>CM040241.1:140712741-141312741 GCA_022545495.1 Chrysanthemum lavandulifolium | reverse complement strand
CTATAACCAAGGCTCTGATACCACTCTGTAACACCCCCAAAATATCGTAGTGGAAGATTGTGTCATTGGGGTGCTACTTCATAATATAAAGTACAAGTTATAGAAAATGACCTATAAATAAGACGTTTTGAAAAGTTACAATTCGATTAAAAAATTCAGAGTTACAAACACGAGGTCCCAATGTATAAAATATAAATGTTTACAAACTGTTTCGAATGGTAAATGACAAAAGCATAAGTCTTCAAAATATGTCGTGCGACTCTAAGCTTCAAACTCTAGCTATCGCCTTATGACCTGAGATAAACATGCTAAAAAGTGTCAACACAATGGTTGGTGAGTTCATAAAGTTTGTTTAATATGTAAAGCTTTTAAAGAATATTCACACAACAAAGACATTGTAAATCCACTCATTTGCAAATTCGCCCATACAAAACTTGCAACCGTGTGTTTACAACCCATCGCTAAAATATAGTATGAGTAACACATATGTGTATACGCCGCATCATAGTAGTTATAAGCATAAACGTTTTGAGTATGTAAATAGTATATCGATCATGTATCATCCAAATAAATGGCCTTCCAACAACTCACGGTTGGGATGTATCCAAATTAATGGCCTTCCAACAACTCACGGTTGGGATGTATCTATATTAATGGCCTTCCAATACCGCGGTATTAGGATGTATGTTTGTATCAAGTATAGTCACACAAATTGAATAACGCAATTAAATATAATGCATTCAAGAATAACGCAAATAAGTTTAACAAAATCATGTATGTATGCAAGTCATGTATGTAAATCAAGCGAGTAAAGTATTTTTGTAATCGAGCATGTATTCCCCCCAAGAAGTTTGTAAAATGATTAAACGAGTAAAAGTAGGGGCTACGAAACTCATGGTAATCCATAAAAGTTTAGAGTATTTGTGGAAGTAAATGAAAATATTTTAGCATGTATCTCCCCTAAAAGTAATTCTAAACGAGTATTAAAAGAGTAAAAGTGGGGCTATGACTCACCTGATAGTAACTGATAAATGATACGAGAAAATTGGGCAGCGCTTCCATAGCTATATTTAAAAATCCATTTCCTAAACTATTAAAACCTCTAAATCACCTCATATCAACCCCATAACTATCCTAATCGCTCCCATAATAAAAATCCATCCTTAGAATTATACAATCTATCCTTGCCAAATTTTCAAGAAATTTCTGAGAACCACAACTCCTATCCACCATTGTGTAGTGATGAGTGGCCTTTTAGTCATCATTTTAAGCCCGAAAAACCCACAAAAACGTCTAAAATACCTGAAATACAACCAATTATACTGCAGATATCCTTGGAGTGTGTTTTTATGTGTTTCAAGTACAAAGGATCGAAAACAGGGCAAAAATGGATAGAAACGAACTCGGAATGGAAAACGTGCTTTGCAGATGGAGCCGGAAGCGGATTTTCTACATTTTCAGAGCCTGAGATACATTTTTGAGAGTGAGCTTGGGGAATCGGACTTAAAACCGTAACCCTAACCTAAAATTATCATTTTACCCTTCCACCCGAACCCAAATGACAATTTAACCCTTATTGATAAAAAATCAAAAATACTTTTTTCCCTCTAAATCCAAATTTTATTTAAAACCAATTTTTACTAAAATTATTATCTTTCTAAAAAAAAAGAAAAAAAGAAAAAAGAAGTTTATAACAAAAACACAAAAAAATACATTTACTCTAAAACCTTTTTTAACAAAATTTACTAAGACCCCTACCCTTTCCCTTTGACCTCCCCTTATGAACCCTTATAATACAATTGAACCCCCTTTAAACAATGACCCATCTCTTTCCTACCCTTTTTATCCCAAAAACAGAATTATCAATACCCAGAATCTGTCTTGCCCGCCAAAAACACAACCTCACCTTTGTCTTCTTCCCCAGGGTCACTCCCACTGCCCTGAAAACCATGCTCAGAAGCCCCCACACCTACATGGTCTAATTGCCATGTTGGCAATCCCCAACTATCTCATTGGTGCTAAGATAGGCTCAGATCATAATCCTTGGGCTCCAAGATGGATTGATGGTGGAGATTGACTCAAAAGAAGCACAAATGGTCCAAGACTCATTTCTTACTCACAAAAGAAACACAAGCAGAAGACATGAAGTCCCAAGCAGACTAGTAGTATAAATAGAGCTTCATTGTAGCCATGATAAGGCATTGGGTTTTCATTTCTTTTAATGTTTACTTTATGTTTTTAAAATTGTAATTTGTCTTTTAATTTAATGTAAAAATTTTCTTTGTGCTCATCAGTCTTATTTTCTACTTAAACAGTCAAATAAGCATTTCCTTGCTTATTTGCTTATTGCTAATTATTAACTGTTCTTAAGTTCTATTTTAAGTTGCAAGTAGTTTTTATAAGTGAAAAATTCCAAGTTGTTTTCAGAAAATCAGTTTTTAAAGTGCTTTCCACCCATAAAAGGGTGTTTGGTTTAGGCTAAAACCTGAGTCAAAACCTAATTGTACCCATTTTGACTTTATAGGTCAAAGTTCATTTAAGGTTTCTAGGTTAGTTTTGTAGGTCTAAATCTGATTTAGCAAGTTTTACACAAGTTGAGTTAGTATAAAAAAACTTTATTACCCTTCTGTCTTGCACAAGAACAGCAGCTATATCTGCTGTTCCAAACCCTTTTTCATAGCTTATTTCTAATAAAAATTTTCAAAATTGTTTTTCTTGAGTCTTTATGCACCTATCTCAATCATTCTTTAGTTTGTATGCACTTAGGATTTCCTTAGATCGCTTAAAATTTCCCCACAAATATGCACTTGGCCACTTTATTTCTGTTACAACAGCCACCAAATTGTCCCAATCACCTTTTATTTTTGAATTTTAATTTCTTCATTTTAAGTCCATATAGTCTGAAATTTGGCATGCTTAATCCAGGGTTGCCCATCTAGTTAATTCATATTTTTTTGAATTTTTGTTCTAGCTTATTAAGAGCTTTTTAGGAGCCCAAACAGCCCCCTATTGGACTGTGTATTGCTGCAACTGCATCTATTTAGCTTAATTTTTAGCTTTTTAGTTTAGATATCTATCCACTTTAGCTTATTTTAAGTTCACTAATTAGTTAGTATAGATTAAGTTTATTAGTTAGTAGCTTTTTAGTTAATTTAGGTTAGTTTAGCTTATTTTATGCTTATTACTGCTTATTGTCTCATTGTTGCTCATTTACCATGTTAGCTTAGGATTTCCTCTAATCGCTTATTCCCCTAAATTCTAGTTAACTTTAGCTTAATTTAGATCTTATGGATACATGATAGCTTATTTAAGTTGATTTTGTTCATTCATTGCTTATTTGTGCTTAAAAACAATCTGTGAGTGGGTATTATGCTAGTTTCTTTCACAACTGTTGGTAGTTAAGCAGTCCTAAACTGCTTATGTTAAAAAAAGTTTTCACAAAAATTGTTGGTCTTTATATTATAATTAAGCTGTTAAAGAAAAAATAATAAAAAAAAGTTTTCAAAAATAGCATTCTTGGGATTCGAACCACAGCCACCCAACTCACCACACACTCTCATCACCAACTCGCACTAGGGTCTTTTTAATTAAATTCATGCACCTTAGTTTCTTAAATAACAAAAGCAGCTTTTAAGCTTATCGACTTATTTAGCTTTTTAATAGTGATTTAAAAAGGAGTAGGGTAGTTTTAAATTTTTCTTAGGACCAGTAACATTCAAAGTATTTTTAGTGATTTTCTCAGATTTTTAAAAATTAGTTTAGTATTTTTTATAATTAAATTAGATTAAATTAGTTTTTAATTGATAATAAATAATTTAAAAGTCGAAAAAATACCCGGCTTTTTCCTAAAATTGTTTCTAGTCGTTTAGAACGTAGGAAAATTACTTTTGCAACCGTAAGCCTTAAATTTCATAATTTTCACTTTTTGTAGCTCGGGATTAGCCCAAGTTTTCACGTTTTTTAGTTTTAGCACCCTAGGACGTAATTTAACTTAGTTTTATTGTTTCTTATGCTATTTAGTAGTTAATTTGTTATTTACATTGTTCCCCTTGCCTTAATTACTTTCCCGTTACCTAATTTGTAGAAAACATAATCAAAAACAAAAAATCCTGAACAATTCAAGCATTTTAATAACAAACCAAACGTAACCGTCCATTCACTCCTCGTTGGACACGACCCGGGTAATCACTTACCCGGTATCACTTATCGTATATTTGAGGATTTTGCGTGTCGATCTTTTTCCTAAAGGGTCGATTCGTATAATTCTCGTCCTCACGATATTTTTTCCTATATTATTACTACATATCAATTTTTGGCGCTTATTACTACATATCAATTTTGGCGGTTGTGTTGCGACAATATCATTCCGGTTTGACGATTAGTGACTTGAAGAACCTTCCTCGTGAAGTTATTGCTTTTTGAAAAATTATAAAACACAAAAATATTTTCCTTTTTGTTTTGTATATATATATATAAAAGATAAAAATACAAAAATATTTTCCCTTTGATTTTTCTAATAAAATAGAATACACAATCAATATAGCACTTCTCAACTTGAGTGTTATCATTATAAGTTCCCGAACAAAAGATTCAAAACTTGCCTTTGTGTCGCTCGTGAATTCGGTTTACTTCTATCGGTTTAACAAACTGTGTGAGGGGTATAAGGACGGCCTGACATTAAATTGCGGCTGAAAATAGACGGGTTTTTAATAAGCTTCACGCTGACCTACGGTCTCTCCGCTCCTTTGTGCGTTTTACTTGTAGAAGTGGTCAATTCACTTGATATTATTGGTTTAAGTTCCTTGTATTTTGCCTCGGTCTAGTTTAATTGAAAGTGTTGTTTTTGGAAGTGCATGCGCACTCGTTCTTCTAATTCTTCTAACCCCCTTCTTGAAATCGCCACAATTCCGCGAAGACAAAATAGACGTCGTCCCCCAATAGTCGAACCCGAGAATCGTACTAATCCCGACCCCATTCCCGAGATGGCGGATACCCGAACTATGTCCGAATTACTTCAAGCTCCCGTAGACGGCTACGGTGATGCTATCGTCGTACCACCAATTGACACCAAAATTTTTTAACTTGAGACTAATTTGATTCAATTGGTTTCATCTAAACCTTTTTGCGGTCTTGAGAGGGATGAACCTCATGCCTACATCCGTTGGTTTAATCAAGTGGCTTCCACTATTAACTTTCGGGGCGTCCCTCATGCGTCGATTAAGTTGATGTTATTCCCGTTTTCCCTCGAGGGGGCAGCCCAGACTTGGCTTGAGAAAGAACCCCTTGTTCAATCACAACATGGGAAGACCTCTCTAAGAAATTCGTTATCCAATTTTTCCCTCCGTCGAGAACCACAATGTTAAGAAATGAAATAACTAATTTCCGACAAAGATTCGACGAGAGTTTCGGTGAAGCGTGGAATAGATTCAAAGAACTTGTAAAACCCTAAAATTCAAAACGAATACTAAAGACTAAATTACCCTTTAAAATCAAGATTATAAAATACGTAAAATATATTAACGTTCATTTAAAGAAATTAAAAGATCTAAATTATGAATGTTTAAAACCTAACGAGCATATTAAGTAATCGATATTGGTACGACGGAAAAAAATTAAAAGTCACACATATAAGTTATTTTGGGCCGTTTCCTTTTAAGCCGAATACCAACATAAACATGGGCCTCGTTTGTTTCGTTGTTTAGTATACACATGAGCTATGGGCTCGGTTTGGTTTGTGATCCGACCCCCCATTAGGCCAAGTCGGGCCTTGTTCTTTTCTTTTCTTGCAAGCCGATCCACACACCAAAAGCCCACCCATTAGGACCGATCGGGTAGTATATATACAAACACAACATCAAATTTTGAAACCCTAGTTATACAAAGTCACGGCACACATAAAAGTTCCAGCTTCTCTTTTCTTTTTCCGATCGACCGGCTGCCATCCCTTTGTGTTCGTGTGTGTTTGATCCGCGTGTAGCCAAGGTATAACCATTTTTCTTCCGTCTCAATTATACGTCGCATGCTAACTTTGAAACTGTGAGATATATAATAAACCATACGAATGAACATGAATAAATCAAGCCCTAAAAATCAGTTATGATGGTCATTAATATGTAATCCCAAAGGTAGAAACCCTAAGTCGTTATAATCATGGGTGTTTATGATTTTATGTGAAGAGTTGTGTGCGTGTTGGATCGCTAACTAGCGTAGAGGGTGTGTATTGTTTTATAGGACTGAATTATGGATTTATAAACATGTTATTATGAGGTTAAAACAGGTTGTGTGTCTTACATGGGTCATGGGTGCGTTTGGGTAGGTTAAACATGTGCTTATGTTGGTTTTAATAAACCCTAAAACTGGACAGCATCATATGTCGAACTTATGCGTGTCATAGATCGAATTTTATAAGTACAATAATCTGGGTTTTTGTTGGAAAAGTTTATTTTATGTCTTAGTTAAGTTTTCCAAGTGGTTTGGTCGAATTTGGAGTTGTCTAAGTCGTATTTTTGAATTTTACAAGATCAAGTGTCAAAGTTGAGAAAACGGGTCTGAAATTTAGGTTGGATTCATCTAGGTGTTATCTGATGATACCTGCATGTTTTTGAGTGATTCTTGAGTCTAAATTGTAGTACTTTGAAATAGCTTTCTGGAAAAATAAGTCTTGTATCATTTGCAAACGTGGAAGTATGATTTTTATATTTTTGGAGTTAGGGTGTCTGAATCTGAATTGCTGAGTTGAAATTTATGATGTAGTAAATGATTTTTAGTATTTAATCTATGAGGTTCTGGAACTTTTCCTTTGGTGTATATGATATTTATATATGGTGTGACACCTGTAGCTTTTGGTTTGATGTTTTGGGTAGGGTAAGTGTGTTTGTTGGGGCCATACTTTCGGTGTGTGTAAATCTGGGTGAGTTCTGGACCGGTCTGGACTTATGATTTTCCGTAGGCCATTTAGCATGGAAATAGAACCCACCAATTTTTGTAGAGTCTCTTAACTCATATGGGAACCCCTGGGATTTTGCTTGATTTCATTTGAGCTAAGTAAGTATTTTATAAAAATCGTTAAAGTCTGGTCCAAATATGAGTTTAAGAAAATGAAAGATAAAACATGATATCAATAAGTAACACACTTACAAAGGCATAAGAAGCTTATAAAAGGAGCTAATAAGTATTATACGAATCGTAATCCGTGTAGATTCATTGAAGAAGACGTGGCGTCGTATCTTCGTGTTCGTTCATTCATTTGCTTTTCTCTCATTCGCGTTAAGGTACAAATATTCTGACCTTTTTATTAAAGGTTTCTCATGATTTCTTTCCGTTGTCATGTCTCTTATGCTTATTAGGATTTCCTATGCCATTGCTATGATTCCCTTCTGTTTATGTGAATCTCTGTTTGTCTGAACCTCTGTATGTTGAATCTTGTTGTATCTGATTTGAACTTAAGATTATGAACTTCTGATTATGAACATTTGATTATGAACTTCCGATTATGAATGTATGGTATATGACTTTGATATGAACCTTTGACTTCTGAACATTTGATATGAACCCTTTCTGACTTGTTTGATCCGTTGCTTATCTGAAATCTCTGTTTATTGAACCATGAAACATCTGATTTGAACTTATGATATGAAAACTCCGATTTGTAAGTCTGTTTGACCTTTATGATGAATTATGATCTGTGTCATTTCTGACATTCTGTCGACCTAAGTTAGTTTGACACCCGAGCCATTATTTCACTAGGCATGGGGTTCCATGTCCGTGTCGATGATGCACCTCGACATGACTCTAGGCGTGAGAGTGATGTTCTGCCACGCCCTTTCTCATATATCTGCTTATTGATAGTATGGCCACCATCTCGTCTGCTTGGGCGTATGGATGCATCCTAGATCCGATCCATTATCTCGATATGATTTGTTTGGTGAATGATGTCATGTGCATACGCGTCTTCACAAAATTCGGGAGCTAGTTACTCCATTTGTTATTGAGGTCTCCCTCATATTATATAAGGTATTCGAGGTCACCCTCCGAATAAGAAAGTTACTTCGATATGATATGTTCGGGCTCGTGGTAGATAACTAAATCAGATCTGTTATTTCGTGTTAGATATTCGCTTATGATTCCGTATTTGTCAATGTTTCCATTTACATACTGAATTATTATATGTTTATTGAATGTGTTTATGCTTTGACATGTTTATGTGACTACCGTCTACTATGCTAGGATATGATTAATAGGTTTAAATGTGATTCGCATGTTGCCATCTGATTATATGTTAGTTTACCGTTATGTGAACTCGTTGATCTGTGTGATGACTATGTTGGTGGTAATCAATTGATCTGTATGTTTAGTGTGTATAATCTGTTCAGTTAATATGGTGAACTTTGCCTATCCGTTAGTGTACTTGTCTGATTATGTCTGACCTGCCATGTTTGAATTCTGCTTATGCAAATTGTTTGATCAGGGAAATGATTCAACTTATGGTGTCTGAATTGTTAATTGGCTAATTGCTTTGCTATGTTTCTAGTTTGTTTAATTATAGTTTCCAAATTGTATTTCCTATTTGTATATGTGACTGCCATGACTTTGACTGCTATTGTTCCGCTGTTACTATACTGTTTAAGTGTGTTAAATGTAGATTCATTGACTAGTATGAATGCCATGTTTACTTTCTAGGAACTGTTTTCGTTAGCCTTTAGACTCTTCGTTTGGTTTATATGTAATCTATTTTCTTGATATGTTAAGTGTCTGGTTATTCTGATGTGTTTGCGTTTGTGTCATTAATGTGCTATGAGGTGTTTTTAACTATTATGTGTTCTTCTGGATTTCTGTATGTTTGTGCTTCCGCAGAATCCTCAATGATTCGTCATTCTCATTTCGTTGTGATTTTGTTATTTGTATCTTGTTCTGTTTTAGTTTTTGTTTTGTTATATCTGTTCACTGGGCTTTGTAAGCTCAGCCGCATTTTCTTTTCCTCGGCGGTGTATTAAGCATTTCAAGATGAGCTTACTGGATAGCCGATCCGGGTTGAGAGAACCGAGAGCAAGTTTTGACTATAGAGATCTAGATTTATTTTGATTATTAAGTTATTTATATTTTCTTTTGTAAGTTTTGTAAAGGCTTCCGCTATTGTATAGTACTTAAGGTTCTGATATGAAACCGTATTTGTGATATCTTTACCCTTGTCGGGTTGGGGTGTTACAGAACTTCTACGAAAATGCCCACACCATGGCTTCTCCGACCTTCATCAGATCGATACGTTTTACAATGCTTTAACCCCAACCGACCAAGATTCGCTTAATGCGGCCGCCGGTGGTAATATCTTGAGTCGTATGCCCAGGGATATTAGAATGATTATCGAGAACAAATCAAAGGTTCTAATATCTAGAAACAAAGCGGTTGTTGCTAAAGTCACTACCAATGCTTCTTCATCCGTTGTGGAGTCAAAATTGGAAGGACTTACCGACGCTATTCATAGCATGATAAAAGAGTTAAAGATTCAGAAAACGGAACCCGTAAAAGCCGTTACCGAAACTTTTGTTATTTGCGGTGGTCCCCATCCGTATTACAATTGTCAAGCCACCGATGGTGACGTCAGAAATGCCACCGTGGCAGCTGCTAATCACAATTAGAATCCTAATCCGAATCAGGGATACCGTGCTAATCAAATGAGACCACCCGGCTTTGCACCCGTACCTACTCAAAAAAACCGTTTTAATCAGAATCAAAACCAGAACGTTAATGCTAATCAAGGATACAATCAGAATCGAGGAACGAATTTCAATTATCAAACTCCTCAATCGCAAAATTATCAATCTCTTACTCAACAACAAGATTTTCAACAAACATATCCTTATGTTGCACCAATTCCGGAGTTTGAGAACTACAATAAAACCACGGAAGCAAGCATTCGTAACATGCAAAGTCAGATAACTAATATGAAAGCTGAGTTGAATAATAAGATTGATACGACCATGCTCAGACAAACAAATGAATTGAAAAACATGATGGCTAGTTTCTTGCATCAAGCTCAATCCTCTTCTTCATCTCAACTCTCGAGTTTGGGATCTCTCCAGAGTAATGCAATTCCCAACCCGAAGGGAGAGCTGAATGCTATTGCCACCCGAAGTGGTAAATCATATGATGGACCCTCGATGCCTACACCCTCTCCGGTGAGGGAAGTAGAACGAGAAACCGAGGTGACCAAGGACAAAGTGCATTCTACAAGCCCACAAAGTACCACACCCGTCCAACCTCCGGTAGTCCAAACTTTCATTCCGGAGCCCGATGTTTCGAAGATTAAGCCTTCAATTCGTTATCCTTCAAGGCTTAATGATCAAAAGGCCCGCGATAAAACTAATCAAAAAATGGAGAAGCTTATCCAAATCTTTCAAGATACGCACTTCGAGATTAGTTTCGCGGATGCTCTCCTTCTAATGCCCAAGTTTGGTCCGACGATCAAAAGCTTGATGAGCAACAAAGAAAAAAATTCCCAGTTGGCTAAACTTCCTTGAACGAGAATTGTTCGGCGGTTATCCTTAAAAAAATTCCTGAAAAGTTAGGAGACCCCGGAAAGTTCCTCATCCCGTGTGATTTTCAAGGATTAGTTCAATGCTTCGCTTTGGCCGATGTTGGTGCGAGCATTAACTTGATGCCACACTCCATGTGGAAAAATCTTTCGTTACCCCCACTCACACCTACATGTATGATACTCGAGCTTGCCGACCGTACAAATTCTCGTCCATTAGGTATAGCCTAGGATGTCTGTGTGAAAGTAGGAAAATTTCATTTCCCACCGACTTTGTTGTCGTCGACTTCGATGCCGATCCCCGAGTGCCCTCATCCTTGGGAGGTGTTTCTTAAAAACGGGGCGTGCATTGATCGATGTTGATGAAGGGAAATCACTTTGAGGGTAAACAAGGAAGCCGTAACTTTCAATGTTAACCAAGATTCGAAATCTCTGCCTACCATTTGTGGTATTGATAAAGTTGAAAGCCGTGAAACCAAGGTGACAAAGGACCATGTGCTTCCCACTAATAACGGAAGTATCGAAAACGTCCAACCTACGGTTATCCAAAATTCTCCGTCTAGGATTGATCAAAGTCTTTCACGATTTACGGTTAAGAGATTTTCGAGTAAACGTGCTAAGATTAAAACGATTACCAAGAAACCGGAGACCATAACGGAAGTGGTGGAAATTGCTAGCTCTAAGAGCACACCACTTGTCCCACCTCCGCTTCTGGTTTATCGTATCAATCTTTTTGAACTTTCTTCGAGTGGCAATCCCACTCTGACTTCTGACCCCATTATTTCCGACTCTTCCCCTTCCCTCACTCCGTTCGAGGGAAGTAACTTGAATTTGGAAGAGATCGAAGCTTATTATTTTCCGTCCGGAATTGATGACGATGAATCTGACCCGGAGGGAGACCGTGTTCGTCTTGAACAATTACTTAATGAAATTAAAGACCCGTTGTCTTTACTCCCTCCGGAAGAAATTGAAATCAAAGAAGTTGAGCTTTTGACCAAAAATCCTTCGGAGCCCGAGGATTCAGCTATCGATTTACTTCTCGATGAGTTCGCCGATGAACTCGCTCGCCTCGGTCCCCTTCCACCGGGAATTGAGAACGTAGTCTTTAACTTTGAAGCCGACTTACGTGAAATTGAATATTTGTTGAATCGAGATCCGTCACTTGACCCTTCAATTGATAATAAGGAATTCTCCGATGAACTCGCTCTCATGGACTCGATTCCATTTAAGAATGATAATTTGAACAATGATCCTTTGGAAAATTTTGATGATCCATTCTTTCCCAAGAAAGAGAAGAACTTGAAAGTTTCAATTGATGAACTTGTTGATCAAGATATTCTTCATCCTTTTATAACCGAGAGTGACTCCCCTTCTCTTGAGGATTTTACCGTGGTTGACACTTTCAATTCATGCCTCTCCGAGGATAAAGTTTTCAAACCCGGTATAATACCTTCCAAGGGAGTTCACTCTAAGAGAACTCAAATTTCTGAAATGGGTACTTTACACGATGAGATGTTTCAAACTCTCCGACCTAACCATGAACTCCTCTTCTCTATGGTGTTACTTGTAACTGAGACTGTGCTTCTCGATGATCCATCATTCACTCGTCTTCCCGCCAAACCGCCGGATGATGGATTCATCTTTTGTTTTGAACCCGATACGGGTACTTTGATCTCCAAGGCGGTGGACAAATATTTTGAACACTATGTTCTCATGCCTAAAATTTTGCCCACCCAACCCACCCGTGTTACCTCATCCGAAATGAGGATTTCATTTTCGATCCCGGCATCTCCATTCATCATTCTTTTGTGCCGGTTGTATCTCATCGGAGTGGAACTTTCAGCACATTCAATGTTTCTACGAACCAATTGAATGAAAGTCCGATGGAGATTTTCTCTTCCACTTGCTCCCCCATGGACCAATGAATTCGGGGTCGAGTCAAGCTAGCGACTCGGTTAACAAAAACAGTAGCACTTCATAGGTAACAACCCATGTTTCTGACTTCTTTCGATTTTCTAACACTAAGTGTGGGGGAATTTCCCCTAATGTTGTTTGCTTGTTGTATGTTTGCTCTCTGTTTTCAGGATTCCCGTAGATCGTGATGATTGATGCGCCTGTTTTCAATCCAGCTGCCCAATATCCGATCTTTTTGCTAACGATTATCTAGGGATATCTTTTAAAATCTTTTTTTGTGAAAAAAGATTTCGCTTCCACACTTGGCTAGTAGTATTAACTTTTTCGTTCTATAGTTTCGGCTACAGCCGGTACTTTGAATATTGGGGGCAATATTCAATTCTAAGCGTGGGGGGGAATTCTAGCGAATTTTGATTACATGTGTACCTTCTAGTACCCTAGCACCCCCGTTTTGACCAAAATTTTAAAAATTTTATCGTTTTAAGTCAAGTATTTACATTTACAAGAAGTGCCTTGCACAAAAATAATGCATTAATGCTTCGGTGTTAATGGTAGTTTAGTCTTGATTAGGCTAGAACAAGGGGAATCCCGACTCTGCTAGATAGTTGATCTAGCTGCTCTCTTAACATTAGGCTAAGGTTTTACGCGTTGTGCAATTGAAAATGCTAAGCGTGGAGTAGTTGGTTCTCTTTAGAGCTTATATAAGTAATCTATGGCTTTTTCTCCCACAAGATCACTAATTGGACTAAAATATGTGCACGTTGTCAAACTTTTAAACATTCAAGTTGTCTTGTTACAATAAAAGTTTTTAAGCAAAAGTGATTTAGAGTCCGAGTTCAACATTTTATTTAAATTTCCGAGAAAGCATACTTTCTTAAAATCTGAATAATGTTGCAAAATGAAAGTATCGTAAAGTTGCTTGAATGATGCAAAAGTTGCAAATTTAAAGTTAAAGTCAAAAGTGAAAAAAAAATGATGAAAAAGTGAAAAATTGAAAATTTGAAAAATGAAAAATATGAGTTGCTTGAATAAATGTACTATGTTGCTTATGAATAAATGTGCGAAACTTGCTTTTTCTCAAATTTAAATTGGAAGTTAAACTCGTATTCGTCAAAGTTGTCTAAAAGTTTGACGGTAATTTGGAAATCCTTGATTTCAAAGATCCCGAAAGCTCCGATACTATTCTCGAGGATGAAAACCTAGCCTCCTTAAAAGGACAAGCTGAGATGAAAGTCGCTACATGGAGTGATCTCACCTTTGAATCTTGAATTTCTAAGTCATCGTCGGTTGTGATCCATTTAGGTTTAGTTTTAACTTAACGGTAGCCTCGTAAATCTTTGGAATCAAATTCCCGCTGGTTCCGGTACTATTCTCTGTGAGGTGTCAAAAGCCCGGTCACTTAAAACTGATGTTTTGGGATGTGCCGAGAAGAAAGCCGCTACATGGAAAAGGCCCTTTCGATCCTTAGACTTTCGTCGTTTCCGGTGAGTTAGTACTTTATTTAAGTGGATAACAACCATAACAAATGTCGATTTTAATGGTCAAACTTTTGAAAATGAGCACACTCACTTAAATTTTATAAATTGCGGGAGTAAAAAGTTAAGTCTCGACTTACATAGATTATTGATATAAGTAGTGTTAGCATTTTACAAAAACGTTTGCACAATAAGTTTAAGCTTGGTTTGAGAGTATCAAAAAGAGGATGACGATTACAATTCCCCGAAGACACCCATTTTGTGTGAATCCCGTTCCATGATGCCATGTATTGATAATCAAGCATGTTATTTATTTACGTTCAAGTTTAAATTTCTCATAGTGAATAAAAAGTGAAAACGGGGTACTCTTGGTGTTCTTGATCTTTTCATTACTTCATATGATCAGATTGCTAGGGACTAGCAATTGATAGTGTAGGGGGATGATGAGTGGCCTTTTACTCATCATTTTAAGCCCGAAAAACCCACAAAAACGTCTAAAAACTCAAATATAACCAATTATACTGCAGATATCCTTGGAGTGTGTTTTTATGTGTTTCAGGTACAAAGGATCGAAAACAGGGCAAAAACGGATAGAAATGAGCTCAGAACGGAAAACGTGCTTTGCAGATGGAGCCGGAAGCGGATTTTCTACATTTTCAGAGCCCGAGATACATTTTTGGGAGTGAGCTTGGGGAATCAGACTTAAAAACGTAACCCTAACCTAAAATTACCATTTTACCCTTCCACCCCAACCCAAATGACAATTTAACCCTTTTTGATAAAAATCCAAAAATACTTTTTTCCCTCTAAATCCAAATTTTATTTAAAACCAATTTTTACTAAAATTATTATCTTTCTAAAAAAAAAAAAAAAAAAAGAAGAAGTTTATAACAAAAACACAAAAAAATACATTTACTCTAAAACCTTTTTAACAAAATATACTAAGACCCTACCCTTTCCTTTGACCTCCCTCATGAACCATTATAATACAATTGAACCCCTTTAAACAATGACCCATCTCTTTCCTACCCTTTTATCCCAAAAACAGAATTATCAATAACCAGAATCTGTCTTGCCCGCCAAAAACACAACCTCACCTTTGTCTTCTTCCCCAGGGTCACTCTCACTACCTTGAAAACCATGCTCAGAAGCCCCCACACCCACATGGTCCAATTGCCATGTTGGTAATCCCCAACTATCTCATTGGTGCTAAGATAATTGACGGCTCAGATCATAATCCTTGGGCTCCAAGATGGATTGATGGTGGAGATTGACTCAAAAGAAGCACAAATGGTCCAAGACTCATTTCTTACTCACAAAAGAAACACAAGCAGAATACATGAAGTCCCAAGTAGACTAGTAGTATAAATAGAGCTCCATTGTAGCCATGATAAGGCATTAGGTTTTAGTTTCTTTTAAAGTTTACTTTCTGTTTTTAAAATTGAAATTTGTCTTTTAATTTAACGAAAAAATTTCTTTTGCTCATCGGTCTTATTTTCGCAAAAGTCAAATAAGCACTTCCTTGCTTATTTGATTATTGCTAATTATTAAATGTTCTTAAGTTCTATTTTAAGTTGCAAGTAGTTTTATAAGTGAAAATTCCAAGTTGTTTTCGTAAAATCGCTTTAAAATGCTTTCCACCCATAAAGGGTGTTTGGTTTAGGCTAAAACACGAGTCAAAACCCATTTGTACCCATTTTGACTTTATAGGTCAAAGTTCATTTAAGGTTTCTAAGTTAGTTTTGTAGGTCTAAATCGATTTAGCAAGTTTTACACAAGTTGAGTTAGTATTGTAGAAAACTAGAAGGGGTTGAATAGTTTACCACTTAAAACTTTGTTTTGAAACTTATTGAAAGATCAATTGATATTGATCTTTGATATGTTGATGAAATATGTAAGCAATATGTAAAGAGTAAATAAGGAAAGAAATGATCAAACCACAACAAGTTGTTTATAGTGGTTCGGTCTACAAGGACTCTTTCTCCTTGCCCTACTCCACTCCCTGAGTCTCACACTCGAGAGTTTAACTTCACTAGTCAACAAGCTCCTTTCACCGGTGGAGAAACCTTTACACTTCGCTTACACTATTTCCGACACTAAGCTAAATGTCGAGTTCTTTCCAAGGGTACAACCACTCCCACACACAATGTATTTTGAGGACTAAAATACTAACCACTCACACTCACAAGATTATGGTAGTTTAGTACAACAATGAAGTATGAATCAACACAAGATCATACAACACTAAACAAACAAGACTTCCAACTTCTCGTTGAAGCTTGAATGTGACTTGATCTTCTTTGCTACAAAAGAGATCACTAATATGATATGAAACTGAGTTAGAAAGATTAGAGAGAAGATATGTATGAGAGTATGATAGAAAGGGATGAAAAACTACTTGGTTTGGCTTTGCTATTTATAGCCAAAACCATCAGCAGGCACCACGGACGGCGGACCCCTTGAAAGGGTTCCGTCCGTTATACATTTTGGTGCCGCCGGGGTCTGACAACAAGATATCAAGATCTTGCCAAAGTCAACCATATCTATGCAAGATTGTGTAAGATATGAAGAGTACAAATCTACACAAAATATCTAATGAAATCTTCCAATGATTTCCATGATGCATCACATGATGTCATGTGTTGTTTTTCTATTTTTAGAAATATGCAAATACATAAGTAATGTTTAGTTTTTAAGAAACTAAAGCATTCTAAAAACTACTATCATACATTATGCTTAGACTCATATTAAGATATGATTAGTCACAATGTAAATGCTTAAATGATGAAGATATTATTTGAAAAAGCTTGTTTTAATATCTATTAAACTTGACAAGCTTTAAGCTTTATAAAAATTAAATTTACTTTTGTCGTTAACAAAACTTAGGTAAAGATCAAAAATATAAATAACGTTTAATGACGATATTTGTATTAACAATCTCCCCCTTTTTGTTGAGGACAAAATATAAATTTTATTTTTATAAAAGATACAAAGATTGTGCAAGAGTTATAAAAATATTAGTTTTAGAACTTGAAAAGGAAATAATAATGCAAGTGTATGATGTTTGACTTTTCGAAAGTCATAGTCTTCACTAGTTGAGGCATGATGTTGACTTTTTTAGAAAGTCAAAGTATGCGATTGACTTTTCGAAAAGTCAAGTATTACCAATGAAGTATCATGTTTGACTTTTCGAAAGTCAATGTATGCGCTTGACTTTTCAGAAAAGTCAAATATAACCAAGTTCTATATAATTCTCCCCCTTTTTGTCTCAACAAAAAGAAGATGCGATGCGGAATGTATAATGAGCCCGAGCCATTATCTCCCCTTGATCAAAGCTCCCCCTAAATTGGGTGCCAATGGGAAGATACATGGATTGTGAAAAAGCTACAAAAAGATTTGTTAGTAATAATCATCATTCACAAGTATTTCCAAACACTATGTAATAAGCACCAACAATATAGAAAACACCATTCATTAGTTAAAAATTTTTCATGAATAAGAATCATGAAAAGAGAATACAATGATGTGTTTTAGTACAAGAGAAAAAAAAATCCTAAGAAAAGAAAAAAAACTTAGAAATGCTAATCTATGACCATTCTAATGAGATGGTGGATGAGAAAGAGCGTTGAGGCGATCAAGGATGTGATTGAGGATGAACCTCATTTCCTCTTGGAAGTCATGGACCATTACCTGGGTCCGATCAATGGTTTGGGCGGTTTGCTCACAAGTTGAGCAACCATGCCTAGGGGGTAGTATGTTTGATGAGGTTGTGGTGGTGGAATGGAGGATGTGTTGGTGTTGGTGGTGATGTTTGGGGTGGTCATGATGGAGGCTAGCAAAGCATTTTGCATTTGCATAGTCTCACTTAGGTGAGAATCCACCATGCCTTTGAATTGGTGGAGGTTTTGGAGTTCGCTTGAATCTCCTCTCTTGTGGGATTAGCATCCCATGGACTCCTCAATGTCCTCTATGTGAGGGGACATTGATGTAGGGAGTGGTTGGTCCCCATACAAAGGACCATGGATGTCTTTGTGAATGGGGTGAAAGAGAAGAGGTTTCGGCCCTAATGGGCGTTTGGGTCAAAAGATGGCCTAGGAGAGTCATGAGCAATCCGCTCAATGGTGCCAAAGGATGGCAATGGTGGTGGATGATTTGGCCTAGGAGGCAAGTCTTCCAAGTCCTCCAAGAAAGGATTTGGAGAAGTGGGTGGTGTGGAAAATAACTCCAAAGGAATGAGAGTTGGAGACTTTGGTGGTGAGGTGTTTTGGATGTTTGGATGGGTGCGGTGGTGGTGAAGTTGGTGTTTTGTGGGTGGTGGAGTGGTGATCACAATTGGTGATTGAGTAGGAGTAGCCAAAGTTAGGCTTGTATCATCTCGTATGGGGATGAGATTGTGAGTGGAGAAGACTCGGATGAGGAGCTCAAGTTGACGAAGCAACAAGGCCTCACGCTAATTCTAGCGGTTTTCTTGCAAGGTTTAGGAGAGGATTTTGTCATTTTGACTTGTGTTTTCTTTGCTAGATGATGGTAAGAATGAAGAAGGTGTGAAGATGATCATGGTAAAACCTCTCAATTTATAGAAGTGAAAAATTATGGAGAAATGTGTTTGATTTGATGTTAAACCATAGAAGGATGAGGTTCCTAATGATTTGGAAGTGGGTTAAATGCTAGTCATATCACCCAAGTCAAGCCATACAAGAGAGATGGAGTGAAGAAGCAAAGATTTGCAATAAATGTGTTCTAATGAGTGGAAGTTCCTAACAATCAGATTACCCACGGATTTCAAGGTACCAAAATTTTGGTTCCTTCCTTTATGCCAAAGGGCTCCTTGGGTGAATTTTTCAAATTTTTGAATTTTGGTGGGAAGTGGATTTCTTATATGCCTAAGTGTATTATACTAGTTCTAATAAGGGTACAAACTAGTTAAGATTGACCTACAAGCAATATATGGTAATTTGGAATGTCGAAAGAATCGAAATTCAGAAAGTTACCTGGAGGATCCACGACACCAAAATTTTACACGGACGGACCCCTAAAAAGGGTGCCGTCTGGTCCGCCTGTACAGGTACGGCGGTACCATTTCTTATAACAGACGGAACCAAAACGTTGGTGCCGTCTGATCCGTACAGAGCAGAAAAGTTCACAGAGTACATTTTAAAGTGTCGGGGACATTTCTGAAACCTGAAATTTTGCTCAAAACATGTGACATTAAACATTTCTAGTTAGGAAAAGTAAATAACACATGTACAAACATAATGGAGCATAGATTTTGAGCAAGGCCAAGTGATTTTCACATTATAGTGAAAATGGGTAAAATTTGATAGCATACTTGTGCTATCTCCCTGCATAAGATTGTTAGCATACATCATTGTTTCGAGTTATATTATCATCCTACAAGATAAAACAACCAAATTGTATCAAACATTAGAGATAATGTATTATTCCAAACGCTCCTTAAAACGATTCTCACTTATCCAACTTCTTGTAGATCTTGGTCATCATTCTACCAAGGCACTTGAACATCCCCTTGGTTTGCTTGAACTCCGTGATTCATTCTCAATCTCGGAAGAGATTCATAATACTCATGAGGTGGAAGGCGAGAGTTTGGAAGACCATCATCGAGCTATTTGATGATGATGATGATGGAGTTGGAGGTTTTGCTCTCTTGCCTTTTGTCTTAGCAACTCGTGCATCACTCAAAGGTACAAAGATGTGAGGATGAGCTCATAGTGAAGGTGCATCCCTTTTGGGCTTGGTGGAATTGGTGCAAAGGCTCTATAGAGACGGGTGAGAAGCATCCCGTGGGAGGAGAGCAACCGATCCTTGTGTTGGAATATCAATCATTCTCCTAGCAATGTAGTAGGCTAAATTGAATGGTTGACGGGTGGACAAGTTGTAGAGCATATGGCAAAGACAAGCATTGATGTGATCCCTATTTCCTATGGTGCTAATGACGTTGGCTCTAAGTAGTTCTTCCCATTTCCTAAATTCGGGCTTAAGTTCATTTAGCTCCATTCCATATGGATCTCGGTTCACTTCTTTTCCTTTTCGGGTGACTCGGGTTGTATCTCCCCTTGGGATAAATAGGTGCTCACGGATGACATCCTTATTTGCTAGAGGTGTTTGGTAGGGAGAAGAGCGGTCATTGATTGCATCAAGAATGGTGAGTGACCACTTATCCGAGTAGACACAAGTCCCTCGGTTGGGAATTCCTAGCAATTGAGCAAAGTTGGTTAAGGTGATGGTGTAGTCGTTTTGATTGATTTTAAACCTAAGACAAAACTCATCATCATCTTCATCACTAAAGCCGGTCACACTAGCATAGAACTCTAACACAAACCTAGGACAAATTGGTTCATCGATGTCAAGAAGACAATCGAATTGAATGGCGGCTAGTTCTTCACGGAGATTGGTATTTTCAATGAAAGATGGGTGAATGGTTCTACCCTCATGGAAATACCTTGATTCTAGACTCTTAAAGATTTCTACTTGTTCCTTGGAAAGTCCTTTGGTTTTGTGATGTTTGGGAATGTAGCCAAGGGTGTCCTTGTGATCATAGAATCTTGCGGCTACCATGGTTATTCCTAGGAGCAAGAATTAATATGTTAAAAATGAGAATAAACTTTAACGTTTTGGTTCTAGTGTGTGCCTATATGAAAACGATTTGGAGTTACGGTTATCTCGACTCATTTTATGCATAAAATGGTTTTAGTGGGGTGTTTGGCAAATACCATGAGATAACCCAAATGCTCCTAATTCAATGTGGCTTCATTTGAATATACCCGGGAATGCATATTAGTTATGCAATACCTTTAGTATTCAAGAGCATGCAAGTGATGAAAGTCTAACGTTTCTATTTGTATTAACAATGAAAAATTGTTTTCCTACATGTGAGAAGCTTTTCAAAATTTTGACATGGGGTGTTTGGTTATTTGAATAAGGCCTTATAGTCATTATCTATTGATTAGTGGGAAGCATGATTTGTTTATGCAATATGATAATGTAGTACCTAATTTCAATGACTAGTTATGCAATTTGCCAATTGAATTCATATTTAGTATAAAAGCATACATAAGCCCCATGTAATGATTTGTAATGATTTTGTGCACAAATAAGAATCCTAGACTCAGAATTAAGAGATAAAATGTAGTTAGAATACTTACAATGATGTTATCTCCATGATTAGTGAGTGGGAAGGTGTCAATAATGAGCTTGGTTTAATGTTTACGTTTTGGTAAAGTGGGTTTTGAGGAAGAAGATGTTTTGTAGGTAGCAGTTTTGTACAGAGACACCACGGACGAGACGGTACCAAATTTTTGGTTCCGTCCGTGTTGTCGTTTGGTGCCGTGGCTACTGATGGCGATACAAAACAAAATTGTTTTGTTTTGACTATTCTAATGTTTTGGGCTATGTTTATCCTACATGTTTGGTTCCATTAACCCTAAACCAAGTCTAAGAAGATTAAAGGTTCTCGTTTAAGAGGCTTAGTTAAGATGTCGGCAATGTTGTCTTGGAGGATACTTTCTCGATTGAGATGTTTCCTTTTGAACATTGTCGCGAAGAAAGTGATGACGGATTTCAATATGCTTTATGCGAGCATGTTGAGCGGGATTCTTCTTGAGATCGATGGCTCCTTTGTTGTCGCAAAGTATAACAATATCGTTGAGATGAATTCCGTAATCTCGAGCTTGCTTCATCCAAAGAGCTTGTTGACATGCTTTTCCGGTGAGACGTACTCGGCTTGATGGTTGAGATGGCTAAAGCCGTTTGCTTCTTTGCAAACCATGAGGTGAGACAATGTCCAACAAAAGTGCAAATACCACTTGTACTTTTCTATCGACATAGTCACCGGCATGATCCGAGTCGGCATACACTATGGTTTCTACACCGTTCCTTTGGGATACCATAATCCTAAACACGTTGTTCCCTTAATGTATCTAAAATCCTTTTAAGGCTTCTAAGTGTGATGCCTTTGGGTTTTCTTGAAAGCGAGCACATAGACAAACACTAAACATAATGTCGGGTCTACTAGCCGTAAGATAGAGTAGGCTACCAATCATTCCTCTATATTTAGTGTTATCTACGGATTCACCTTCCTCGTCCTTGGTGAGTTTAGTGTCCGAGGACATGGGTGTCTTAGTTGGTTTGGAATCTTCAAGACCAAATTTCTTAAGCATGTCTTTTATATATTTAGATTGGTTAAAAAATATGCCATCTTCTAGTTGTTTAATTTGGAGTCCTAGAAAGAAATTTAATTCACCCATCATACTCATTTCAAACTCGTCGTGCATGATTTTAGAGAAATCATCACATAGCTCTTGACAAGTTGATCCGAATATGATGTCATCAACGTATATTTGAACAATGATAATATGTGACTCCTTTTCTTGGTAAAAAGAGTATTATCTACTAATCCCATAGTGTATTTGTTATCAATAAGAAAAGTCTTAAGTCGGTCGTACCAAGCTTTTGGTGCTTGCTTAAGACCGTATAATGCTTTCTTGAGTTTGAAGACATGATGTGGTTTCTCAAAGTCGGTAAAACCGGGAGGTTGAGCAACATACACTTCTTCGTTAATAAACCCATTAAGAAATGCACTTTTAACATCCATTTGAAATAATTTAAAGTCATAAGCACATGCATAAGCAAGTAATATTCTAATAGATTCGAGTCTAGCTACCGGTGCATAAGTTTCATCATAATCAATCCTTCTTGTTGATTATAACCTTGTGCAACAAGCCTAGCTTTGTTTCTAGATACTACACCATTTTCATCCATTTTATTTGAAAAACCCATTTCGTTCCAATTATAGTTTGATCTTTGGGTTTTGGAACTAATTTCAAACATCATTTCTAACGAATTGGTTTAACTCTTCTTGCATGGCAATTACCCATGATTCATCTTTTATTGCTTCATTTATGTTTTTCGGTTCAATGGTGGATACAAAACAAAAATAATTACTTTGATTTTGGGCTTGTGACCTTAAGGTTCTTTGATTAAGTTGTCCTATGACCTTTTCTAAAGGATGACTTTTAGATTCTTTGATGTTTACAATCTCTTTATTTAATGGTTCATCTTCCTTGTTATTATTAATTATTTCTTGACTTTCTATCATTTGACTTTCAACTAAGTCATCATCTACCAAAGGTGATGTCTTAGAGGGAGGTGGACTTTCGTCGAATGTTATGTTCAACGATTCCTCGACTATCATTGTTTCTTTGTTTAGGACAATGTAAGCTTTACTAGTTTGAGAATAACCAAGAAATACACCTTCATAAGACTTTGGGTCAAACTTGGTGAGATAATCTTTAGTATTAAGAATGAAGCATTTACATCCAAAAACTCTAAAATATCCTAAAGTTGGCTTTTTACCTTTATAAAGCTCATATGGTGTTTTGTTTAGGAAAGGACGGATTAAGACTCTATTTAAAATATATGTAGAAGTGTCAACCGCGTTACACCAAAACTTTTGAGGAATGTTTTGTTCATTAAGCATTGTTCTACTCATTTCTTGAATTGTTCTATTTTTACGTTCTACTACTCCATTTGATTGAGGTGTTCGTGGAGCCGAAAAGTTATGTGTTATACCATTTGTATCACAAAAGTTTCCAAATTGAGTTTCGTTGTCAAATTCACGACCATGATCCGTTCGGATCGACACAATTTTAACGCCTAGTTGATTTTGAATTTTCTTGCTAAGAATTTCAAATTTATCAAAAGCTTCATTTTAGTTTTCAAAACAACGTCCAAGTAAACCTTGAGTAATCATCTACTATGACCAAAGTGTATAAGTTGCCTCCGTAGCTTCTTATAGCGGATGGACCAAACAAGTCCATATGCAATAATTCTAGACACTTAGATGTGGACACCATATTTTTAGATTTATGACTACTATGGGTTTGTTTACCAATTTTGCAAGCGTCGCAAAAGTGTTGGTCATATTTTAGTTTTGGTAAATTCCTAACTAGCTCTTTTGAAGATAGGTTTTGTATAAGTCTCATATTAGCGTGACCTAAGCGTCTATGCCAAAGAGATGAGCTATCATCTAACGTTGTTAGGCAAAGTTTGTCATTAGATGTTTTATCTATTTTCATGACGTATATGTTATTTTTCCTAACTCCTTTAGCTATGGTGATACCATCTTTTAGTATTTTACTACCATTTTCATCAAATAGTACTTTATACTTTTTATCACATAATTGGCTAATACTAAGTAGATTAAATCCTAACCTATCTACATGAGCAACATTTTCAATAGTTAGGGAGTTATGAGCGATCGTACCTTTGCCAATGATTTTGCTTTTGAGATTGCTACCAAAAGTGACATTACCTCCGTCATACTCTTGGTATGATGAGAAGAGACTTTTGTTGCCCGTCATGTGCCTTGAGCATCCACTATCTTTTATCCATTCATCAGGTTCCAATCCAACTTTCAAGCATACCTAAGAAGCAAATAACTCAAGCATTTGGTCCCCAATATCTCATGGGTCCGTTTGGGTTAAACATACCATTTATTTGATTCATGTATGGAAATGATGGGTAAGAGTTCCATGACATGTAATCTGGAGTTTGATATGGTCTAGGAAGGTTTTGATTCCAACCGTTGTGTTGGTAGTTGGGTTGTACGTTGTGGTTGCTCTTAGGAAATGGCGTTTGGCAAAGGTGTTTTATATCGTTGTTGAGTAGTTTTGATCTAAATTCATTTTAGCAAGTCCTACTCGATGTAACAATTGGTTTTAGTTTAACACTATCCTTGGTTTTCTTTGTTACTTTGACAAATTCATTACGGTCCAGTATTACAAACGTTACATCTGTTTGAAGTACCCACGGCACCATTTTGTTCAACGGACGGAACCCTTATTTTGGGTCCGTCGGTCCGTCTTGTCTTCGCGCAGCAGTTTTGATGATTGTTCGTCCTTTTCGGCCGTTTTGTTTTGACTCTTTGGAATTAATACCTCATTAAATCCTATCCCATTCATGTCTCCGGTGTTTTATGGATTTTAAGTATTTCATCGGCAAGAGCGATGTTTTGTTAAACCTTTTAAATTTAGAATTATGTTCGATTAGAACATCTTGTGTGAGCTTTAGTTTTCTATTTCAAGATTAAGCTCTTGACATGATTTACAACCATCGTCATTTGCTTTTCCCTTTTCTAGTCGTTTTGCTTTTCTTTTAACTCATAGACTTCATTTTCCAAAAATTCCTTTTGGTTTTAAAAATTTATTTTAGTTATGATTTTTAGACTTAGCTCACACAATTGATTGTATTGTTTTTGCAAAGTGTCATCATCAATAGAAGAATAGGAAGAGTCGGAATGTACCTCGTTTGACTCATGTGCCATTAGAGCGATCTCTTCCTTGCTTGACTCTTCATCATCTTCACTATCACTCCAAGCACCACTTACAAAAGCTCGTTGAGTTTTGCTTTTAGGTGGCTTGGGACATTCTCCTATGAGATGACTTTCATCACCACATCTAAAACACTTTCTTTCACCTTTACCCTTTTTTGTCATCCCGATCTTTTCGGAATGGCTTCTTTTCTTCTCGAGGTTGTCTTACAAACTTTCCTCTTCTTCTAAAGAACTTCTTAAAGTCTCTAACGGCCATGGCATACTCCTCATCTTCACTACTGGAGCAAGATTCGTCATCATCACTTGATTCCGCCTTTGCTTTTAGAGCAACAGATTTAATCTTTTCCCTTCTTCCTTTGATGATCTCCGAATCTTTCTCCATCACCATTTCGTGTACTTTGAGGTTACCGATTAGCTCGTCTAGTGACATTTTTGAGAGATCTTTTGATTCTTCAATAGCGGTCACTTTAGCTCTCCATTTCGGATGGAGTGCTCTAAGAAATTTCCGACAAAGTTCTTACTACGAAAAGATTCATCAAGTGCTTTAAGTGATGTAATAATAGTATTAAAGCGAGCAAAGCCACAATCAATGGTTTCATCTTCGGGATAACAAATTGTTCATATTGTTGAACAAGAAGATCAATTTTGTTATCCTTGACTTGTGAATTACCTTGATGTGTAACAATCAAAGATTCCCAAATATCTTTGGCGGTTTCACACATAAAATTCTTTCATATTCTTTTCTAGGCAAAGCATTATAAAGCATCATTTTAGCTTCATTATTTTTAGCAATTAATTTCTTTTGTTCATCAATAGAAATATCCTTTGTTGTAGAACTAAAATCCCTTTAACAATAACAAACCAAAGATCTATATCTTTTGATTTTACATATGTTTCAAAACGGTTTTCCAATAGATAAATCCATTGGTTTCAAAGAGTGGTGGTCTTTGCATAGATTGCCCTTCTTTAAAGTTTTCGAGAATCCATGGATCGTTTCAAGTTTATAAAATACAAATTATTTTAGAAATTCTTGAGCAACGAGGCTCGGTACCAATTGTAGAAAACTAGAAGGGGTTGAATAGTTTACCACTTAAAAACTTTGTTTTGAAACTTATTGAAAGATCAATTGATATTGATCTTTGATATGTTGATGAAATATGTAAGCAATATGTAAAGAGTAAATAAGGAAAGAAATGATCAAACCACAACAAGTTGTTTATAGTGGTTCGGTCTACAAGGACTCTTTCTCCTTGCCTACTCCACTCCCGAGTCTCACACTCGAGAGTTTAACTTCACTAGTCAACAAGCTCCTTTCACGGTGGAGAAACCTTTACACTTCGCTTACACTATTTCCGACACTAAGCTAAATGTCGAGTTCTTTCCAAGGGTACAACCACTCCCACACACAATGTATTTTGAGGACTAAAATACTAACCACTCACACTCACAAGATTATGGTAGTTTAGTACAACAATGAAGTATGAATCAACACAAGATCATACAACACTAAACAAACAAGACTTCCAACTTCTCGTTGAAGCTTGAATGTGACTTGATCTTCTTTGCTACAAAAGAGATCACTAATATGATATGAAACTGAGTTAGAAAGATTAGAGAGAAGATATGTATGAGAGTATGATAGAAAGGGATGAAAAACTACTTGGTTTGGCTTTGCTATTTATAGCCAAAACCATCGGCGAGCACCACGGACGGCGGACCCTTGAAAGGGTTCCGTCCGTTATACATTTTGTGCCGCCGGTCCGACAACAAGATATCAAGATCTTGCCAAAGTCAACCATATCTATGCAAGATTGTGTAAGATATGAAGAGTACAAATCTACACAAAATATCTAATGAAATCTTCCAATGATTTCCATGATGCATCACATGATGTCATGTGTTGTTTTTCTATTTTAGAAATATGCAAATACATAAGTAATGTTTAGTTTTAAGAAACTAAAGCATTCTAAAACTACTATCATACATTATGCTTAGACTCATATTAAGATATGATTAGTCACAATGTAAATGCTTAAATGATGAAGATATTATTTGAAAAAGCTTGTTTTAATATCTATTAAACTTGACAAGCTTTAAGCTTTATAAAATTAAATTTACTTTTGTCGTTAACAAAACTTAGGTAAAGATCAAAAATATAAATAACGTTTAATGACGATATTTGTATTAACAATTAAATTCATGCACCCTTAGTTTCTTAAATAACAAAACACTTTTAAGCATATCAACTTATTTAGCTTTTTAATAGCTGATTTCAAAAAGGAGTAGGTAGTTTTATATTTTTCTTAGGACCAGTAACATTCAAAGTATTTTTAGTGATTTTCTCAGATTTTTATAAATTAGTTTAGTATTTTTATAATTAAATTAGATTAAATTAGTTTTTAATTGATAATAAATAATTTAAAAGTCAAAAAATACCGGCTTTTTCCTAAAATTATTTCTAGTCGTTTAGAGCGAGAAAATTACTTTTACTGTAGACCTTAAATTGCATAATTTTCACTTTTTGAAGCTCGGGATTAGCCTGGGTTTTCACGTTTTTGAGTTTTAGCACCCTAAGACGTAATTTAACTTAGTTTTATTGTTTCTTATGCTATTTAGTAGTTAATTTGTTATTTACATTGTTCCCCTTGCCTTAATTACTTTCCCGTTACTTAATTTGTAGAAAACGTAATCAAAAACAAAAAATCCCGAACAATTCAAGCATTTTAATAACAAACCAAACGTAACTGTCCATTCACTCCTCGTTGGGACACGACCCGGGTAATCACTTACCCGGTATCACTTATCGTATATTTGAGGATTTTGCGTGTCGATCTTTTTCCTAAAGGGTCGATTCGTTGATTCTCGCGTATCACGATATTTGGTATATTATCACTACATATCATGTAGCTCTTAATCTAACCGCGGAAATACAAAATAAACTTAATTTTTACATAGAGAATACTTATGCCTTCAACTTATGTGTATAACTCGGAGCCTGCAAATCAAGTATGGAGGATTTATGGAGGGGAAAGGTAGTGGCAAAGAGGAGGAGGAGGGATATGTGTGTGTTTTTCTGTAATAAAATGGACTAGTTTTCTTTTTATTTATATTGAAAATTTCTGAAAATATCTAGATATATTGATAAATAATAAATGGATATTTTGATTAATAGTAAATAGATATTTTGATTAATAGTGTTTAGATATTTATAAATAGTAACTAGATATTTATATGAATAGTGTTTAGATATTTATAAATAGTAACTAGAGGTTTATATATTAAGAGTACACAGTACATTGTTTGCATGAAAATCGTTTATTTATTTAATTAACGATAATAAATAAATAATATGTAATTACGGGTAAGACATAAAATGAAAATGATGTTATGAAAATGTTTTAGCAATCAGATTAAACCCGGTCCATATGTTATTCAAAATATTGTTTCTCGGTTACACGATTTAATTTATAAAGTTGTAAAATTTAATTTACGCGAAAATAGTAAATAATAAAAACGTTGTGAATAGTAATTTTCGGGAAAAAGTTTGAGTTTAAATAATGACCCAGAAATACGATGAATAGTAAAAATGAATAATAACCTGAAAATGCGAATTGTTACATCTATAACCATAAGCTTGAACAATATATAGACATAATTTATAACCTCTTATTTTTCAAACGTTATGTAGTATGAAGAAAATGGTGTTTTCCCGCATGAAATTACCGCTATTGTCGATAAAAAAATATGCTTTCAAAGTAGCAGTTGATGAGTTTAACGCCAAAAAAACTATTACCTATGTTCATTGTTTTACGACTGTCGATGATCCGACCATTATCGAAACTCTCTGTGCAGCTGCTACACCAATTAAGGTATATAAGTATACATGTATACTATCTACAATTACACAACTTTTATCTATTGACTTTATCTGAATACTAAGTTACAAATTCGTTTATTTTATTTTTCAAGCCGGATAATGAAGCGACAAGTAAAAGTGTCCCGGATATCATACCATTTGTAAGTATTTTTATTTACGCAACTACATGTGTTAAACATACAAAAACATATATGTTCACTAATACATGTATAATAATTTGTAGGAATTATAGTCACAGACTGATGAGAACACAACACCTGTTGTTGCGATAGAAAGTAGTGCCATGAGTACCAACACTAAGGAAAATTTAAACAAGAGACAGGTTGATGATGAACGAGGCAGTGAGTCATCAAATGGTAAGAAGCAACTTGTGGTAGTGAAGATTGAGAAAGACCAATGAAGAAAGAGCAATTGAAGCATATAGGGAGTGGCAATAAATTGATGTCTTAAGTTTTATTTTGAATATTTTTGGACAAGTATGCATTTTGAATATGCTTTTAGACAATATGCTTGCATTTGCTTTAACTGTTTGGTTACAAACTTGGCATTTGCTTGCAGAAGATGCCGAATACAAAAGAAGAAAGATTTTATGGATTCTAGGTACTCCCAACATCATAGTTTTCTTATTGTATTTTGTTGTTATTTTTGTTACTATATGTGTATATATACATTACTACAAAACATCAATATTTTCCCACTCAACGCCTATCCAGTTCTTAAATAATTTAGTTCATACAGGTATGAGAATTAGTGATGACGAAAAAAACGTTGCTTTAGTTTTGATCGAACAACTTACGCGATCTAGGGTACCGCTTTGAGGTTTTTTTACTGAGATGCCTTATCCAAATGATAGATACATATATGAATTTGGGAATCATCTTATATACGATGAGTTGGATTATAACCCAGCATAACTACAGTATGAAGACAAACGTCTATACACCGCTTTAACCAATAAACAGAAAGGTGTATATGACACCATCATGACATCCGTTGAAATAAGAAGAGGATGTGTATATTTTGTATTCGAATATGGAGGTACTTGGAAGACCTTCTTATGGAAAACACTTGCTGCAAGTATTAAAAGAAAGGGTGATATTGTCATAGTTGCATCCAGTGTTATTGCATCTTTATCGATGTCAGGAGGCCGGACTGCTCATTCCATATTCCATATTCATATCAATATTTATAAGACTTCTACTTGCTCCATATGTCCTCAAAGTGATCTCGCAGTTTTGTTAAAGAAATGTAAGCTTATTATTTGGGATGAAGCGCTTATGACAAATAAGCATTGTTTTGAGGCCTTGGATCGCTCTTTGAGGGACGTACTACATAAGAGCAGGTTTGACACTTGTGAAACACCTTTTGGTGGCATGAAAATGGTCTTTGGTGGTGATTTTAGGCAAGTGCTTCCTGTTATTTCAAAAGGTTCACGACAAGACATTATTATTGCAACTTTAAAGCAATCTTACTTGTGGGATCATTGCAAAGTTCTCAAGTTAACCACCAACATGAGGCTGACTGTTGGATCACACCATGAAGATGTAACTGAGATACGTGAATTTGTAAAATGGATGTTGAAAGTAGGAGACGGACAACTTGGAGAAGCAAATGACGAAGAGGTTTCAATAGATATACCTTAAGATATTCTAATAGATGCGGCTAATGACCCGATAACATCTATTATGATTTTACTTATCCAAACCTTTTGAATCACATAGCTGATCCGTCATACTTTCAAGAATAGGCAATTCTTGCTCCGACAAATGAAGTAGTGGACACTATAAACGATCACTTGCTACAAACATTTTCCGGTGAAGAAATGGTTTCTCTAAGTTGCGACAACAATGATAAAACTGATCGTGGCTCAGCCATTGATTTCTCACCAGAATTTATCAACTTATTGAAATTCTCTGGTGTTCTAAACCACAGGCTTGTGTTGAAGTAGGTGTCCCAGTAATGTTGTTGAGGAATATAGACCAATCAAATGGATTATGTAACGGGCCAAGACTTCAAGTTATTTGATTATCAAGAACTTCTATTCAGGCACAAATAATTAAAGGAACACATTTTGGAAACAACGTTACCATACCAAGGTTGAGAATTACTCCGTCTGATAAACGTCTACCGCTAAAGATCGTGAGGAAACAATATCCTTTGTCAGTATCATTTGCTATGGCAATAAATAGGAGCCAAGGATAGTCATTTTTAAAAGTTGGGTTATACCTGCCACGTCCCGTGTTCACACACGAACAACTATATGTCGTTATTTAACTCGTCAAAACCAAAAGAGGTTTGAAGGTTGTCGTTTGCGATGCCGATGGGAATCTATCAAACACTACTACAAATTTTGCTTACAAAGAAGTACTCGGTCTTTGATCAAGATTCAAAAGGTATCTAGAATATACATATGACATCATTTATGTTATTTCTTAAGTTTACATGTATTATAAATCACAAACTCATTTTATTTACATTTTTAATATTTTTCAAAACATGTTAGGTGCTCATGGAATGCACACTGGCTTATCACTTCATTAACGCTCACTGCATACATTTGCTTGTGAAGAACATTAAATTTAGAGGCGACGATTCACGAACGTTTATTATATTGGAACATGTTTACGTTCGTTGTTGTTTACTCCATCCGTCCTAATTTATAAGTCCATTTTGACCTTTTGAATCCAACTTTGACTTAAAATATGTTTGTTTGTGTTATATAATACTTTATGCAAAATATATAAATGGATTGATTTTTAAATGTATTTTTATTGGTGTAATTTTCATCAAGTATTATATAATACAAAGAAAAATATTTAAGATAAAAGTTGGATTCAAAAAGTCAAAATGGACTTATAGATTTATATGGTTTTAGGAGGCCGGGATTGGTGGAAGAAGATGAAAAGCTTCATCTTTCTAGAGAGAGAAAGTAGAGAGAGGGAGGAGAAACACAAAGATGAGTTTATTGGTACACGAAACAAACACACACTTAATGCTTAACCACACCCCTCATGGAGAGTCATGAGGGTATTTATAGGCTCAACATGCTACAACTTTGCCACTTAAACGATACTAGTCCCTGAGGGCAAAGTATACTACGCATCTAGTCCAATTCACGTAAATGACGTTATCTTTATAAAAGAGCGAGACTAACATACTTTATTCACATACTCAAATTTTTAATAAATATTTTTTTTAAAACCCCGTAAATCCAAGAGTCTATAAGCTAGTTTTGTATATGTGATTGTCCGTTGGTATGTAAATATGTAAAATTGGAGAATAAAGCTCCGTATGTAGGGGTGTTCATCGATTCGGTTATCGGGTTGTTCGGTTTGTTCGGTTAATTTTTTTCGGTATAACCGAGAACCGAACCGAACCGAATTTAAATTGATTCAACCGAAAACCGAACCCCCATAACCGAAAACCGAACCGAATAACCAATTACATAAATTTAATTATTTATTCATTTATTTATAAGATTTTAGAAAGAAAAAAATTAAAGCTATTTTTATATTTAAAAGAGTTTTAATATTTTTTATATAAATATATAAATATATATATATATATATATATATATATATATATATATATATATATATATATATATATATATATATATATATATATATATATATATATATATATATATATATATATATATATATATATATATATATATATATATATATTTATTTGAATTTTTGCGGTTTGATCGCTAAACCATAACTGAACCGAAACCGAATATTTAATTCGGTTCGGTTCGTTTTGGCAAATTCGGTTCGATTACGAGTTCGGTTCGGTTATTTTCGGTTCGGTTTCGGTTTCGGTTTATTGGGTATTACCCAACCCATGAACACCCCTAACTGTATGGGTTTATAGATAAAGTTGGGCTTAAGCCTTAGACTATTGGGCTTGACAACGTTACTCTTCTACTAGTTACTATATATATTAAAACCATTTGAAACGACGTCATTTCGACTTCCATATATTGCACCTTAAGCGCGTCATTTCACATGCATTCACCGTTTTTCTTGGCTTCTTTGGGTTGGGCTGTTTTGTGGTTAGCCTGTTAGTTCCTTTTATGCATCATAAAAAATATTCCGTCCCTATCAAGAAGCTACACCTCCTCAGATATTCACCACACAAATCCAAAACTTTCGCTTCACCTTTTTTTAGATCTATGGAAATGAAACTCCATGAGCAACAGGTAATTAAGTTATATATTTTCCTACAGCTTTGATTTTCTATCCATCAAATCCACTAATTTTTCATATGTAAAAATGTAAAAATTAGGTTAATAGCTTTTTGGAGATTGAATAATTTCTATTTCAAGTTGCGGGAAATGAAATAATTCCGCCACAAGCTTTTATGTATCCAAGAGCTTACAAGATTATATTTTTAGCGAAAAATCAATGCTTTTCTCTTTTTTTTTTTTTTTTTTTTTTTTTTTTTGCTTTTGTGGTGCGATTTCGCGGGTTAATGAATTTCGGATTTGGGATATGCCGCCATCAAGATGTGGATGCGGTAGGGGCTTTGCGATCCGCTATTCATGTGATGCTTATTTTATCAAGTGCACTTACTAAGGCTCACGTGGTTCGATATGTTGGTGGATTGAATTTGGTATTAAAATTTTTAGCCTAATTGTTTTTCTTGAACGTGAAATTGGATGCCATTGTAACCTTACATTCATTTTTACATTCATGTTTGACAGTTATTCGGTGGAAGGATGGAAATTCACAAGCCGAAAATACGACTGACAGGAAAAAAATTAACAGAGGTATGCACCTTTTAAAGTTAAGGACTTAAGGCCATTATTATTTCGATTATATTTGTGTGTGCAAGCCACTATTACTTCGGTTAGATTTATGTAACTTTTAAAGGTATGAATGAAGGTATATAGGCTACGGCGGTTAAGCCATTATTATTTCGTAGTTTGAAAAATAGGTAATGAATCGGCTTTCTTTGTTAGAAAATGTAACGATTATCTTCGTTTATAAAATAGCTCATTTTTCGGGTCATGGGCTTATCCGGTATTCCGTTTCTATTAAGATACAAATTTGGTATGATATTTTGTCAACGATGCGTTTATGTCAACGTTGTTCGCTAATTTAAAAGGGTAATTGCATGACTAATAATTGGTACGAGTCTTTTGGTGTTGTGTTACAAACTCGCATTTTTTCACCTTTTTGGTGTTGTGTTACAAACTTGCATTTTTTCACCTTTTGCGGGACCTTCGTCCGATTATTGTACTTCCGCTTTTTGTTGATCTCCAAACCGAAAACTTTTGAGTTATTGGTTTATGTTTTTCTTAGAATGGTACGTCATCGAGTTTGGTCACCACTTATTTAACGCGGTCACCGCACACGGTTAATCAAAAATTGTGCGGGTGAGTTTTAGTTGATATTTTCCCACATAACCATTAACGTTGTTTCACAATATTCGAAATTGACTATCGATTCTTTTCTCGAGCAAAGAGGAAAAGTATTTCATCAATAATTACTAGCATTTTAGCCGTGGTATCACATGGATATCGAAGCTGGAACCGCTTCGAATCGTTGGATCTTAGGTTACAAAGAAATAGGTATTTAATTCTTATCCCTCCCTTCTATTAAATGCAGGGATCTTGACTGTATGTCAAAGTAGTCTGAACTTTTGTCTCAATGTAATTTCTTGCAGTTCAAGGAGCATTCCTCCATAATCCTTGAAGATCTCAAGTCAACAGGTAAGAAACTGGCCTCTTTTTGAATCATTATTTTTTTTCCCGGCTGAACTAGCAACAAGTCTAATTGAAATTAGACCTCAATGCGAATCTTTGACTGTTGTTTCTGGTGGAATTTGGGATATGCTAAATACTTGAAAGCAAATGTTGTCTGCTATTTAACAAATGAACCATCTTTTTACAAATAATTGCTAACTTGCTTTACGCTCATGTATTGCTTCAGGTTAGTAAGCAAGAAGCAGTAGACATTGTTCGCCCATTTTACAGAACCAATGAACCTGATCTAACATCTGAGTACTAAAGGAAAAAGATCTCAGCAAGCGCTAAACGAAAGAGACTTCTCACCGGGCCGCAATGGGTGTAAGGCCAAAGAAGGTGATATCAATTGGTTCTTTGGAAATTTGTATCGTTAAATTTAGGATACTTACACAAAGCTGAACTTTTAACAACTCTATTTACGTATCTCGGTATCGAGAGCGTGGAATCAAAAGGCGGTGTAGAGGTTGATAACGAATATTCCGGTGTAGGCTGGAACATACACTCAGCAGCACACGAAATTGGTGTTTGCCTCATGTACAACGCCTAGCGGGTTGGAGCTAGGAGCGGCTTCAATGGGCTGCACATCGTATCACATATGATGACTTCTCCGGTAAGAGCATATAGTTAACTTTAATGTGTTGAATAAATGTTTGCGATGACTTTTTCCACGCTATCCTGACGGTGTCAAACAGCATGTTTGCAGGTGTTTGCAGGTGCTTTAGTTACATGTTTGTTGATTAATCATTTCAGTTTTTCTGTTTCCTACCATTGCCCTCTTAATTACAAAGATTAAGTTACTAAGTGAGGTGTATTTGCGGTTATTGATATATTTAATAATAGAGTAGTGATTTAGATAGTGCATAAACACCCATAAATTGTTTTTTTGATTGGTAAAGACAAACTTCGATATCATACATTTGAAATTTATGAAGTTTAAGCTCTTTAATTTGGGTTTTATGTGGTTATCTGTCATTGGAATTTTAATTTTCTCAGTCTGCTTTTATCTAAATTGTTGTGCACGACATCTAAGTTGAAGTTTACATACTTTTAACGTTTTTTTTCGCATAAATTACCGGATAAAATGTCGAAAAAGCTCACCGCAACGCCTGCGATTGGTCATAACACTCTGTATAAAATAATTAAAGGTAAATCCAAATGAAATCTAATATGTCTATTTTGTTTGCTTGGCAATTGACAAACGCCATAATGTTAGTCATTACGAGACCTCTAACATGTTTTACTTGTTCGCTCGGCTTGTCCAAACCTTTTCTCTTTATATTTTCACAAGTTCCACATTTTCCGACGTGGCCCAAAGGTGGCTAGGATTGAATCCCAAAAACCTAGTCTTTTTCGAGGAAAGCTCAAATGACCAGCTTTTTATTGAATCGTTTTTTTTAAAACGACGACGAGGATGAATATTATAACTTTTTGTTACAGGTTAGGTTTGAGCTTTGATATAGCTTCGTGGATACACCATGTCACTAGAGAATTACAAATTTACAATGGTTGAAATAAGTAGACATAATTAAAGTATTATCCTTACAATATCGACACAAACGCGTATCATTATCATAGGAAAAAATTATACGTTTGGTCCCTATAGTATACCCCAAATAACAACTTTAGTCCTAAGTCGTTTTATTACACCACGATACCTATTTTTGAAACCTTGCGCGATTTAGTCCCTATTTTGGATGGACGTTAGTTAAGTTCATTAAGTATTTTGCGCTGTTAGTCCTTCGTTAATAATTTTGCAATCGTTAGTCCTTATTTTATAAAATATAGTTTTCCCGTTAGTCCCTCCGTTAATAATAGTTATCGCCCGTTTTTACGTTTTTGTCTGTTTCGTTCGCTTTTACTCGTTTTCCCCATTTTTTTCGCTTTTTATCCGTTAATAATAATTTTACATTTTGTCGCTTTTATCGGTTTTGTTAGTTTTTATCCGCTTTAAATCTGCTTTTATGTTTTCGCCGCTTTTTACTTTTTGTCTGTTTTATCCGTTTTGTTCGTTGTTTATTCGTTTCGCCGGTTTTTTACGTTTTGTCGTTTTTTTTCGTTTTCGCCTTTGTTTTACGCTTTTGTTTGTTTTTTCCTTTTGCGTTCTTTTTTTTTATTCGTTTCGCTTTGTTTTTTTGCGTTTTTCTGCTTTTATCCGTTTCGTTCGCTTTTTAATCTTTTCGCCGTTCTTTTACGCTTTTGTCCGCTTTTGTTCGCTTTTTCCCGCTTTCCCCGTTGTTTTACGTTTCGCCTGTTTTATATGTTTTGTCCGCTTTTTATGTTTTGTCCGTTTTCGCACTTTTATCGGTTTTCATCCGTTTTCTTACATTTTGTCCGCTTTCTCTTTTCGTTTTGTTCGTTTTGTACTTTTCAACATATTTAAAATTTTTTCCAAAAGAAAAAAAAATTGGTAAAAAGTTCCAAAAAAAAAATTGGAAAAAATATTTCGAAAAAATTTGAAAAATAATAAAAAATAATTTGAATAAAAAGTTTCAAAAAAAATTTAAAAAAAATTTCAAATATTTTTTAAAAAAATCTTTAAAAAAAAATATGTCCGCTTTTTTAAATATTTTTATTCAAATTTTTAAAATTTTTATTCACATTTTTTATTTTTTCGAAAATATTTTTTCCCTATTTATTTTTTCAAAATTTTGTTGGAATTTTTTTTTTTCAAATTTGTGAAAAAATTTCAAAATTTTTTGAAATTTTTGTGAAAAAACGAACTAAATCGGATAAAAATGCATAAAACGTAAAAATGGGCAAAACGGATAAAAACGAACGCAAAGGTAAAAACATACAAAACGTAAAACAATTGGCGAAAACGGAAAAAACGGACAAAACGTAAAAACCGGCGAAACGAATAAGCAACGAACGGCGGATAAAAAAGAACAAAAACGTAAAAAATAGTCGGCGTAAAAAGCGGATTTAAACGGATTAAAACGTAAAAACAAATTCGAAAATGGATAAAAGCGACAAAACGGATAAAAAGGACAAAACGTAAAAACGGACGAAAACATATAAAACAGACGAAAAAGGATAAAACGTAAAAACGAACAAAAACGAAAAAAAACGGGAAAACGGATAAAAACGAACAAAACGGATAAAATGCACAAAAAAAAATGCGTGCAGGTTTCAAAATAGGATAAAATAGGGACTAAATGCGTGCAAGGTTTCAAAATAGGTATCCGTGGTGTAATAAAACGACTTAGGACTAAAGTTGTTATTTGGGGATACCATGGGACCAAACGTGTAATTTTTCTTATTATGGAGTAAAACACGAAGAATAATGACAATGCTACACTTCGTTGTTCTAGACTTCTAGAAATCGCTCGTTTTGGCAATGATCGCAAAATATTCCATCATTTTAAGATCACAATGTGAACCACTTTATTTAATCGTATAACTTAACCCAGTAATCTATCGGATAAAGATACACTAAGGGCATGTTTGTTTAATTTTTGTATTACGTCATGTAAAATTAAAGTACCGTTTGGATATATTATCGTCTGCTTTTAGATGATTAAATTGTTGTTTGTTTTCATCTTCAAATAAAGTGTCCAAGTAGAGAAATTACCGGGTATATCCTTTATATAAAATAGCGTTGAATAAAAATTAAGTAAATAAAAGTAGTGGGAGGTAAATATGTAAAATATAATAAAAGTGATGGACTTAATTGAAAACCTTTACCCTCATGAATTTTTTTATAAGGTCATCTATACATTTTAAGCATCAAACAAAAAATTAATTATTGACTTAATAAATTTACCCATTTATGAATTATGACTCTCTAAGTCACTATCAAACCCTATCTAAGGCACAAATTCAAAAGGCTAACGTTTAGCGAGCTTCAAAAGTTCATAAAGATTCAATTACAAAGATTTGAAACAGACACATGGGCTTTAGGTTTTCATGTTGCTTTGTAGATTTCATCTTTCTAAGTTGATTTTTTGTGTTATAATCAGAGTACATTTAAAATACCGAATACAAAAATTAAGAATATAACCTCTCAAAACCTTGTTTAGCAAAGAAGCATTTGTGAGCTTTTGAAGAACTAGCGATAAACCACTAACGGTTTAAATCTGAAGCTTGTTTGGCAACAAGCAAGTAGTGGCAGTTTTGTGTAACTACTTTCATTTAGAAACGCTTAATCAAAAAACATTTAGATCTAACCACTAGCGTTTTGTCTCTCACTTTACACATATACTAATTTTATTTATTTTAAGAATTTTTATGTTAATGTGTACATGACTTTTTACGTCACTTTATATTTTATTTATAGTTACAACTATGTTACCAAACACTTTTATTTATATTAACAGCCACTACTAACTGCTACTCCTTACTGTTTTCTGCTTCTGCTATGTGGTCTTGACAGTTTGTACACCAATAAAAATGATATTGAGATTGTAGTTCATTCATAGCAAATCCCAAAAGTATGTAACGCTGATTCTTCTTGTAATTAAATGTTAAGTATCTAAAAACGAGTTTCGTGTGACGGAATTGCATATTCATTTTCTCATATATGATGCTCACAACGAATAACGACATCATGTGCCAGCCACTTGCATCCATAGAAAGTCGCATAGGGCACATTGGCGCTATATGTAGCTCAAAACAATAGTTATGATTGTGAATCATATGATAAATGCATATGTTTTAGTTAGAGCATTCACAATTGGAGCTTGAGCAAAGACTTGACACTATTACAAAAAGCTATTTGAATGACTTGTTGCATTGTAAGCAAAGCTTGATTGAAGACTTTTAGCAAAATGACTTGTAGTTTTACAAGCGTTTGAAGACACAATGCAAACCAAGTTTTAGTTGTTAAATTTTCACTTTACTCCTTTCATGAACATATTTAAATATATAACTTATTCATGAAAAGCTTTTGGAAAGATTTTAATGCATTGGAGTTGTTTTAATAAAGATAGCTTTTTGCTTGACAAAATTTATTAAAATGTTGAGGTGCCAAAAATGAAAAGTCATTATAGCTTTTTGCATTGGTCATGCTCTTAGGGGTGAGCATGGTGCGATTGATGCGAGTTTTGATAAAAATCGAACCACATCGTAATTGCGGTTTAAAAAAATGAGAATCCACAATCGAGCGGTTTTGCGGGTTTACGGTTTGGTTTTATGCTTTTAAAGTTTTTTATTATTTATTTTTCAAATTCTATTTTGGTATATCTTTATTATAGAATAAATATATCATAAGGTTACATCAATGTTGCAAAATCGTGAATTGGTGGTGGGCGATCGACCCCTTTGTAGCTTATATCGGTCTAAGCGAAATTAAGCGGTGATTAACCGTTATGCTTTATGCAAAGTTTTGGGTATTTCTTGCGAGATTTGGGTATTCTCGACCGGACTTTCCTTGAAATACATCTTGTAATAGATATAAACAAAAAATATAAGTGATTAAAACTTGTTCACGATAAGTTTTGGGTATTTTAGACGAGATTTGCAAGTTTTCATCAAGTTTGACCATCGTTGACAGTCATTGACCGCCATTAACTATTGTTGACCGAATTGTTTGACCCAGTTACACAAATCGGCAAGGTTGGTGGCCCAATAGTGCTTAGGCGGTGATTAATCAGCCTTGTAAGCCTTTTTTTTTGCAAAACTAGGTTACATAATGAGTAAAAACATATATACACAAAATGTTGGGTACTAGTATAAAATTATAAATCTCTACAATAATAAAGTCAAGTGATATATATATATATATATATATATATATATATATATATATATATATATATATATATATATATATATATATATATATATATATATATATATATATATATATATATGTGTGTGTATATATATAGGGCTCATTCTTATGAGAAGCCTAAATTTGGTGAGAAGCGAGAAGAAATCATAACCCTCCATCTAGCCCCTCTTTTTTAGATCTAATGGCTTATATTAATCCATCATATACTAAACAAAATATTTTTGTGATTAAAACCCATCACAACTAATATATAAAGAAAACACACATATCCCACACACCGGAGGTGAAAACAATGCGATCCTCTCCAATTTAACTACCTTCATCAATCTCCGATCATAACCACCACTACACCGCCGCATCACCGTCCTTCAAACCACCACTACACCGTGTAATAGAACGACCACTACAAAGCTACAATTATAGCTCTCACTAAACCACCATCACTTCCAATCTCCACCACCACAACAACACAAACCGCCATTGAGTACGAATCGCCGCCATAGCAACACCTTCATGTCACTAATATTGATCATCTCCTTGAGCTTATAATTGTCACAAATCGCCAATGGAGGTTATTAGGATAAAATTTGCTCTTCAAAGGTTAAATTCTTACACTTTCATTATCATTCACATGTTTGTAATCGTGTTCGACTTGACCATTGCTTGTAATAGTTGTTCATTTAGTACTTTTATCGCTATCATTGCAACAAATTGATTCAAGTTTATAATGCATATCAACTGTTTGATAAAATGCCCGAACCAATATTAGCAAGTTGTTAATTTTATTTTATGATTCATTGTTTTAGTAGTCTTGACAGTACTTACGGTTATGTTTTCTTATCTATAGGTTTAGTTTTCACTCGAAAAAGGTATAGGTGAACGACTTCAATAAGCACTTTTACAACTACAAGTATTATAAGATGTGTGAACAATTTTGTCACATGTGAAAATATACGTCTTGCTTTTTAAGGTGCGTGAACAACTTCGTCACATGTGAAAATATACGCCGGGTAGCTTTTTAAGAATTTCTTCACATGTGAAGATATATGTCTCGTAGCTTTTTAGGATGTGTGAACAATTTCACATGTGAAGATATACGTCTCGTAGCTTTTTAGGATGTGTGAACAATTTCACATGTGAAGATATACGTCTCGTAACTTTTTAGGATGTGTGAACAATTTCTTCACATGTGAACGTATACATCTCGTAGCTTTTTAGGGTAGTGTGAACAATTTCGTCACATGTGAAAATATATATCTTGTAGCTTTTTAAGATGTGTGAACAATTTCGTCACATGTGAAAATATACGTCTTGTAGCTTGTTAAGATGTGTGAACAATTTTGTCACATGTTAAAATATACGTCTTGTTGCTTTTTAAGGTGCGTGAACAACTTCATCTCATGTGAAAATCTACGTCGCTAGTTTTTAAGAACTTCTTCACATGTGAAAATATACGTCTCGTAGCTTTTTAGGATGTGTGAATAATTTATTCACATGTGAACGTATAGGACTATAGTCTCATAGCTTTTTAAGATGTGTGAACAATTTCGTCACATGTGAAAATATACGTCTTGTAGCTTTTTAAGATGTGTTAACAGTTTCGTCACATGTGAAAATATACATCTTGTAGCTTGTTAAGACGTGTGAACAATTTTGTCACATGTGAAAATATACGTCTTGTTACTTTTTAAGGTGAGTGAAAACTTTGTCACATATGAAAATATCGCCTCAGAGCTTAAGAACTTCGACACATGTGAAAATATATGTCTCGTAGCTTTTTAGGATGTGTGAACAATTTCGTCATATGTGAAAATATATGTCTTGTAGCTTTTTAAGGTGAGTGAACAACTTCGTCACATGTGAAAATATACGTCTAGTAGCTTTTTAAGAACTTCTACACATGTGAAAATATACATCTCGTAGCTTTTTACGATGTGTGAACAACTTCGTCACACGTGAAAATTTACGCCTCGTAGCTTTTAAGATGTGTGAACATTTTTGTCACATACTTCTTGTAGCTTTTAAGGTGAGTGAACAACTTCATCACATGTAAAAATATGCATTGTGTGAATATTGTATTACCCGGAACTTAATAATCTCGAGTTAAATATCTTTTTGTGTTTTTGTTTTACAGGCAATAACAAGAATGTGAATTATGCTGGTGTTATGGAAGAATATGCTTATGTTTCGCTGGTTGATGCGTAGTCAGCACACAAGAATGAAACAGGGTCATGTACTATTATAATGTTCATCCTATTATAATGTTGTGACAAGGGGCACAAGGCAATCTACATACCAAAAATTTGCATCTTTTGGGGATGAGAGAGGTACGTTTTCTTGTATTGACCATTATCTGGTGATTATATGCTACTACTCAAACCTAGGCACTACAATTTAGTTTAAGACCCATACGGCAGTGATGCATGATCTTTATTGTAGTTGTGACTATGTGAATAGATATAGCATATTCAGGATGTACACTTCATTCTACATGAATACCACAAGCTTCTATAAATGTTAAAAACATGACAATTTGAAAGCTTCAAGTTTGAGGTTTTGTTTTGACAATTTACCATTTAAGTTGTATATATAATTTTGGGTGCTAAGATGCTTGACTCTTATACTCTTATTGAGCTGCTTATCCCGACCTTCTTTAAATCGGAAAAGTATCCATGGGTAAAAGGCTATGAACATAAAAGGAATAGTATGGTTAGTGGGGATAGGGTAGTTCGCACCAGCTGATTAATAGAAAAGCCTGTCCATTAGCCCATATGAGTAACCATCATGTTAATCCATACCTCTAGACAACTAGTGTTGAGCATCTTGAAAGTTTTTACAGAATATATTGTTAACTTCAGGGATCCTTTATTCGTTATGCTGTTTGAAGCTAATCGTGGGCTCACTCAATATGAACCCGCAAAAACTGAACAAGCTTGTGCTCAGCTAAAAAACACCCTTATTTGAATGTCTGGCACTGATTAACACACTTTAAATCTACAACACTATTAGACTGTGACTTAGTTGTGGATGGACGTTCTCATTTTACCTCTAATAGACCATCTTTATGACCAATAGACCTTTATTGTCATATGATATTGCCTTTTAGCATAAGAGCATCACTGTATTGATGCCGAAAATAAGAGCATCACTGGAATACATTTATCTCTTCATTGCCATCACTCTCTTTTGTATTCTCCTTGTTACGCACGCTGGTTATGTTCAACAAGTTCTCTTTTATATAACAACAAGTACTATTTGCAATTACTAGTATCAAGTGCTTATATTTATTTACTGTACAAATTAATCAGATATCAATATGAAGTACTTATATTTTATTTTGTACCAGACCAGATGATAAATGGCTAGTTTACAAGATTTTTCCCCAAAACAATTGCAATTCCTCACTAAACTTCATTTGACTTAAAAAGATTAAGATTACTATAGCATGTTCGATCCTTACTAGTGGTGGATTAAACATCAATATGCATCGTTCAGATCGAGATTAAGATAATATAGACAATCACTCAGTTGAGCTTCAAGCCTTCAACACTTTGATCTGGTTTATCTAGCTTCGAATTATATGTCAATATGTATCTAACTGACTAGTCTGTTGTGGTGTGTGGATACAAGAATCAAGTATCTGGATGATTGACATTTAGACCTATATGTTTTGTTGTCAAGTTGCTTCAGCAGCTATCAACATCCTTTTAGAATATGTGTCACTTGGGAACATATTTAAGTTCACTTGCAGCTATGAATTATAAAGCTTGATCAAGTGTTATGTAGAAAATAAATAAAAAGCCAAACATGAATAGTAAATGAGTTTGTGGAACCAAACATGAATTGTAAATCAATTTTCAGAGGCGTGTATATAAAATTTATATACACAAACTTTTGGATGCAAAAGCTGTATATGGCGTGTTAAAGAATCGTTGTTCACTTCATGAATGGATGTTAGTACTTATGTACTAAAAACTTTCTTTAGTTGTAACTGGTAGTGTGACAAATCAGTGATATATTCTAGGCAAGATTTCAAATAGTGAAGCTAGTGATTAGTTTACTAAGCAAGTTATGCATAACTTTGATTGGGAGCTATGACTGGGAGCAAGTTGCAGCATTTATCAAAACCATAGTATGTCCTTAAGCTTGAAATTTGAGTCTTAATTAGGCTTTGTTTTGACATATAACTAGTAGCTCATATTTTGGGACCATGAGCTAGATTTTGCTACTTGAGAAGCTTTGCACCTATTGCGATTAGTTATCCTCGACCCTTGGTAAATAGGAAAAGTTTCCATGGACTAAGGATAGTAAGAAGAGAAACTATGAATGTTAAGGATGTGTTGGGTGGCTGTTTTATAGAAAAGCTTGGTGAACAACCTACACTTGTAGGATCCTAGCTTGCATTTGATGCTTAAAAAATAATTGATTTGAAATCAATACTTGGCAGTTTCAAGTTGTTTGTATGGCTAGTAATTGCTAGTAACTTTTACATTTGTATAAGAAAAGACGAAGCTTTACCTTCAAATTTTCTACAAGTTATGCGGAATACCAAAGTGCAGTGTTCTTGTTACATTTCCATAAAAGATGACACAGCCTATAACTTCTTTTAAAATGTGCACTTCTCTGATAAGTCACAAAATGTGGTCTTGCAAAGTTAGCAATGGATACAACATGTGACAAATCGTGTTACGGGAAGCTTTTGAGGTAAGTAACTATTGTATTTAATTAGTTAGACCTACTATCTCTTGAACATACAAACTTCTATGCAATCTGGTGCATCATCAGTATGAGTTCTTAAGATACCACATGTTTTGGCTGAGGGTCACTACAAGTTTTAGCACTTCTATGAAAAACATCGATATTCCAAGTGCTGAAACTCAAGAGTTTGCAAAACAAAAATATGGCAGCTGAAATTGCAAAACAACTCAAGAGTTTCCACCATGTAGATGTTCCAGGATCTAAGGAACCACAGCTGTGGATGGATGTCTTAAATTTTTTTAAAGTTGGTATTTTTTCCACATCCCTCTTCCTGCTTTTTCTATTTATTAAGTTATCAATAAGTGCTGAAAGATCAAGTTTATTTTGTTACAGCATACAATCTTACATTTCATGATGTTGAAAAGAAGAAATTATATATGACGATTTCGTTTGAAGAAATTGAGGCGAAATTAGTCGACAAGGTATGTACTTTCATTGTTATTTTACGATGCACTAAAATAAATTTTGAGGTTGCCGTCTTTGTTTAGCCTAAGATCGAGTTTGTAGAGTTTATATGTTAAACCATTGTAAATTCAAAAGAAACACAGTTTATATGTATAGAAATGTTTCGTGATTTTGAGGCGAAATGTGAGTCATCTTAATGCTCCTGTGGTGTTTGCTCATAATGACTTGCTTTCCGTGAATATTATGTTGAATGACGATGAAAGAAAGTTATATCTTGCTACATATTAAATATTTGTTTGTATAAGAAATTAATAAGACGAATATGTAATATCGACAATCCGTAGCTACAAAATGTAAGATAGAGGTGTCAATTTTGATCCATTTACCTATATTAGTTATGTGCTGTGTTTTATCTCAAACCTTCTAATAGGTCAAATAAAAAATAGGCTAAAAGGACAAGGGTTGAAAGTTGCGCAAGGTCTAATAATTGCAATATTTTTGTTAGTGTTTGTTGGTTGACTCGACCAGTTTCGGTACATATAAAAACTGACCCATTTTAACCCATTTTCAGTTCGTGTTTTATCTAGATTCTACTTATTTAATGAGTCTTATTTATATGTGCTATTGAAACAGGAAAACTCTACTTCATAGATTTTGAATACGGATCATACAATTATAGAGGGTTTGACAATGGAAACCACTTCAACGAATATGCCGGCTAAGATTGTGACTATAAATTGTATGCTTGCTTCTTGGTTCTTTAATCCCTTTAAACTTTTATTTTTGTCCATAATAAGAGTAGCACATGACCTTTGAAATTCAATCAAAACACTTTATCAATAACGATTTGATTATTATTTCATTCTTTGAAAAATATCTTATTTTATATGAAACTTTATAAGTTGAGAGACTTTACATTCATCTTAGAAAACTATATTCTTTTTTTACAAATTTATGTATTAATTTCTCGCATAATCAGTATTTGCCGAACACTTAAACAATTGATCATCTAACTATCACAATTTAAAGCAAAAGAAACACATTTTATTACAGTTAGTTATCTGATTGTGGTTAAACAAACATCTGCGAGTGCCATATTGTTTTCAGGTTGGACTTCCAGGCCAGACCACATGTCCGAGGTGCATCTGCATTTAGGAATCTTATTGCCATGTTACCACCAAGAGCCCATTCTATCTACTACAGAGATGTCATTGGCAATATATCAACGTCCAATATATATGCTGATTCGAGCAAGGTGGGATTAAATTCACTATTAAACAAATTTGAACTCGATCCAAGTTTCTCTGTTAGGAATTAGAAAATTCCATAGTGAAGTGTCGGTCACCCCAAATATTATCTAGCATAAGTTAGCTCATAGATTTGTCGTTAGTTACGTTATTTAGTAGTTTATTAGTTAGTTTGTAGCGTAGTTTAGTTTAGAGCAACACCGTGGAGGAAGGACGGGTCTTTACCCACCGTATGCACGATCCACGAGCCGATAGGAGGTCGTTTTCATGTAACTATAAATACCCCTTCCATCCATGGAAGGGTGGTGCTTCTCATTCAATCTAATATTCCATACTTTGTGTAAACCTCTAGCAAGAACACCTCTCTCTACTAACTCTCTAACTATGGAAAACATGTATTTTGATCATCCAAGACCACCCGAATCATCAACACAATAAAATAACGATCCTACAATTGGTACCAGAGCCAAGGTTTTTGTGTTTTGATGATTTCTTGTGGTTTTGATTCGTGTTTGAAACTGTTTTTGTTGATTTGTGTGGTTTCGTACCATGGTGGTTGTGGTTTTGAAACTTGTTTACTGGTTTTTGTGTGTATGTGGTCGGATTATTACTTTATGGGTAAACAGTGCTTTAACAGTTTTTATCTGCTGGTCAACAAATGCAAACTGTTTATTCTCAAGTGTCTTTTCTTTAACAATCTTGAATACCATATGGTCAAACAAATATTTTAGTGGTCATATGGTCAAATTGTCATAGTCCATACATTGGTCAACATGGGTCAAATGAAGCGATTCTTGTTAGTTTTCCGGGTTACCTTTGAAGATGGTCGGAAAAGTGATCGGAAAACTCATCGGAAAATGTCAAAATTCTTGTTAGCGATTTGCATTCTGTTATTCGAAAGCGAGTTGTGGTTTTTGATTTTTGAGTTAAAAAGTTAGCAACTTGGCTCATATAAATGGAAGCAGCGACTTGACGAATAATGCCTAGCAACTTGGGACTTAAAATTGGTAGCAACTTGTGCTTATCTTAGCGACTTGTTATTTAACAAGTTAGCAATTTGGACTAGCGACTTAGACCTAACGACTTGTTATTTAACAAGTCGTGGAGAGTTAGCTTAGCGACTTTGCTTAGCGACTTGGCTTAGCGAGTTGGCTTAGCGACTTGGCTTAGCGACTTGGCTCACGACTAGACTTGACATTAACAGAAAGGAAGAAGAAGATGTTATGACTTGAAAGACCGAGACAACAACCACAAGACCACGACCATCTCAAACCATATAGAAAACAAGAATCAAGACCTCAGCCTACCTAAAACTCGTTACGACATGGTAAAAGGATTACAAAGATCTCACTTCTTCATCTAAAACTCGACTCAAATAAATCAAGATCTCAGCCTATCTCATTTTCTTAACATTCGTTCATTTGAACAAATCCATTAGGAGACATACATCATAGATCTTTCTTGGAATTATACGAATATTATCAAGATGATTCAAAGCCATTTAGCTTCATCCTTCTTTTCATTCGATCCGGTTATACAAGAATTTGAAAGCAATCCCACTAAAATATTTTCAAGACAATTTTTGAGATCTCAGATTAAGTCTACTCATGGCATTCAAGATGCATCAAGATTTTTTTAAAATCTTAACTCACAAAGGACGTTGTCATCATTGATCTTACTTATTATTTACGAAATTCAAAAGAATTGAAATAAGCAACAATGCTTTTTCTTTTTCTTTGATTCGTCTTTCAGAAACTTAAGGGATCCAAGACTCAAAATTATAGATAATAACTATTACATTCACGATCTCAGTTTAATTGTTATTCGTGTTTCTCAAGAATTAATCAAAACTCAAAGGTCCATAAACACGATAAATTAACATCATTGATCAATTTTCGAAGTCAAGCTTCAATGATATTCGAATCATTCAAGAAATAAAATATAACAAGGTTGTTACTTTTATCTCTTTGATTCGTTCAAAGACTCAACAAAGGAGAAACTCATTACAATTAATACCTACCCGTGATTCTTATGAGAGATTGAAGTCGAATCATCATCATGTCCTCACAACCAAGTCAAGAGCATCAAGCCATCCACATGGCGAGCTCGTGGTGGTCATAAAGATGATTCAATCTTGTTATGTGTAGAGATGAGGCGTTTTCCTTTGGTATCTTAAATGGGGATGGATTTGTTATGGTAGGCGGAGTGATTATGTGATGATGATATTAAGAGTGGGCGTATGGTTATTAGGGTTTGAGCGCTTTTGGGTGGCGATTTGTTTGAGAGGAAAAAGGAGGCGGACAGTTAAGGATTAGGGTTTGAAAGTTTTTAGGCTTAGTGTTAAGTGAGAAGAATTAGGGTATCATGTTTTTTATATAACCGGATTTAAGAATAGAGTGAGTGGATCGGGTTTTTTAATGGGCTGGAGCATTGGTGATGGTATGTCCGGATATTATCTTGGATTTGGGCCCTTGTGGATCGAATCTCATTTTTGGACTTTGAACCGAGTATATTCATTGGGTTACAATCAATATTATTCAATGTGTGTTATTACTCACATACACTTAACTTTGATAATATTTGGAACAAATGAGTGGTATTTTGATATGGTATATTTCACGGAAGGATACCCAAATTCACGACTTGTGCTTAATTTTTGAGAAAAGAAATTTATCATTACGGTATATAAGTGATTGGATTTGAATGATGGTCTGATGGGCTTCTTAATATGAGATCGGATTTATGTGATTTAATGATGAGATTGGTTGATGAGATTGCTTGATATGATCTGGAGTGATGATGAGATTTGATGTGCTATGTGGCTTGATAGTTTGGTTTATGCATTTTCACGAAGTATATTTTGTCACGGCTTGAATTAATTGAACAAATTCGACTACGGGGTTGTTTGGACGGTATTTCTTATTTGAATTTGAAGTGAGGATTTTCCGGGCGTGTTTACTTATTTCGTCTTCTTTCTTTCTACCCTTTCGCGAAGATGACTTGTATAGGCTGTTATAGTGTGTGATAAAGACTTGGCTATTTAGTTACGGTTGTGATTCTTTCTCGATTACCCCACAACGTAGCTATCACTTCGGTGTCTCACGCAGTTGAGGATATCTCAAGAGTTTTTGTACATTGGGTACACCGTTTCTTCTTCACAAGGATTAATACAAGTTTAAGTAACAAATCTGGGGAAGTTCACTTCATAAACAAGTTTGGTATATCGGATTTACTTCTCCATGTGGTCACTACATTTCTTGAAGCGAATATGTGAATGATGTGTTTACCATAGTGTTTAATGGATGGGTGATGATATTGTTGATGTTGGTAAATGATTCGTTGATGAACCATGCATGTTCCCCTAAAACATATATTCACCGAAACCAAAGTGATCATACCTCATTCAAGCGACATTGTTTACGGTTTTGTCTTGATTTTATAAAATCCGGAAAGAACCTATTTCTCGGTTTAAATCATTGACTTGTAAAATCCCGTGATAATGGAAACATCTGGTAAAAGTAATGTGCATTTCCGGATCTATCTTACGGTTTATTCTTGGTTTTGTAAAATCCCGGAAAGAAACTATTTCTCGGTTTAAACTATAGAATTGTAAAATCCGTGATGATGGAACCATCACGGAGAAAGGAAAGTGCATGTTGGGATCCTTTCGATCTTTGGTGCTACGGTTTCTACTTGAAGAAGGATAAAAGGTGTACTTCATGAATTGGATGTGTGTTTGGATATTCGTCATGGCAAGTTTGGTTATTACATGGTTTTACGGGGTTATGTGCTTATACCATGGTCGGGATGAAACCATTATCAATGTTCATTTAAATGTCAAAGAAGGCTAGATTTGAGCTTTTACCAAGATGTGACAACGGCATTAATTCACTATTATATATTTGAGGTTGAAGTGAAATATCACGGCGAGTGTACTTAGTATCCGAAGGTATCGGGGATGGTTGGATGAAGATTCTTCATGATCCTTGTTCGAGCTTATTATCAAAAACGAAGACTTGGAAATCTAGTTATTGTTGGGTGTCTTTTACCTTTTCTTTTACCACTTGGGGTATTGGGCTCATACCACTACAAAATAACTATCACTTTAAGGAGTTACATTGTAGTGCTCGATGTCACATTCAATTGTGGATTTTCAAGAGGTAATGTCGTCTTATACTTGATGGTTGGTTGGTTGAAGAGTATAGAGTACTTAAGAGATTCAATGGAGCATGAATTCTCGGCACCGCTCTTTGTTACATATGTGCAAGCTTAAGTCACGAGTTCGGGTTAGTTTACTTGAGGTCAAATTCATCATATTGGGTTTTCTCCATCACCATTGTCACGACAAAGAGCCTCTTGAATGATAATGGGGTTGATTACATGTTTTGCTAAGAGAGTTAAAAAGAGAGATAATGGCGTATGAACACTTGATTCATGCCTCGTTCTCTAAAGAAAAGAAATGTGTCGTTTGATCGCTTTATCTTCAGAAGAAGAAATCTTCTTATGACGTATGAACACATCAGTTCATGCCTCGTTCTTAAAGAAAAGAAATGTGTACTCTTGATGCGCTTTATCTTGAAGAAGAGAAATCTTCTTATTATGACCATTCTCATCAACATGCTTCATACTTTTCCATGCGCTTGGTCTTCAAGTGAACCGGCTACCACCGATTGTTTTCTCATTCCACTTGCTCGATTATAATGAAGATGGCGACATCATGTGCTAATTTTGCGGGAGAGAGTGTGAATAGAACATTCGGATGACTTTCACTTATTTAGTCAAGAATGGCATCTCCGTATGAAATTCTTGAGGGGGAGAAGAAGTGTGAATTTTTTGCATTGTTGATTGATATTTGAGAATATAAATGGTCATACGGCTCTAAACTCATGTAAGAACCGAGCCTCTTCTTATTGGGTTATCTTCACATGGAGTTTTTCTCTTCTAAGAGCCATTGGTTGACATCTTCACTCGGATTGATGAGTTTATCGACAAAGTGCTTCCGGTTAATGCTTCACGTATACATCAACATGATGATTCCGAACAATCTATCTGTTCTTGTTTGATGTGATTGGTAGTTTGGTGTTACCATCTTGTGTGTTCGTTCTTGGCTGATTGTTTGATTTCCTTGATGAACATCTTTACATTCTTGTTTGATTGGGAAGGATTTTAGTTAAGGGATTTGCAAGATGTAAGTTAATTGGGATGCTTTTGGTGGGATGTTTTTGGTGTGAGTTGAAGATGTTAACTATCTATTCCCAAACCGCACAATCTTGAAGAAGGTCGAGTCTGATCATTCTACATTTTACGCTACATGTTAGAAGACTAAAGGCGAGGTGCATTTAACGATCTAAAGACTTCTTCTTAATCACGGGCTTTTATCAAGCAGTTGTCGGTTTAGGGAGAGCACTAATTGGGAGAGAGTTATAAGTCGATTCAATCCCAATTAGACTTGCTCATATTCTTTAGCGATGACTCCTCGAGACGTTGTTATTGACTATTTCACGTATTGGACATTTGAAACAAGTTTATTACTTGAGCTAATCATTTATCACTTATTTGAGATTGAAGTTGACTTTCACAAAGGTGTGTTCTTATTTGATAACTTGCTCGGGCTTAAGAATTTGAGTTGAAGACTTGGTTTATCTAGTTACCATCAATCGAGGTGGATGGTTGAAGACACAGTTAACTATCACTATTAGGAGTTACTTTGTTTTACTCGATGTCACACGCATATGACGGTGTGGATAATCGCAAGAGGTGTTAATGTCTCATACTTTGTTTGGGTAGTAGTACTTAGAGATTTGCTTGAAGCATTAATTCTCTACACCGTTCTTCCATCATTAGGTGCAAGCTTAAGATACAAATGTGGGAAGTTGACTTGGTTTCATGTATGGTATATCGGGTTTTCTTCTTGATGGTCACTTCAAATTGTCTACATAAGGGTTGATAAAAATAGTCGAGAGAGTCTTGACATGTTGATTCTCACAAGAGTTCAAGTGTTCTTCTCATAAAGATTTCAAGTATTTGGGCTTATACTATGTTGCGATTATGAAGTGTCTAAACTAGCAAAGGGAAAGGAGACAATCTAAACACAAAGCGATAAACTTGATGAACTTAATTCAAGTGATTGAAGATATCCGGGAAGACAAATGTTATTACACGATCATGAACTTAATAATTCTAAGTGATTGAAGTTATCCGGGAAGACAAATGTCATGACCGCAGAGAAACTCAAGGTTTCTCATAAGGCTTTTAGTGTTCTTGTTCCAACGGCGTGGGGTGATGTAAGAGATGTAAGATAAAGTCTACACAAGATTCAAGAGAGGTACATTGGGGATGTATGACAGTGCAATCGATTCGGAGATAAATGTATGACATGAGGAGGTGTTATCATAATCGATGTTCTTCTTCAATGTAGGAATGTGTGTATACTTGGATTCTTGAGCTTCATACACGATCATCGGGGAAGAAAAATGTGAACATTGTGGAGGTGTTTTCATTCCCTCATGATGTGTATTCGGAGAGTTCTTGGATATTGGTGTACTTGGGTTCTTGAGCTTCATACATGTTCATCGGGGAAGAAAAATGTGAACATGGGAAGGTGTTTTCATTCCCTCATGAAGTGTATTCGGGAGAGTTCTTGAGCATTATACAAAGAGACCGACTACATCAATTCATCTACTTGGGAATTGTTCTCTTGACACCTTTTGGAATGGATTGCTTCGACGTCGGTAGAAAAGAAATTTGAGAAGATTGTTTATGTGTGGGATGATACGGTGTTGTTCTTCTTGTTGATGATATAACCTCGAACTAAGAATCACGGTGATTATTCTTGAAAGGAGCGGCGGGATTTATGATAATGGTGTGCTTCTTGTGCACTGGCTAAAGCAAGCTTGAAATAGAGCTTGAATCTGCTCAACAAAGGATTTTCGGTTTGGGGAAGCGCAAAGTCTCACTTTCGATTGGTTCAATTTCTTTCTTGATTCAAGAGCCACGGAAGCTTTGGTGGTGAATGTTTAAGAGTTGATGACTTCTATCTTCTCGACGTCTTTTCGATATCCTTATCTCGGTACTCGTATCATCATCTTCTTTAACTATATCATCTAATCTATCCTTGTAAATATTATTAAAAACCAAATACAAAAATATAAAACCAACAAAACAAAATACAAAATATAAAACCAACAAAAGAAAATAGAAAATTATAAAACCTTCAAAAACCCATAAAAATCGAAAATTTCAAAATACCAAAAATATGTTTTCACATGACATGTCTTCGGTATCGATAACATCTACGGTCTTAGAAATGTCATTCAATAATGGCACGGGACCATAGATGAAGTTCGAGCAGGAGGTGTAAATATTCTTTTCAATACATGTCACAAAATATGGCTTCTGATTATTTCGATGTAACCCGGCTTCAAATAATGGCTTCTGATTACTTGATCGTGACCCGTGCTTAAACTATGGCTTGCTATTATTTGAGATAGCAACCCGCTCTTCAAAAGAAGGAAAGTGCTACGCTAAAACATTTTCAAATATTTCGTACACTTATCCTAAAACTAATTGAGGAAAGTATGTCGAAGGATCTTTGTTCCTACACAAATGTTTTTCCGTCTAAAATTCTTCGAGAAAAATATTTGTTGTTTTCAAAATGGTGGTTTGAGTTGCTTGTAAAACAATCGATTCGAGTTTTCGTAAAAATTGAAAACTCAATCAATGACTTCAGCGCTTTTAAACTTTTTAGAAAATGAGTCATTGATTGAGGGGATAATGTTTTCAAATCTATATCATCTAACGGGCTTTCTTAATTATCCTAATATGCTTAATTAAAATGATGTTAACCTATGTTGAAGGACTAGGTGCCTAGGATATGATTGTTAGGTTTAGATGATTAGAGTTTGATGAACACATTATTCCCATACATTTATATGATCGATTGATATGTTGCATTGACTTTTATTAGTCGATTGTTGTTTGGGTGATGTCGACCACCATATATTTGTATGTGTGTTCACTAACGTATGCGGTATATTGGTATATAAGAATGTTCCGATCCGGATCCCACAATTGAAGATGATTGGATTTGAAGGAAAGGGTAACTATATCTTGGGTTGACAAATGAAGAAACGGAGCTTAATTGGACTTCAATGGAGAGTTGGCATAAATGCAGCGTAAGAGGTCTCACCGCATCGGCGAGATGGTTTTCTTCGATGTGATTGAAGAAACGGAGCTTAATTTGACCTCGGTTGGCATTCAAAATGCAACGTGAAGAAGTCTCACCGCATCGCGAGATGGTTTTTCTTCCAAACCCTACAAAGAACAACAACGGAAGCTTCTCAACCACTAACGTATCTTTGTGCGAGATACCATTTTAAACAATTTTGAATTAATTTGATTAAATTGTTTTGAAAATGGAAAATATTGTTTTGAAAATAAATTGGACTTAATTTTGTAAATCACCGGACTTCATTTTATCAAAACCTAAGTCACTCAATTATTGACTTGGTCATCGATTGAGGGAGAGTGATTTCATGTTAAATATTTTCAAACGATATTTCTTCATAAAGTCCGTTTGTACGTTAAAAGTGGTGATCTAAAGATTTAATGTTATGTCATGGTATGGTTTTCTTTGAAACTCAAAGATCTTTCAAAATGAAATTTTTTCATTCTTGTTTGATTGTGAAATTGTTTTATTTTACTTAAAAGGTCTCTTAAAACTATCATACCTGACACTAACAATCTTTAATGTCGAAAAACTGTTCCTTATCTGTCATTTTTCAAAAAATAAATCTTGCCACGTCTTTCCCCAAACTTTCTTAATGATTTAAATCAGATGGGATCACAAATCTCAAATGGTTTGATCGGGGGAGAGATCGTGATTTAAATATCAAATATGTTTTAATGGAATCAGTTTTAGTCCTTCAAAGGCACTCCTGCCTCCATGTGCCAAACGATTTCAAATACACAATGCACATGTTGAGGAGGAGGATTTATCCAAAAAACCAGATGAGTATTTAAACAAGGCCACATTTTCTCCCATGTTTTCCAAACCTAATTAAATCACTTGGGATCCAAAATCTCAAAGGGTTTGATATTTTTGATCGGGGGAGAATTTGTGATTTAATAATGAAATTTGATAAATGGTGATCGATTTGATGAAATTGTGCGTTGCTCGCTCATATGTGCTAAACGCTTTCGAATCTAGATGCACATATTGAGGGAGCATAACTATCAGTACAAAAAATTTTAAAGTGATTTATAAAGTACCTTGATTGAGTTTCTAATGGTTTTATTAATGGATTTTGTGATCGTGGATGTGCTTCAAAGAACTCTTGCCTCTATGTGATAAAATGATTTCAAATATCCTATGCACATATTGAGGGGAGAATTTTACCATGAAAATCAAATGGCTTTTTCGTATGAAAATTGTGATCAAAGAAAATATTTCAAAGTCCTCTTGCCTCCTTGTGCTAAACAATTTCTAAATCATATGCACATGTTGAGGGAGGTTTTCTAAATGATCAAAACTATTAACGTACAAAATGCTTTGATCTCGTATCACAAGTACCTTGATTGTTTTCCAAATGATTTTCAATTGGTTTCAAGGAAGAATGAACAATACCAAAAGACCGACCAATTTACTTTATGCATGGTGTTATAAGGATGGTTAGGTTTGGTATTTGTTCCCACGATCCGCCGAGCGGAGGATCTACCCAGGACAATCCACTAGATAGTGTAGAGTCCTTAGGTATGATGAAAAAAAAAGGAGAAAAATGAGAATATGGGAAGAGTGCGGATGAGACGAGCTAGTCTTGGAATAAACCCAACAAGGTTCTAGTTATGAAGTCTCGGTAAGCACTAAAGGGTTGAAGAATGAAAAGAAATGAATGTGAAAAGGGTGAAAAGAAATAGCCTCCATCAATTCAACCTTAGGGCGAAACCGGGTTCAATACATATACTCTTGGTGGTTACTAAGGTAACACTGGTATTGAAGACAAGACATCATGGACCCAGTGATGCCTTGCACTAAACTTCCCAAGCCACTCAAGTTCCTCTTAAAGGGCTTGTTTCATTCTCACGGGAACCGACATAATCTATCGACTTTCTCTTAGAGATGGTTGATATTGAAGTAGGAGACCCTCTCCCTAGTCTCCGCACAGAACCAAATATGCATTATTGAGTCTAGAGCCAAGAGATCATCCACAATATCTCGTTAGGACACTAAATTCTTGAAGACTTGCTTTTCACACAATGTGGAAAGTAAGTATATATTAAGAGTCCTCGCATTATCCTTGTGGTATTGCCGAACATCCGAGTGATATGTAAAAATATTCACAATGAAGATGGAAATCCTTCTAGAGCCAACATCTAACAAGCTCTTGGTGGGTGACATGTGAAATCTTGCAAAAGATCAAGCTTGTGACAAGCGGATAGAAACGATGGGCGATTCATTATTGAATCAACCTTGGTCCAGATTGGAATTGACGAATACTTTTGGAAAAACCGTTCGATGTGCAAACCTTCTTTTCTCTAGCACTTGAATGTGTATTCATATTTTCAAATTCAAAAAGTATCTCGATTGAAAATACTTTTAGAAAAACCGTTCGATATGCAAATCTCTTCTTTTACTAGCACATCGAATGTGTACTCATTCTCTAATACAAAAGTATTTTAATTGAAAATTGATCTTTCTTATAAAACCTTTGTCGTATTGCAAAACTCTTTATTCTAAGCAATACGCGATTGTTTTTCAAATCATTTTCATCAATCGGTGAATCTCAATTTCTTGGTTCACTCACTCCGTGTTGTCTTCTTTGAGGCGTTCGGTTTGAGAACGACTAGAACATTTGTGAAACCTGTCAAGGAGATTCTTAGGAATCCTACCGATCACGAGCGATGCTTGTACTAATCAACGGGAATCGTGGGCGTGTACTCAATTCAACGAAAGTGATCAAAGACACTTTCGTGCGCTTTATTGCTAATCATTGTTTGCGGTACATTTGGACGGTTGCGGTGATCGAATTGAGGAGTCAATCCAAAGCCGCATGCTCACAAAGATCCACACTTAATTTGAAGAAATCATGGTGGTGCATATCTACATAACACGCTCGATATTTCTATACTATGCTTCGCTTACTGCTTTGCAAATATCATGAACCGATAAAGCTTCCGCTACTCGATGGAAAGATGTCATGATTCAAAAGTGTGAGCATGTCGGTCCAAAAGTCACAACTTCACATGATGGCAACACAATAAAGGGTGATCCAGAGATTTCTCGTGGTGATGATCTCAATGAAAGCTCGAAGATCATCAAAGATGTGGATCGGACCAAGACCTCCACTAAAAGTACTAATCAATGCGGACTTTGAAGAATCGCTACTAAAGCACAAAGATTGCGGAATGAAGAATTCAAGTCTGAGCTCAAGAACAAAGTTAAAATAGAATGCTAGGATTCAAAATGTAAAACATGGGGTGACCTCCTTGGGGAGGTTGTTAGGAATTAGAAAATTCCATAGTGAAGTGTCGGTCACCCCAAATATTATCTAGCATAAGTTAGCTCGTAGATTTGTCGCTAGTTACGTTATTTAGCATTTTATTAGTTAGTTTGTAGCGTAGTTTAGTTTAGAGCAACACCGTGGAGGAAGGACGGTCTTTACCCACTTGTATGCACGATCCACAGGCCGATAGGAGGTCGTTATGTCATGTAACTATAAATACCCCTTCCATCCATGGAAGGGTGGTGCTCTCATTCAATCTAATATTCTATACTTTGTGTAAACCTCTAGCAAGAACACCCTCTCTCTACTAACTCTCTAACTATGGCAAACATGTATTTTGATCATCCAAGACCACCAACACAATAAAATAACGAATCATCAACACAATAAAAATAACGATCCTACAAAATACTGGATTTTTACATGACCTTGATCCATTACATTACATTTGCACATTCCAAAAAATTGAAAGAAAATATATGTATACGGATGGTGATTGTTTAATGTTTAGCACTATCTGCCGGACATGAGGCTCACAAGAGTCGGTTTTCATAAAAGGAGCCAACATCCCGGTCTTACGTAGACGACGATAGAGTCATTAGTACGACCACAATAGATCTCATGCTTGGACGCAGTTATGGATTCTCATGTGTGCAAGCTTTTGCAAGCTGGGCCATCTGCAAACAAGTTCAAAGATTATAATTATATTAGCCAAACGAGTACGTCCACAACACACCTAAGAAAATGTTACTTGTGAACTACAAGGGTGGCAAATTGAACACTTGTGTATTGGGTAACTTTTTAGTGTGGGTCAGAAGTGACAAACAGTTCGCCCTGGACCTGACATCCCCACAAGCACAATTCTTATTCATTTTTTATGAATTTAAGGTGCTAATTATAATTATAGGTATATGATTACAAATGACTGTTAAGCCGTTTGACCTGTGCTCATGTTTCCTTTCTAAGTTTGAACCATTTAAACATCAGAGGGGGAAAAATCAAGTCATTTGTTCCAATGGGTTAACATTGCCAAATAACTGGAATCAACTCATTGCGTAAATGGACTTGTTTATCATGCCCGCTGGTTTGCTATAAATGAAATTGTTGGAAATATATCAAGATGTCCTCTTAAATGACACTTCCAAACAGACATGATTTACCTTTCGAATCGAATCCGGAGGATAGTTATCCCCATCCTAGGATCAATAATTTTAATCGAGTCGTCTTTTGGATCCTGGTGACTAAGGACTTCCTCAAACTGCAGATTCATTAAAGATTGAATTTGTTAGTTGCTATTAAATAAGCTAACCATTAGCATCTTTTGAAAAGTATGTGTTTAATTAGCTAAAAATGACTGGTGCAATTTTCTTACCAAGGCAACTAGGCCCTTCGATTCAGTAACAGAGCCATTTGCTTTGACTATGGCTTCCTTCGCTATCATCAAATTCCCCGTTACTAGAAGAAGCCTCGCCCGAGTTGTTAGGTAACTCTTGTATGGAATAAGCTTGAGAGTCCACAAGGCCACTAGCCGAAGTGATTTGTGACATTTAAAACTCAACCTTCGTAGCCCATTGACCCATAGACCATTCTAAGAAAACAATCTTATGCATCCATCATCAAATCACTGCATCATTGAGACAACACACCGCCACCACCCACATACCAAATAACCTTCATAACCTCATGACCCTAAGATGATACTGACCCACTAAACTGTGACTTATTGACCTTGCTGACTTATTCTTCAAATTCTCCCACTTTTTGTTGTGACTTATTGACCTTGTTGTCCTAAGATGGCCTTTTTACTATACAAATTCTCCCAGCTAACCACACCAGTATCCTTTAAAGACCCATACATGACATCATGGTGGTTGACCAACTAACCTTCCGCCTAACCATAACCATTACCTATTGGATTATGAATCCACTCATCCCATGATAGACACCTAGAAAATTGAGAGTGAATAAACTCCATGACACCGGACAAAGTGAATTGAAACCTCAAAATTAACTTGGAGGTCCTTTAACCCTCTTAAAAATTGCTTGGATCAAACACGAACTGAACCCAGAAGAAAAACCGAACCGACATGAGAAATATAGATTCGAATGACCCACGACATCTTTAACCCGTTGATATCAACAAACCGAACTAACTCCCCGATCCAATATTTTTTTTATCTCTAGCATCATCTATAACAACTACAACTTAAAAATAAGCAATAATAAAGGCATGAAATGCTCACCAAGAGTACTTGATTTGTCTCCAAAGCACAATCTAGGACTTGATCACCAAAAAAAACTTATTAGACAACTGGTTAACTTTTTCATGTGTGCCATTATTGACTCATGATCAAAAACCTGCAATAACCACAACATAAGTTATGAATAAATTACTAGAAGCAAAATTCATTACATAAAATATTTGATCCCAACCAGAAGAAAAACATCAGATTATATGGAAACAAGAGCGACACACCTATAGTAATCTAACCTAGAACTTTCAGGGGAAAAAACCTTGTGAGTAATCATTGCAGCCATTGGACGACCAAGTGGGACAACTGCAGTCTGAGAAGATACGAAGTTATAGAAAGTGGCTCACGTCTGTACCAGAAGAACTTGTTTGTTTATATGAAAGTATCTGTTTATAAACATATAGAAAGTGGCTCACGCCATGAGCGTTATATACAACCGTAAATTTTAGGCTTTGGCTTCACTTCGACCTCATTCACGCTGCGCACAAATATGGCATCCGGTTCATGACCGCAAAACCGGATACAACCGTTAATCTTGAAGTCTATGCACAAACAAATACTCTAATATAAAGGTCCGCAAGAAAATGAAATATTACGGTTTCTCCCTCTTCATATGTATAACTCGATGCAACCGCCAATAATCGACCATCTCGCTGAATGATAAGGCGAAACACTTTTCGGTACTTTGATCTTGAAGATAGATCATGAACCAAGTGTTAACCAAAATTAAAAGTAATTTAAATCAAGGATAAAAAATGTAGATGTTTACCTGATATAACCTCTTCTTGTTGTTTCCATCCCATACATTCACAAAACCGTCACAACCACCCATCGCAAATGTCCCATAGCTGCACAGTTGATGCTAAATTCAGTACAAAAACATTTTGGACTTGTATTTTCATATCTTCACATGTGAAGATCAACCTATTTTCACATGTGAAGATAAACCTATCTTCACATACCTATCTTCACATGTGAAGATCAACCTATCTTCACATGTGAAGATCAACCTATCTTCACATACCTATCTTCACATGTGAATATCAACCTATCTTCACATACCTATCTTCACATGTGAACAACCTATCTTCACATGTGAATATCAACCTATCCTCACATGTGAAGACAACTAACATTTCAACGAACACCTAATGTGCGTTGACAAACAACGAGAAAAAGACAAGTTCAACTTTCATTTTCTTCATCAAGTTTACATAATCATCTAAATTACTCATCAACATGACTAATGGCTAACATAAAACATATAAAGCATGATTTTTTTTATCTTGATCAAACATTCGAATAAAGTTAATTCGCCTTGAAAATTAATTTCGAACAACTTGCTCACATGTGAAAATTAAATTTGAACAACTTGCTCACATGTGAAAATTAAATATTAAAACTTGAAAGACACATTCATCTAGATCTATATCTTCAATTTCAACATCAGTTTCTAAAATATATAACTAATTATGAAATACATAGAACATAAAAAATAATTTATCTATAATCATTGAATCAAAAGAAATGATGAATCAAAAGCTTAATTCACACGTACTGATGATGATAAAGATGATAATCAATGGAAGATGGTGGTGATCGGTGATGATTGTGGTTGTGGACAGTGGCAATCATAGTGGTGGTTGGTGGTGTTGATGAACAGTGTTATCATTTTTGATGATTGTTATGAGTGATGGTGAGGATCACGATTATGGTGGTGAACGGTGAACAGTGGTGATCGATGGTGATTACGAAGACGGTGGAGCGGCGGTTGTGACTTAAAGCGTAATTATGGCGGTGTAGTGGTGGTTTGAGCAACGGTTTAATGGTGGTTAGAATGGCGATGATTTGCGGTGGTTATGATCGGAGAAGATGGAACATTTTCACCTCCAGTTTTGGATGTGTATGTGTTTTTATATATATAGTGTAAGGATTGTCAAATGTATAATTAATGCAAAATTATGATTAATTTTAGCCATTAGATCTAAAGAAAGGAGGATTAAATGGAGGCCATGATCTCTTCTCGCGTTCTCAAAAAAAGCCCTTCTCATTTGAACGCTTGTCTATATATATATATATATATATATATATATATATATATATATATATATATATATATATATATATATATATATATATATAGAAAGAGAGAGAGAGAGAGAGTCGGTTCTAGAGAAAGTACAATTAAATAGAAAAGTGAGAAAAAGTTAAAGGTAGAATTTGATAACAATCAAAACTTGAGGGTAAATTTTAAAAAATGAAAACAAAATACGTAGCAGGTGGTAACCATCAGATACATACACACACATCAGCCCCGATTCAAAACACACACACTAACACACAGTCATAATTCCTTTCACTCACCATCTCCATCTGACCATCTCCATCGCCACCACCACACGCACCGCATAGCTTGCCGCCAATCAACATCTCATTTTACTCATAACAAAGAACACACACTCTGATCATTCAATCCCAATAAAAAACCAATCGATATTTCAATAGAAAACCATTTTCCGATCAAAATCTGATCAATTACTCATAAAATCTTTGATTTTTCTAGCTGATTAACATAAATATGGAGAAAAAGAAGTTTCCAAATCGTAAGTGCCCTAATTTTTCTATTTAGTTAATCCTTTTTGTTGATTTAAAGATGATATAATTATCTATTTTCATTTTCAGCAAGTCGGATAAGTCCACGAATAGTTAATAAGAGGCTTCTAATCGAACAAGAAAAGTCAGATAACTGTAAGTTGTAAATTTTTTATTTTTATGTTATTTTAGTGCATCAGAATATAATATTTAGTGTGTGTGTGTGTGTGTGTAAAATTTATTAAATAGTAAGTGTTTGAATAAATTTACATTTATTGAATCATATTTGAATATGTTATTTTAGTGCATTTTTGTAATAATTGAAAATGCATAAACATCAATAACTGAAAATGCATATACATCATTCAAAAATAGTGCATATACAACTCACATGTTACATAATGTATACATAATCTATTTGAAGGATTAGAGTATTAGGATTATTTTCTCTAATCTTTTTAGTGCATCGTTGAACATATTAGAGCATCAACGAGTATGCGTATGATTACGGCACCAGTGAGTATGATTAGTGCATCATCAAACATATTAAGTCATCAAGGTAATATGTTAGTGCATCTGTTTGTATTTTAGCGCATCAGCATACCTTGGGCATATGTTTGTATGTTAGTGCATCAATTGACATATTAGGGCATCAGTGAGTATGATCAGTGCATCGTCAGACATATTAAGGCATCTTTGTAAAAACTAATATGGACTAAAACATGTGTTATGCTATACTGGAAGTGGTATAATGGGCGGGGTAGGGAAACAGGTCAAAATGGGTTATCTTAAGCGCAACCTAAAATTGGTATGCTAGGACATTAGGTTGATTTACCAACAATCTCTCTCTATTTGTTTAGATGTAAAAAATAGTTAATTTATTAAGCATGGCTTTAAAACAATTAGGGAGATTGTGAGCATTTGAATATACTCTAGGTGACTTTTGACCCGTTACAGTTAAATCTTTTCTTATAGCATTGTGTCTTCCTTTTATCAGTAAAATGCAACCCAAGATTGTCTTATTTTTCTCTTAATAGGTTATAATTGAAGCCTTTAAGCTATAGCCTTGGTTTGGCAAGCTGGTTGTTTCTTACTTAATAATCAATTTCTGGAAACTAATATACCACTTGATAAACGGCAGGTACAAGCAGCAGATTGTTTGTACAAAATTGATATGGATAGGCTTGTTGAAGCTTCTGCTAATGCATTTTGGCAAGTTGCTCACAAGCACATGCCGCAAATCTGCATAGAGTAATTCAAATGATAATGCACAAGCTGCAAAGAGTAATTCAGAGGGTAGTGATGGAGAGGGAGATGTTCGACTTCATCCTAGAGTTGTATGTTTTTCTTGATCTTTTAAGTGTGGTTGTTACAGCCTGTTTTATTACAACTCGCCATTTAATTGTGATTATTCAATTTCATATAGTCAAATACATATCCCAACACCTCCGTTAATATGCTTGTTCGACCTTATATAGGCTAAACAAACTTGATGTCAATGTGATGCAGGTTATGGTTGCTAAAGCTTGTTCGACTCTAGAGTTGGTGAAAACAATTGATTAAGCAGAAAACCAGTTTTTCCATGCAAACATTTCCTACTTATCTATCTTTCTAATGCATAAAACCAGTTAGGTAAGTCAAAATCCTAAAAGCTTTTTGGAATGGACTTATTTAATTGCATTTGTTTGAGGTAATTTAGTGCATCCGCTTGAGGACCTTTAGTGCATCCGTTTGAGTTACTTTAGTGCATCCCATATGGTTACCTCTTACATCCTCAAATAAGCTTAATGTACAAACTGATTAAGAACGTAAGCATTGCACTTTTAGGATTAGAATTATGTTTTTATTATTTTAAATTATCTTATGTATGAATATTAATATTTACCTTTGTTGTTTGCAGTCTGGTTCTCATGCTTATGCAAGTGTCTTTAAAAAGCATCCTAAAGAACAGTCTGAGAGTGGATTATAATGACCAAGACAGAAAAAAAGTCAGAAACCAGAACTTAGGTAGAACTCGAGATACATATCGTGATGGACATATGGTTCGTTACACGGACTGAAGTCTGAAAAGGAAAAGGGGTATGGGTACATATATAAATAATGATGATGATAGCTATCACAGGTCTCGTTCTCACTCGAGAGCGAGATATGAGCATAGGTCAAGGTCACAGTCTAGATCATCCTCCAAACGGTAAGATGTATGCAATTCCTTATTTATTCTGTTTATTGAAACATGCAATATGCGCATATATACAGTTAGTGGTTTTGATAACATTTACTAAAATATAACTCATATATAATCTATTTTTAGATAGCTAAAGAATCGGTTACGAAACCAGCAAACGTTTAAATCATCTGGTGATTATTGCTTTGGTCAGAAGTTTTGTTCTTGTACCAGGTATGACTTCGTTGCCGCTAGAAAGTGGCGGGGGCAACATGGTAATTTTTGTTGATTTTTGAGTCCACTGATTATAGGTCAATAAAAGGATTTCCTAAAACTGTTGATATTTGTGAGTCGCGTTAATAATTAAAATCCACTTTTATTCCTTTCAAGCACACCCTTTTTCTACACTCGGCTTTCATTCTTTCTAGAAAAGTACCGAGATCAGTTGGTGGTATTAAGTAAATTTCTTATTTTTTTAATAAGTTCTTCGCATTTACTTTCTAGTGGATCATCTTATTAATGTGCTTGTTCATGGCAATATGCTAGTGCATCATTGGACTTATTAAGGCATCAATGTGTATGTTTAGTGCATCCATTTGCATGTTTAGGATTAAGAGATGAAATAGTTGAAACAATCGCCGAGGTAGCCTAGTGGTTATTGTGGTTCAGATAAGGGAACAAAGAAAAGTTATTGTGGTTCAGGGTTGGATATCTAATCTTTCTTAGGGCGGGACTTATTACATGTTAGCTTGCTAATAATTTAGTTAGGGTTTTCAATAGAAAAGACAATAGAGGCTGGAGACTAGTAATGCATGTACGAGTTTGTCACAAATTCATATGCGTGCTTTTATTTCTAATTGCAATGAAACACTCACCATCAGCCGTTCTATAGAAGAGACTACACAACTATTTCTTCGAGAAAATATAGTCTTTTTGGATATTCTTATCAGCAACTTAATGCTCTAATTTTACATCTGTAGGTTGAAACTTTTCATGTGATATAGATATGGATACTGAAGACAAGAAAAATGCAGGTCCATCTTCGGTTGCTTCTGCAGACTCGACCTCGAAAGGATTTCTATAGAGTTTGTTGAGTGGATCAGGAACAATATTTGAAGGTGACAGTGACAAGAGTTCTGCTGATGATGATGATTTATCAGGAAAGTCATCACCATTAGGGGACAGTGCTTCTGGCATAGACTCGAAAAGGAATGGTAATTGAACTCATGTAATTCTTATAAAATAATTCATCTCAGCTTCTAACCTTAATTCTTAAATATGTCTCAGGATCTCGTGCTGTCAAAAGTTCTGGAAATGAGGCCTTCGTGCCTATGCGAAGGTAACATCTTTTATTAGGACATCCAATTTGACTTGTATATCTAATTTTAAAATAAATGTGGTTTATTAACAGGATCATATTTTGAACTAATCAGTTTTACTGGTTACAAATTTTATTGATGGCTTGATCCTGTTGGCGCTATTATTCTTGCTGATTATACAATTGTAAATTGGTTTGGAACCGTTTTGGAAAATGCAGGTTTATTCCAGTTTTACTTTTTATTCAATGAACTAATCAACAAACTTAATCTGTTGCAGGTGTAGAAAGTCCGAAAGTATAAAATGTTGCTGAAACCACAGTGCAAACGGGTTACACAAAGAACTGAAGTTATTGGCAATTTCTTCATTTCTAGTTTTATTTTTAGTCTTTATTGAATTGATAATGTACCTGGTACAATTTTAAGAGCTGGTAGTGAAGTTTTTATAGGTTTTACCAATTGAAATTGTGCTATAGTTGTTCATTTTAGTGAAGCACACGAATAATGCATGCTACTCAAGTTGTAATATTTGTATTTCTAATGTTCTTTATTGCATGCTATTGTATCAGTTATAAAAATGAAAGAAAGGAAAAAAGTAGTCAAAAACAAGAAAACAATTAGTTAAAAAAAAGGAAAAACATGGATTGGTCCAAAAATTTAGGAAAAACAATAAGCTAAAAATTAAAAGAAGCTAAAAAATAAAGAAACAGATCCAAAAAGAAAGGGAAGGGAGATAAATTTACAAAAATTACCTTAAAAAATAAAAAAGTAACAAATAGGCCCCTTGAGTTAGGAAGAAAAAAAAGGAAAGGGAAGGGGAGGTGATCTAATGGTTGAGATCGTTTCTCTCACTTTTCTCTTGAGATGAACTTTTCAAATGATCAATCCCATATATATATATATATATATATATATATATATATATATATATATATATATATATATATATATATATATATATATATATATATATATATATATATATATATATATATATATATATATATATATATATATATATATATTTTAATTTCGATGATAAATTGATAGAAAAATAAAAATATATTATATAAAAACTCAGAGAATAATTAACCAATAAAATACATTTAATATAACTAATATGAAAATAAAAACAAAAGTATGTAATCATAAAAAAAATATGAAATTTAGTTGGTTTATATATAAAAAAAAAAAAAATTTGAATATGACTTAACGGTTCGGTGCGGTTATTGCGGTGCGGTTTTTCGGTATAAACCAAAACCGCAAAATGCGGTTTTTTTATTTTCAGGAACCGCACCGCGGTTTTTGCAGCGGTTTCGGTTTTTGCAGTATGAGTTTTGCAGTTTTATATAAGTTTGTGGTGCGGTTTCTGCTCACCCATACATTTTATACAGAATTTCATCAAATTACAAATTTACAATGATATGAGCTTATCCAACATCCCTTTCTTAGATATATAATTTTCTTCTTTCCAACGACTTTGTTACTACACACTAGAAATCAAGTAGCCAGTAATGAAAACTGAATGTAAAGTAAATGTCGTAAAAGTACATTTTTTTTTCTATTTTTTCCACACCATAAGCAATTACTCCTTTGAATGGATATATCAAAATATTTTATAGAATAAATTACATGTTTTGTCCTTGTGGTTTACTCAAAATCATATTCGTCATCCCTAATCGATTTTAATTAAATAAATAATCCTTAATTTTCAAATTATTTGCATTGATAGTCCATATTTTAAAAAATAAGGAATATTCAAATAATGATAGGGATTACTCGTGTAATAAAAAACTATAAATTATTACATCGGTCCCTATTTTTCAAAATAGCACTCTGCGTTTTACAGTTAAAAAAAAAAAAAGAAAAAAGAAAAAAGGGTTACAACTTGTAAATTTGAGAGGATCTTTATAACCTATCCCAAATTATACTTGTGAATATGTCAAAATTAAACTTTTAGTACTATTTTGTAATCTCAAAATAAAATTCACTAAATCTTGAAAATTGTTTCTTTATATTCATTCTCTTTAAATATAAAATAGAAAAAACTACTTGTTTCGTCCTTGTGGTTTACCCGAAATCACACCTGCCGTTCTTATTCGATTTTAATTACACTAGTGATACCCAATTTCCAAACTAGTTGCATTGATGGTCTCTATTTTGAAAAATAGGGACCGGTGTAATAAAAATATCAAATTTAACAAGTAAAAAGTGTTAAACTGACAAAATTTATCTACAATAATGAAGCTTTATACATGTCTATAAGCTTGCATAATCACTAATTTATGAACATTTTGATGCTATAAACCTATGTTTACTATATATAAATGTTTTACAACTTTTTAAATGATTCAAAACAACACATGCATTAAATTATGAAAATATTTAAGCGTAAGAACCTGTTCATGTCACATGTACCTGAAACAAATGATCACTATTTTAAAATAAAAAATAAAACTTTATATAGGTTTTAAACTTTGATAATACCATCATAGTTGATGCCCTAATAAGCATGCAATTATTGAGATAATTATTCTCTCTTTATTACATTACCCAAACAGATATAGATTATTCGCAGTCGATTAAGAAAAACACTAACTTTTCCTTAGCATGCGCAATGGCAATCTGTTTTCGAATAAGGTCTACAATGGCCACCCTTATTCTTATATCTAGTGCAATGCGTATTGCAAAAAGCGTAACAATTGGCCTGATCGCGCCAGCTGTGTGGATCACAAGGCATCGTAACTTCGAACAACAATATTTAGCCGTCACCAATTGCGAACACGATACTGCAATATACCACAATAGATAGTTGTAAGTTACTCCGTATATTATAAAGTTTAATACTTTAAAAAATAGTACGTAACATGCATGTGGATTAACTATAAAGTACAAGGGGTAGTTATGGATTGGAGTTCTGAAATGATTACGAGAAGTCAAGTTTGTGTTTAACATTATGTGCATGCAAATAAAAAGTAAAAATAGAAATAAAATCTAGCCGGTAATCTTATTATGCGAATTGAACTTGGTAAATTTTATAAGACTAATTATTTACCAGTACAAAGAACAATGACAAGCAAGACTAAAAGGTAAGAAGTTTTGGATTGAGCCATTAGAAATCGATTATACTTTCACAAAAACAAGAAATATGTGTCGAGTCAAACCTTGTCTTACTCTCATTAAATATGTGTCGAGTGCAAACCTTGTCTTACACATAACAAATGACATTCAGTGCACCAAATTTTTCTGTTTAAAGCATGATTACTCTCATTAATTATGTGTTAATCGCTTATTTATGTTAGGTAGGAGTTTTAAGCATGCAAATTATTTTCCTTAAATAATTATGTTGAGAAACATGAGCTTACGTACGGATGCAGTGCACCCTTATATAAGTGAATAAATTTTAGATTTTCTGACACTTAAAAGTGTGATTTTTTTTTGAAATAAATTAAATACTGACTTTTTTGTTTTCCAAAGTTTGTTCACATATATTTATGTAACTAAGTTTTAGTTTTTACCGGTGTTGTAAAAGTCGGCCAACTTGGTCGATTAATCGGCAATTACTAGGTAATCGGTTTTCTACCTTGTTGATTTTTGAAATCGGGGAAAAAATCGGTCTGGTAAAAAATCGGACTAATCAGTCAAAAATCAGACTAATTGGCCAAATCGTCTTAATCGTTCAACTTTAAAAAAAATTAATTAAGACATTCTACTTAATTTGGAGATCATTTATTTCACTTATAACGCACAATGAACCTCATAATCAGAATTGAAGCCTTTTATTAGGTTTGGGAACATAGTAGATTTGGATACAATTAAGATATTTAGTTTAGTCTCTAGAAATACCCAAAACTTGCACGAATTGCTAATCCGATTAATCTTCAATTAATCCCTACAAGATGGTCGACCGTCCGACTATCAATTCACAATTTTTGCAACCTTGATTTTTACGCATTTGTAAGTGTTAATAAACCCAAAATATTTTACTCACTTTAAAAATGTGTGGTAAAATAATATTTCTTTTGGAGTGGATGAACATCGTTCGAAAATCTAATGAAGCATGATATTAGTTATTACCCGGATTCTAGTCACGTATAAATAGTTAGTTATTTTTTTTAACGGCAAATTATATTAAAAGACTAACAAGGAGCTAGGAAAATTACAAAGACAATGATCTAGGACATTTCATCCAAGAGATTCAATCAAAATTGTTTTTACACCTATTGGAACACCAAGTAAAAGAGAGTAAAACAATCTCATCAAACAACATATCCATACGCGGTTGAGATGTTCCAAACAAGGTCTTGTTACAAAACTTCCATATCACCCACCACATAACGTAAAGACACCTTCCAATATATCTTTAAAACCTTTAGGAGACGAAGAATGTGAAACCAATCAAGCCAATCTTTATAGGAGAATAAATCCGGACAATCTAACTCCCACCATCGAGTCATTTTGGTGGTAAGACCCCGGGCCATAGTACATGAGAAAAAAAGATGCGGGCAAGATTCCCCTGCGGAGCTACAAATAGGACAACTAACAGTAGGAATTTCTATCCCACGAAGTGACAAATTAAGCCTTGTTGGAAGCATATCTAAACTCACTTTCTAAGCCAAATTATTAATCTTAATTGGGACTTCCGTAACCCATCTAGTGGGAGCACCGACCATGAGCAGAAGATGATCATTGTTAGGAATTAGAAATTCCATTGTGAAGAGTCGGTCACCCTAAGTATAATCTAGCATAAGTTAGCTCGTAGACATATCGTTATTTATGTTATTCAGTAGTTAATTAGTTAGTGATTAGCGTAGTTTAGTTTAGTGTAACACCGTGGAGGAAGGACGGGTCTTTACCCACCTGTATGCACGATCCACGATCCGGCGGAGAGGGCGTAGTAGTTGTAACTATAAATACCCTTCCATCCTTGGAAGGGTGGTGCTCTTTGATAATCTAACCTTTTCTATTTTGTTTATCTCTCTAGAATCACCCTCTCTCTTCATCTCTAAACATGGCTCTCTTGTTTAATCATAATCCTAGACCACCCGAATCATCAAACAACATAAAACATATGATCCTACAATTGGCATCAGAGCCTAGGTTTTGTTGTCTTGGTGATTCGAATGGTTTTACATGGTTTTGTTTGCTATGCGGTTTGTGTGTATGTGGATGCGGTTTGATACAATTGGTTTTTGGAAATTTGTCTTGATGATGGTTATGCATGTTTGATATTTGATATAGCCATTTGAATCTGGTTTTAAAGAGTTGATAAATCTGTTAGTGGTTTCTTTAAGAGTTGAATCTGCTGGTCTTGTTACAAATGTGTTTATATGATCTTTGTATGCGTTTTTGATGTGGAGTTGCATGATGCGGTTTGTTCAGTTGGATTTTTATGATCTATGCTGTTGATTGTTGTGATTCGAATATGTTGTTGAGTCTGCTGCTGGTGTTCTTAGAAGCAATTTGTGTCAATTGTTCAATGCGATTTGTCACTGATTCAATGATGCGGTTTGAAGTTCTATTCTAATGTGTGATTTGTCTGTTTAAACTGTCCAGATTCGTCCTTTTGGATGCGGTTTGTTATGCATTGTATGCTGTTTGTCACATTCTTGTCTAGATTCATTGAATCTAGTGCGATTTGTGTTTAACTTTTCTGTGCGGTTTGACTACTGAGTCAAATGCGACTTGATAAAAGTCAAATGCGTTTTGGTCATTTAAAGGACATGCGGTTTGAGTATTAAAAGCACTATACGGTTTGTTAATAAAATTAAATGGTCAAAGCGGTTTGTCTTTTGATAATGAAAGCAATTTGATAAAAGGACAATGCGATTTGTATAGATATGTAGTGTGTCATTATAAAGCATGTGTTTTGAATGGAAAACAAGATGCAATTTGAATGTGCAAGAAGATGAACATGGATGCGTTTTGTTAAGCCAGCTTGCCAAAGATCAAACACTCACGACTTCTGTTAACAACTAACCTCATTCTACACAAGATTATTTCCACAACAACATGCATCAACGATATTCACAATCAAACAATAAATTCATAGTCATCATCACATCAACATCTAATTCAAAGCAACTAATATCATCAAGCATCACAGAGCCATGACCATACACTAGACATCAACAAAGTCTTTCTAATTATATACTCATATTCTCATCAGATCTCTAAATCGATTCAAGAATCTTGTTTGTAATCTTTTAAAGATTTACTCAAATGAATCTATTTCATCATCAATCTTTCTGTGATTATATTCGAAGTCAAAGTAAGAGTACAACAACAATGTTATCTCTTTCCTTTATTTCGAATAATGACTCAAAATAGGAAAAACAAATCATACAACTCAAGTGATCTCATATTCGATTCGATGTGAATAGAATGTTGTTGAACCCTATCATCATAGATACTATCTCATAAAGACAAAAAGAAATTCAAATGGATCTCAGAATTAATTTTCGTGTATATCAAAAGATGTCGAGACCTTCAAAAGATCTAAATCACGAAACTTAAATCATCATAGATCAAATCATTTGTAATTATATTCGAATTTAAGAAATGAGTATAAAAACTATGTTACATCATTCTCTTTATTCGTTTATGACTCTAATACATGAAGGACCAAAAGATAACCTACCCCGTGTTCATGTTCCTTAAACAAGCCTCTTGCCATCCCTGCGACAAGGTTAATCGTCTCATTCTTGATGCCATCCCTGTGGCTATCTCATTTTGAGATTTAAAGATGAGATGAATCGGTGAAGAATGATGGGAGACTTGTTACCTTCTCGTGTATTTTGGGATTATGATGTGTGAATTATTTGGGTTGAATCATCTTTGTTACTAATTATTGATGGAGGAAAAGGTTAAACCTGAACTGATGGGGGCGTACACTCTATGTGTTTAGGATTTGACTGAGATAAATTAGGGATATGGGGGAGGTTTGGCTAAGCGTTTTATACTCGTTATTTTAGGGTTAGGATACTGGATCCTGTCTAACTCACATGGGCCAACCTATTTCTTCCATTATTACTGTTTGGGCCGTGAATTGTGGTTTTAGATGGGCCGTGTGTTGTGGACTTTTGGATGGTCCGTGATAAAACTTATGGGGCCAGGATGTGCTTAATTGGTCACGTACTTCAAATAGTTGTGTATGACATTTGGATATGCAATCACAAATGGGTATTTCAGTTGGACGCTTGGGGCAATAAATTGTGTTGATTATGTTTTTTGATTAAGTGTTTGATATGTGCTTTCATTATATCATTTGCAATCACAAATTGGCAATCACTAATCTCGTATCTTGATGATTTTGGACGCTTGGGCCTCAGTAGGTATTTCAGATTGGTGGACCGAATGTTTAAGATAGATTCCTATTAGGCTTACTATTCGGTGAATCGGATATTGGGGTACTATGGATTATTGATGTGTGCTAATGAACCCGATTTGACGTAGTATGTGATGTATATTAGATCCGAATTTTCATGGGCCAAAGTTGAATTTTTACATTAAATGAGCCATGTCGTTCTGTGCTAAATTGGATCGGGTTGTGAGATTCTGGATATATTTATAGACCGGGCATTCGTTGGATTTCGGTACATGATTGTGAATTTGGGTTATGGGATCTGATTATGAGATTTGAGTATGTGATTTAATGATGATGAGATTGGGTATGATGATGACATTTTTTGTGTTATGGGGTTTGATACGTTGGGTTATACATTTTCACGAAGAATATTATGTCACGGCTTGAATTGATGGTTGAACAAAGTTGACTACGGGGTTGTTTGTACGATATTTCTCATTGGGATTTGAAGTAAGGTTTTCCGGTAACGTTCACTTATTTTGTCTTCGTTCTTTCTACCCTTCCGCGAAGATGACTTGTTTGGGCGTTTATTGGATGTAATAAAGACTTGGCTATTTAGTTACTTTAGTGATTCTTTCTCGCTTAACCCACAACGTAACTATCACTTTGGTGTCTCACGCAGTTGAGGATACGTCAAGAGGTCTTGTACATTGGGTACACCGTTTCTTCTTCACAAGGATTAGTACAAGCTTAAGTGGCAAATCTGGGGAATTCTACTTCATGTTCAAATCTGGTATATCGGGTTTACTTCTCCAAATAGTCACACAATTGCCGACAGCATATGTGGAAAATGTGCTTACCAAAGTATTTATGTGTTGAGATGTGATCAGCAATTCTCATGGAATATTCTTCGCCACAGAAGGTCAATGATACTTCACAGTCTAAGAAAAAACTCTCAAGAATCTTCAGCGTCAGTCATAATTTTTCAAGATGTTTGCTTATGACAAGAACTTCTCGTGCAAATGGTCATACACGTTATGATGCTTCCGAAAGTTCGAAACCATCATGGGGGAGAAACGTGTACTTTGATGTTTTACGGTCAACCTCAGGGGGAAGTAGTGTATACTACTCGACTTAGTATGGTTTGTGAAGTTGTCTACATATGGGTAAATAATTGTTGATGATATTGTTGATGATGGAGAAGAATCGTTGATGAACCGCTGCATGTTCCCCTAAAACATAAATTCACCTCAACCAAATTTGTCATATCACATTCGAACAAGATGTTTATGGTTTATTCTTGATTTTGTAAAATCCCGCGAAAGAAACTATTTATCGGTTTAAATCATAGACTTGTAAAATCCCGTGACAATGGAAACATCCCGGTTAAAGTAAAGTGCATTTCCGGATCTATCTTACGGTTTATTCTTGGTTTTGTAAAATCCCGCGAAAGAAACTATTTCTCAGTTTAAACCATAGAATTGTAAAATCCCGCGATGATAGAACCATCCTGGAGAAAAGGAAGTGTATTTCAGGATCTTATCTGATATTGGTGCTACGGTTTCTGCTTCGAAGAAGGGATAAAGGGTGTACTTCATGAATTGGGTGTTTGTTTGGATTTTCTTCATGACGGTTTGGTTACTTCAAAGTTTTACGGGGTTATGCTCACTAAACCATGGTCGGGATGAAACCATTATCATAGTTCACTTAAAACGTCAATGGAGGCTAGATTTGAACTTTTAACCAGAAGATGTGACAACGGCGTTAATTCATTATTATCTATTTGAAGTTGAAGTGAAATTTCACGGGCAAGTGTACTTAGTATCTGAAGGTATCGGGGATGGTTGGATGAAGATTCTTCGAGATCCTTGTTTGAGCTTTTAATATTTTCAAAAGCGAAGACTTGGAAATCTAGTTATTTTTGGGTGACTTTTTTTCCTTTTCTTTTACCACTTGGGGGAATTGGGCTCTTACCACCATAAAATAACTATCACTTTAAGGAGTTACGTTGTAGTGCTCAGTGTCACCTTTAATTGTGGATTTTCAAGAGGTGATGTAAGTCTTATACTTGATGGTTGGTTGGATGAAGAGTATAGAGTACTTAGAGATTCAATGGAGGATGAACTCTCGGCACCGCTCCTTGTTACATATGTGCAAGTTTAAGTCACGAGTTCGGGTTATTTTAATTCAGGGTCAATATCATCATATTGGGCTTTCTCCATCAGCTGTCACGACAAAAAGCCTACTAAATGATAATGGGGTTGATAACAAGTTTGCCAAGAGAGGTTGAAAAGAGAGAGATTATGACGTTTGAACACATCAGTTCAAGCCTCGTACCTCAAAGAAAAGAAAAGTGTACGTTTCAGTGTGCTTTATCTTCTGAAGAAAAGAAATCTTCTTATGACGTTTGAACACAACAGTTCAAGCCTCGTTCTCTAAAGAAAAGAAAAGTGTACGTCTCAGTGCGCTTTATCTTCTGAAGAAGAGAAATCTTCTTATGACGTTTGAACACAACAGTTCAAGCCTCGTTCTCTAAAGAAAAGAAAAGTGTACGTCTCAGTGCGCTTTATCTTCTGAAGAAGAGAAATCTTCTTATGACGTTTGAACACAACAATTCAAGCCTCGTTCTCCAAAGAAAAGAAATGTGTACGCTTCAGTGCACATTATCTTCAAAAAAAGAGAAATCTTCTCATTAATGACCATTCTCATCAACATGTTTCATGCTTTTTCCATGCGCTTTCAATTATCAAGTGAACCGAACTACCGTTACGAGTAATCTTATTCCACTTGCTCAATTAGAATGACGATGGCGACATCATATGCAACCTTTGAGGGGGAGAAGTGTGAATAGACTACATTTTGAAGATAGTCACTTGTTTAATCAAGAATGGCATCTCCGTATGCAATTCTTGAGGGGGAGAAGAAGTGTGATAATACTGCATGGTTGATTGATATCTGAGAATAAATGGTCACACGGCTCCAAACTAATGTAAGAACAGAGATTCTTCTTATTGGGTCATCTTCACCATGTCTTCGATAGAGATGGTGTACAAATGAGTTCCACGTGTTCCCTTTAAAAGTTCAACACCATCTAGTTCTCTAACGAAGCATGTATGTTTTCTAAAGGTCACCTCTAGATCAGAATCACAGAATTGACCCACATAAAACATATTATGACTAACATATTAACGAAGCAAGTGTGTTCTTCTAAGAGCCGTTGGTTGACATCTTCACACGGGCTGATTTGATTAATGACAAAGTGCTTCCAGTTGCGGGGCTGATTTACTTAATGAACATCTTTCTGTTCTTGTTTGATTGGGAGGGATTTGAGTTAAGGGGATTTGCTATTTGTAAGTTAACGGGAATGCATTTGGTGAGTTGAAGATGTTAACTTTCTATTCCCCAACTGGACAATCTTGAAGAAGGTCGAGTCTACAGTCGGTTCTACATTTTCTGCTACATGATAGAAGACTAAAGACGAGTTGCATTTAACGATCTAAATACTTCTTCTTAATCCAAGCACTCATCTTAAAGATTATCTGTTTAGGGGAGAGCACTAATTGGGGAGAGTGAAATGCCAGATTTAATCCCCAATTAGACTTGCTCACATTCTTCCATAGAAAGTTGATTCTCACAAGAGTTCAAGTGTTCTTCTCAACAAATTTCTAGTATTCGGGCTTACAATGAGTTGCTCATTCTGAAGTATCAAAACCAGCAAGGGAGAAGGAGACATGCATCTAAACGCGAGTAAACTTGATGAGCTTAATACTTCTAAGTGATTGAAGAAATCCGGGGAAGACATATGTCATTACCGCAGAGAAACTCAAGGTTTGACTCATGGCGTTTAGTGTTCTTATTCCAACTATGTGGGGGAAGAGATGGAAGAGTTAGTTTATGAAGATAAAAAAGGTACACAAGTGTGTGATGATTTCGATGTTATCGCAATCATCGGGGAGAGAGAGATTGTGTACATTGGGGACGCCACTGTTTCACTTGAGAGCTTAATCGCTGATTCGGAGATATAATCACTTATTCAGAGTTGACATCCGCAGAGATAATCAAGTGATTCGCCCGCTTCTTCAATGTTATCGGTTATTCTCTCTTTGGGCATTCGGTACTTGGTACTTGAGCTTCAAACACTTTCTTCAGGGGAGAGAAAAGTATACATCGGGGTTGTTCTTTGGCTATCGGAATTAATCTGCTACTTCGATCGTATAAGTTTCTCTGTCTTCGGGTATATGTGTATTCGGGTTCGTGAGCTCTAGTCTAAAAGATTGACTGCATCAATTCATCTACTTGGAGGAAATGGCCTTTTGACACCTTTTTGATATGGATCGCTTCAGACTTCAGTGGAAAAGGAATTTGAGAACATTATTCAAGTGTGGGATGATTCTTTGCTAATCTACTTGATGATATAACCCCGAACGGAGACTTACGATGATCATTCTTATATGGAGCAGCAAGGTTGATGATATGGTGTGTGTCTTTGTGCATCTGGCTAAGGCAAGCTTGAAAGAAAGCTTAAAATCTGCTCAATAAGAAGATTTACAGTTTGGGGGGAAGCTACCAAAGTCTCACTTTCAAATGGCTCAATTTCTCTCTTCGATTCAAGAGCCTTGGAAGCTTTGGTGGTGAATGTTTAAGAGATGATGACTTCTATCTTCTACAACGGGGCTGCTCGATATCCTTATCTCGGTACTGTATCATCATCATCCTAAACTATATCATCTACTTTATCTCAGATATATTTATCGAAAAACAAAATACAAAATATAAAACCCACAAAAAGAAAATAGAAAATATAAAACCTACAAAATCCATAAAATCGGAAAATTTGAAAAGACAAAAATATTGCTTTTCAAAGACATGTCTTCTGGTATCGATAACATCTATAGTCTTAGAAATGTCATTCAACAATTGCATGGGACCATAGATGAAGTTCGAACAGAAGGTGTAAATTGTTTTTTTCAAAACATGTCACAAACTATGGCTTGCGCTACTTGATCAGAACCCGCTTAAAACTATGGCTTGCTATTATTTGAGATAGCAACCCACTCTTTAAGGAAGGAAAGTCTCACGCTAAACCAATTTTAAAAAATTTCGTGCACTTATCCTAAAACAAAATAAGGAAAGTATGTCAAGGATCATTGTTCCTACTCAAATATTTTTCCTTTTAAAATTCTTCAGAAAAATATTTGTTTTAACAAAATGGTGGTAATTGAGTTGCTTGAAAATCAATCAGAATCATGTTTTCATAAATTTGCAAAACCCAATCAATGACTTCGGCTTATTTAAAAACTTTTTATAGAAAGAGTCATTGATTGAGGGGGAGAATGCTTATCAAATTTATATCATCTATCGGGCTTATCTAATTATCCTAAATGCTTAACTGAAAAATGATGTTAACCTACGTTGAAGGACTAGGTGCCTAGGATATGATTGTTAGGATTAGATGATTAGAGTTTGATGAACACATAAATCCCATGCCTTATGTGAACTGATTGATATGTTGAATTGACTTTTATTAGTCGATTACTGTTTGGGTGTTGTCAACCACCATATATGTCTATCTGTTTCTACTAACGTATATAAGAATGTTCCCGTTCTGGATCCCACAAAAGATGATGATTGGATGCCAAAAGGAAAGGGTAACTATTTCTTGGGTCGACAAAATGAAGAAACGGAGCTTAATTGGACCTCTATGGAGAGTTGGCATGACAAATGCAATGTCAGAGGTCTCATTGCATCAACAGACGGTTTTCTTCCACCCTTCTACAAAGAACAACGTAAGTACCAACCACCTAACGATCTTGTGCGGAAAAGTAGTGAATTATACCATTTTTAAACAATTTTGAAATATTATTTAAAAAAATGGAAAAATATTGTTTTGAAAACAAATTGGACTTAATTTCAGAAATCACCGGACTCCATTTTATCAAAACTTAAGTCACTCAATCAACGACTACGATCATTGATTGAGGGGGAGAGTGATTTAAATTAAAATAGTTTCAAACGATATTTCTTCATAAAAGTCCAGTTTGTACGTAATAAAGTGGTGATCTAAAGATTTAATGTTATGTCATGGTATGTTATTCTTTAAAACTCAAAGATCTTTCAAAATGAAATTTTTTCTGTTCTTGTTTGATTGTGAAATTGTTTTATTTTACTTAAAGAACTCTTAAAACTATCATACCTGACACTAACAATCTTTAATGTATTATATTGATCCCTATCAGTCATTTTTCAAAAATTAAATCAAGCCACGTCTTTCCCCTAAAATTTTCTAAATAATTTAAATCAATTGGGATCACAAATCTCAAGAGGTTTGAAATGTTTGATCGGGAGAGATAGTGATTTAAATCTCTTATCCTGCTTAAATGGAATTGGTTTTACTCCTTTAAAGGCACTCCGCCTCCATGTGCCAAACGATTTCAATATATGATGCACATGATTGAGGAGGAGCATTTATCCAAAAACAAGATGAGTATTTAAACCGGCCACATTTTCTCCCATGTTTTCTAAACCTTATTAAATCACTTGGGATCCAAAATCTCAAAGGGTTTGATATTTTGATCGGGGAGAATTTGTGATTTAATAATGAAATTTGATAAAGGTGATCGTTTTGATTCAAATGTGCATGTCGCCTCCCATATGTGCTAAACGCTTTGAATCTCAAGCACATATTGAGGGGGAGCATTTCATAAGAAAATAAACTTTCAAGGTACAAAGATTTCTGTGTTTTAACATAAGTACCTTGATTGATTTTCTATATGGCAGTGTGATCGTGAAAGTACTTCAAAGAACTCCTTCCTCTATGTGTTAAATGATTTCAAATAACCAACGCACATATTGAGGGGGAGAATTTACTAAAAAAATCAAATGGCTTTTTCTATGGAAATTGTGATCAAGAAAAGATTTCAAAGTCCTCTTGCCTCCATGTGCGAAACAATTTCAAAATCATAAGCACATGTTGAGGGGGAGCATTTCTAAATGATCAAAAACGATTAAGGTACAAAATGTTTTGATTTCATATCACAAGTACCTTGATTGTTTTTCCAAATGATTTTTCAATTGGTTTCATGAAGGAAAGAACAATACCAAAAGACCGACCAATTTACTTTATCCATGGTGTTATAAGGATGGTTAGGTTAGGTATTCGTTCCCATGATCTCGCCAGAGCCGGAGGGATCTACCCAGGGACAATCCACTAGATAGTGTAAAGTCCTTAGGTATGATGAAAAAAGGAGAAAAACGATAATATGGGAAGAGTGTCGACTCGAAGAGCTAGTCTTGGAACAAATCAACAAGGTTCTAGTTATGAAGTCTCGTAAGCAATCGAAAGGGTTGAAGAATGAAAAATAATTGAATGTGAAAAGGGTGAAAAGAAATAGCCCTCCAACAATTCAACCTTAGGACGAAACCGGTCAATACATATGCTCTTGGTGGTTACTAAGGTAACACCGGTATTGAAGACAAGACATCATGGACCCAAAGGCCGACCGCACCTAACTTCCCATACTACTCAAGTTCCTCTTAAAAGGACTTGTTTCATTCTCACGGGGAACCTACATTATCTATCGACTTTCTCTTAGAGATTGTTGATATTGAAGAAGGAGACCCTCTCCCTAGTCTCCGACATAGGAAACCAAATGTGCAAAATTGAGTCTAGAGCCAAGAGATCATCCACAAAATCTCATTTGGACACAAAAAATTAATGAAGACTTGCTGTTTCACACAATGTGGAAAGTAAGTATATATTGAGAGTCCTACACATTATCCTTGTGGTATTACCAGAACATCCGAGTGATATGTAAAAGTACTCACGATGAAGATAGAAATCCTTCTAGAGCCAAAATCAAACAAGCTCTTGGTGGGTGACATGTGAGATCTTTTCCAAAGATCAAGCTTGTGACAACTGGATAGAAACAATGGGGCGATTCATTTTTGAATCAACCTTGGTCCAGGAAATGAATTGACAAATACTTTTGGAAAAACCGTTCGATGTGCAAATCTTCTTTTCACTAGCACATCGAATGTGTATTCATGTTTTCAAACTCAAAAAGTATCTCTGATTGAAAAAATACTTTTGGAAAAACCGTTCGATGTGCAAATCTCTTCTTTTCTCTAGCACATAGAATGTGTATTCTTTTCAAATACAAAAGTAATTTTGATTGAAAATTGATCTTTCTCATAAAAACTTCATCGTATTGCAAAACTCTTTCTTCCGGCAATACACGATTGTTTTCAAATCAATTTTAATCAATCGGTGAATCTCAATTACGGGTTCACTCACTCCGTGTTGTCTTCTTTAAGACGTTCCGCTTTGAGAACGGCTAGAACATATGCGAAACCCTCATCAAGGAGATTCTTGAATTTTACGGATCACAGCAAGATTGTATCGATCAACGGGAACCGTGGGCCATGTACTCAATTCAACGAAGTGATCAAAGACACTTTCAGATGTTTTATTGCTAATCGTTGTTTGCATACATTTAGACGGTTGCAACCGATCGTAATTAAGGAGTCAATCCAAAGCCGCATGCTCACAATCCACACTTAATTAAAGAAATCATGACAAGTGCTTATCTACATAATCTGCTCGATAGCGCAAATATCATGAACCCGTAAAGCTTCCGCTACTCGATGAAAAGATGTCATGATCCGAAAGTGTGAGCATGTCGGTCCTTAAGTCACAACATCACATGAAGGCAACACAACAAAGGGTGATCCGAGATTTCCGTGGTGATGATCTCAAAGAAAGCTCAAAGATCATCAAGATGGGATCACCAAAGACCTCCACTTAAAGTACAAAGCAATCGGACTTTGAAGAATCATCGCTAAAGCACAAAGATTGGGATGTGAAGAATTAAAGTCTACGAGCTCAAGACTAAAGATAAAATAGAATGCTAGGATTCGAAATGTAAAACATGGGGTGACCTCCCTTAGGGGGAGATTGTTAGGAATTAGAAATTCCATTGTGAAGAGTCGGTCACCCCAAGTATAATCTAGCATAAGTTAGCTCGTAGACATATCGTTATTTATGTTATTCAGTAGTTAATTAGTTAGTGATTAGCGTAGTTTAGTTTAGTGTAACACCGTGGAGGAAGGACGGGTCTTTACCCACTGTATGCCTGATCCACAGTCCGACAGGAGGACGTAGTAGTTGTAACTATAAATACCCCTTCCATCCTTGGAAGGGGTGGTGCTTCTTTGATAATCTAACCTTTTCTATTTTGTTTATCTCTCTAGAATCACCCTCTCCTCTCTTCATCTCTCTAAACATGGCTCTCTTGTTTAATCATAATCCTAGACCACCCGAATCATCAAACAACATAAAACATATGATCCTACAATCATCAATTAAAAGACGAGTAGATTTAACCAAGAACTCACCCGAGGAATCGAGGGACCAAATCCATCTATCATTGGAGCTCGAAAGAATGGTTGGTTTAACATCTTCAATGAGCTTGAAAAACTGTTCTTCTAAACTCCCACGAGGAGGTCTTCTAAAAGACCAAGAAATAGAAATAGCGTTGATTTTTTCGGCTACCGTAGAATTTTTATTGCATTCCAACGCAAACATACGCGGGTATAATTGCATGAGGGGAATATCAGTGAGCCAAATTATGGAAAACTAGAAGGGGGGGTTGAATAGTTTTGCCGATTTTAAGTTTGGTTTCAAAAACTTTAGATTAGATCTTATGTGAATTCGTATGGATGGATAGAAAGTGTAAAGCAATAAGTAAAGTAAATAATGAAAGCAAGTAAAGTAAATGATAGAGAGTAGTGGCACAAGAGATTTATAGTGGTTCGGCTACAAGGACACCTTCCTTGCCCTACTCCACTCCCCGAGTTCCCCACTCGAGAGTTCAAGCACTATGTCAACAAGCTCCTTTAACATGGCGGAGAAGCCTCATAACGTCGCTTACACTTTTTCCGGTACAAAGCTAAATACTGAGTCCTTAACACGGCGGACCAAACCTACACAACTATTACACAACAACTATGTGAAATATGAAAATACAAGATCTTGCTACAGAATTCTTGTGGAGGAACAAATCAGTCAAGGACCCCTTGCTTGGATGACTTGTAGTATCTTGTGATCTCGCCTTTGAGAAGGACCTATATGAGAATCATAACAAAAGAAAGAAGAACTACTAGATAGATCAAGAGATCCGAGATTAGAAGAGAGAGATAATATGAGAGAGTTTGTACGAAGAGGGTGAGTAACAATGAAGAAATGGCTCACTATTTATAGGCAAAAATCTCTCTTGAGTCTTGTTCTGCGGATCTCTCACTGGGGATCCGTCCGAAGCAATCAAGGATCGGAAACCGGGTTGTACCGATCCGGGTTTTGGGTTGCAAACCGGGTCATGGGTCATGGGTATGAGCCTTGGGTACCTAACAAGGTACAATGTATCTAGACATTGGGTCATGGGTCATGGGTCTTGGGTCATGGGTCATGGGTTATGGATTAGCTCCATGGGTATGGGTCATGGGTCTTTAATAATATCCATCCTATTAAACTATTACAACAAATAAATTAATACAACATTTTATGTAAATGACCAAATATATATACTTTACAAAAATAACATGTATTCTTATAATTTTACTTATGATAACTTTATATTTGTTATCAACAAAACACAAAGAGATTGCTAAATATGAATAAACGTTTTTATGGTTTATTTGTATTAACAATCTCCCCCTTTTTGTTGATGACAAAATATAATGTTATGATGAGTAAAACATAAGATTAGATGTATGTTTTGAAAGTATATGTAAGTTTTACTTCTTCTCCCCCTTTTTGTCGAAACAAAAAGTGAACCTAACGAAGAAATAAGTTGTGGATTAAAAAGAGTATGATCCACGAAACACTAGCTCCCCCTTGACGGTAGCTCCCCCTAGAATTGGGCGTCAAGTGAGAAAATATAATACCTACAAAGAAAATGTTAGTAGTAACATGTAATATAATCTTGTATGGGACAAAAAACAAGATGGAGAGCCAAGGTACGTAAAAAAAGCATTGTAATAAAATATCAAAGTGTAGTGGTATATAAGCCAGATACAAAACGTAAAACTAAGAACAAGGTTTGTTCTTTAAAATGACTCAAAAAATAGATAAAATAGTAGTATCATTCCTTCCATTCTTGCATATGCTTAATTATGGAAGTTTTGGTGAGTGATGATGTTGATGCGATCAAGGATGTGGTTGAGTATGAATCGCATCTCATCCCTTATTTCCATTGCAAGTTTCCTAGTGGATTGACAATGTTCGCAATGTAAATGGTGATGGTAGTGTTGGTGGATGGTTTCCGAGTAAGTTTGATTTGTGGAAGGCAGAATATGTGGTGGAAATGTTAGAAAATATGGATCAAAGTCCATGATGTTGGTGAGTGGTGGAGGGTAAGAACCTAGATGTTCTTGTAAGATAATGGGAGGTAGAGGTGGTGATGTTACTGTTTGTTTTATGGATATAAATTAGTAGACGTGAGTTAGGATCAAACTCGAGACCACGGGATTGCACACTTTGCGTATACGAATTAAAGTTAATAATTAAATATAAATGTTATATTTATTTATTAATTAAACGAAATAATATAACGGACGTTAAGTAATTAAGTGTAATGGACTAACGATCGTTAAATGGAATTGGAAAGGACTAGATTGCAAATTAATATTGGGAAGGTTCCGGAATCCCTTTGGGGATTGTCTAACCGATCGACCACAAGGGGTATCCCAACCCAACCCAAACTCAACTTGTTCACCAAGTTAAGTTGAGTATATATACAAGGCTAGGGGTCTTGGATTTGTATCTCTTGTACTCATAAGCTTAAACCTAAAAAGTGTTTGTGTGTTTTTGCTTAATTCGGTCGACCACCACCACAAGGGTGTCAACACATAGCTTTTCCAAACCAAATTGTTTTGTTTAATTAAAACTAGCATTGCTTTAATTCGTTATAGTACGTGTGTACAATAAAGTGGTACTAACACATTATTGTTAGTATTCTTGGATTGAATTACAAAATCGGTAAGAGGTAATTCACATAATCCTATAAACCCTAATTAGGGTTCATCACTTGCTAGTTTTATGGATTTGATTTTTGTTCGGCTAGAATCAATAAAGGTACGCATATTCTTGTTTATGTTAATTAATTATTCATTAATCTTTCCTATACGCTTCCGCATGTATTCTTTGATGTTTTGTGTTTTATTATTGATTGTCATGATATATAATTCTAACAAAGGGCATCACGAGTAATTGGTTTTAATGAGTAATTAATTACTAAACAGTAAAAACGAATATTGTATGTTGTTTGATATGATTGTTCTATGGTTTTGGTTTAATTTTTTATGGATCGATTTTTTAATTTTTATGGGCGCACCCTATTTTTTTGTAGTCGATTCTTTTAAAAAAAATTAGGGTTTTCATTGTTATGTTAACCTTATCGAAATCTAGAATTAATATATGTGTTATGTGATGAATTCCTGAATAATATGTTATGTGACATGGAATTGTATGCGATCTTGTGACTTAATTGAATAATTGTTATGTTATATCCATGATGATACATGCATGTTTGTCATGTATAGTTGCTTGAATTATTGTTTAATTGTTAAATATTTTATCACATGTTTGTTTTGATAAATCTTGAATTGGGGAAGACTCGGTTATATATTAATGAATCAATTATGTGCAATTTGGTATATTTTAATTATAAACTACGAATCGATTCGTCGATATATGTGGCTCACTTTCAATTGGGAAAGTGAAAGCCCTAATTAATATATACATTAATTTACCTAGACATTGATTATTAATAGGTTTTATCAAATAAGTTGCATGTGGCTACTTGTTTACACGTATTAATGGTTAGTTATATGCGCATTGTTTTAGTTATTTATTTTTTATTTGTTTACTTGTTTGTTTATTATGTGTGGTAAGTTTTAAGCAAAGAGTAATTTTGAATAGAAAAATAATACGGACTAAACAATGGTGAAATTTGATTTTTTTAAAAGTTAAGTTTTCAATAGTTTAATTGATTGATGATTTTGGCACAAAAAGTGAAACGACTCACCCAATTTGACGGACTGTGTGGGGGTACAAGGAGGGAGCGATTAAATTGTGACCCAAAAGAAGGAGGTTATTGCTTCACACGACCGAGTTCTCCGCTTCCTGCGAGTCAAATTGGAGTTACCAAGTAGGCTATGGGTACAAAATCATCTTAAGGCTAATTAGCTTTAATTCCATGCGCCACTTACGTGGTAATTATCTCAAACACTAAGTCTTTAGGCTTATGCAAAAGTACGGTATAATGGATGATAATTAAAGGTAAATTCCTTGATTGGCGAAACCAATACCTCAATCAAAACTTTGATAATTTGATCTTTATGAATTGGTTAATAAAAGTTTTTTATCAAAATGTATGCTACAAGATGAATGCATGACATCTTTGTACATATTTGATTTGACACCATAAAATCAAAACTAGTACCCTTTATAAATTAAGTTTGTGCCATCTAGTTAAAGGAACACTTGAAGTTGCAATTTACGTCATGTCAGAACTTGGCGAGATTGTGATGGAAAGGTAAATCTTTATGTAAAGTCAGACCTTACATGAACATATTTGCAGTTCTTTAAGTTAGATACTTAAATTGAGTAGGAAGTGAGACCTGGACTCAAGGCATAAGATGGGATAAAACATGTTTATATTTGCAATAGCGTTGGAAAATATAAATCCCATAATGATCTAGGAATTGGAAATTGTTTGCCAATTGTTGTTCGACAGATTACCTTATTATATGCTTTCGTTACTAGCATATCAACTGATGTAATGAACCTATGATAATTTGGATCCTAGTTTTCGAGAAAATTATATGGTTATATGTTTATATTACCGTGGGTATATTTTATTTTCTTGAAAAGTTGTATTATCGAAAATACTAATACTTGAACTTTTTTATGTAGAAATGGCTCAAAACAACGATAACACTAAAACTGCACTAAGTTCTGCGTTCAAAAGCTTTTTTGATCGAGAAAAGTTGACTGGATCTAAGAATTTCAATGATTGGCACCGCTCTTTGAGAATTGTCTCGAGAGTTCTTGATCGGTTGGATTATCCGTGACACGCCTTGCCTCGTTGAACCAAAGACCGCCGCATCCGACACGGAAAAGGCTTGGAAGATTGAATATAAGCGTCATAACGATGTGGCTTGCCTAATGTTGGGAACGATGGAACTCGCTCTTCAAAAGCAGCTCAAAACTACTTCCCATTTAACTATGTTCGAGAAACCGCAATTTGTCAAAATTTATGATTTGTACGATCCATTACAGGTACCGCAAGCGAGGAGAGGTAAACCCGTAAGTGCTCATGTATTGGAGATGAAAGGATACATGGACCAATTACTAGCACTTGGCAAAGTTTATGAAAATGACATTGCCGTGAACTTGATCAACATATCCCTTAACAAGGATTTCAATGGTTTTGTTCGAACTTCAATATGCCTTTGCGTGGGAAGACGATTCATCACCTACACGCATTGCTAATTGATTATGAAAAGGGTTACCTCGAAGGCTCCTACTCCCCAAGTACTTGCTATTCGTGGTGGAAAGATAAATAAGCCAAAACCGCAGCGAACAACAAGAAGGAAAGGGCAAAGGAAAGTTGATAAGGTAAACATGTTATGGATTATCAACCGTAACCCAAGAAGTACCCTACTCCTAGGAAGGAAAATCCTAAAAGGATCAAGCATGCCACCACCGCAAGGTCTTTCGGCATTGGAAGAGAAACCGTGCTCTCTATCTGGATGAATTGCGGGCAAATAAGATGAAGTATCTTTGGGTCCTCTGCCCGGGTCCTTCGAGTAACTTATTTGTCATTGAATTATTTACTCTAAATCATAAAAATTCTTGGGTATATAATCTTGGATGTGGTATTCACATTTGTAATACACTTGTGGGTTTAGAGTGGAGAGGAAGTCGGCCTATGGGGAGCAATATCTTCATGTGGGCAATGGGGCACCTACAACTGTTGAAGCCATAGGAGTGTTTAGTTTAGTATTGCCTTGACTTAGTACTATTATTAAACAATCATATTATGCACTTTGTTGGATCTTAATATTATGTGTTTGATGATTCGGTGGTCTTGGGAGATCAAAATACATGTTTTCCATTAGTGAGAGAAAGTTAGAGAGTTGGGTGTTTTCTTGGTAGAGAGTTACTTCACAAATGTAGAATATTAGATTGAAAAGCACCACACCTTCCATGGATGGAAGGGGTATTTATACTACAAATACACGACCTCCCATCGGCTGTGGATCGTGGATACGAGTGGGTAAAGACCCGTCCTTCCTACACGGTGTTGCACTAAACTATTTTACGCCATCGACTAACTAATTAACTACATAAAACGTAAATAATGACAAGTCTACGAGCTAACTTATGCTAGATAATATTTGGGGTGACCGACTCTTCACTAAGGAATTTTCTAATTCCTAACAATCTCCCTAAGGAGGTCACCCTATGTTATACATTTGAATCCTAGCATTCTATTCTTGTCTTTGTTCTTGAGCTCGTAGACTTTAATTCTTCATTTCAACAATCTTTGTGCTTTTGTAGCGATTCTTCAAAGTCCGCATTGATTTGTACTTTTAGTGGAGGCCTTTAATCGATCCACATCTTAGATGATCTTCGAGCTTTCTTTGAGATCATCGACCACGTGAAATCTCTCCGGATCATCCATAGTAGTGTTGCCTTCAAGTGAAGTTGTGACTTTCGGACCGACATGCTCACACTTTTGAATCATGACATCTTTCCATCGAGTAGCGGAAGCCTTCTTGGTTCATGATATTTGCGGCAAGCGAAGCATAGTATAAAAATATCGTAACCGTGTTATGTAGATATGCATCGATCATGATTTCTTCAAATTAAGTGTGGATCTTTGTGAGCATGCGGCTTTGATTGACTCCTCAATTACGATCACCGCAACCGTCCAAATGTACCGCAAACAACAGTTAGCAATAAAACACACGAAAGTGTCTTTGATCACTTTTTATTTGAATTGAGGTACACGCCCACGGTTCCCGTTGATCAAGATAAATCATCGCACGTGATCGGTAGGATTCCTAAGAATCTCCTTGACGTGGTTTCGTTGTTCTGTTGTCTGCTCAAACCGAACGTTTCAAAGAAGACAACACGGAGTGAGTGAACCAAATGAATTGAGATTCAACGATTGATGAAAATGATTTGAAAACAATCGCGCATCGCTTGAAGAAAGAGTTTTGCAATACTGACGAAGGTTTTATGAGAAAGATCAATTTTCAAACAAAATACTTTTTGTATTAGAGAATGAGTACACATTCGACATGCTAGCGAAAAGAAGAGATTCGCACATCGAACGGTTTTCTAAAAGTATTTTTCAATCGAGAGATACTTTTGAATTTGAAAACATAAGTACACATTCGACGTGCTAGAGAAAAGAAGGTTTGCACATCGAATCTGTTTTCCAAAAGTATTTGTCAAATCCATTCTGGACCAAGGTTGATTCACAGTGAATCTCCCATTGTTTCTATCCGCTTGTCACAAGCTTGACCTTATGCAAGATCTCACATGTCACCCACCAAGAGCTTGTTTGATGTTGGCTCTGAAGGATTTCTATCTTCATCGTGAATATTTTCATATCACTCGGATGTTCCGGCAATACCACAAGGATAATGCGAGGACTCTTAATATATACTTACTTTCCACATTGTGTGAAACAACAAGTCATCATTAATTTTGTGTCCTAACGAGATATTGTGGATGATCTCTTGGCTCTAGACTCAATCGTGCATATTTGGTTCCCGTGCCGGAGACTAGGAGAGGGTCTCCTTCTTCAATATCAACAATCTCTAAGAGAAAGCCGATAGATTATGTCGGTTCCCGTGAGAATGAAACAAGCCCTTTTAAGAGGAACTTGAGTGGCTTGGGAAGTTAGGTGCAATCGTCCACCGGGTCCATGACGTCTTGTCTTCAATACCAATGTTACCTTAGTAAACACCAAAGAGCATATGTATTGAACCCGTTTACGCCTCTAAGGTTGAATTGATGGAGGGCTATTTCTTTTCACCCTTTTCACATTCAGTTCTTTTCATTCTTCAACCCCTTCGGTGCTTACCGAGACTTCATTACTAGAACCTTGTTGGGTTTATTCCAGTTCTAGCTCTGTCTCGATCAAGCACTCTTCCCATATCTCACTTTTCTCCTTTTTCAATATACCTAAGGACTCTACACTATCTAGTGGATTGTCCTGGGTAGATCCCTCCGATTCGGATGATCGTGGGAACAAATACCTAACCTAACCATCCTTATAACACAATGCATAAAGTAAAATGGTCGGTCTATTAGTGCAGTTCATTCTTCTTTGAAACCAATTGAAAAATCATTTGGAAAACAATCAAGGTACTTGTGATATGAGATCAAAGCATTTTGTACCTTAATAGTTTTGATCATTTAGAAAACTCCCCTCAACATGTGCGTATGATTTAGAGATTGTTCAAGACAAGGAGGCAAGAGGACTTTGAAATATTTTCTTTGATCACAATTTTCATACGAAAAAAGCCATTTGATTTTCATGGTAAAATTCTCCCCTCAATATGCCTAGTAAGATATTTTAAAAATATTTTTATCACATAGAGGCAAGAGTTAATTTGAAGCACATCCACAATCAAAAGAGCCATTAAGAAACCATTTGAAAACTCAATCAAGGTACTTTATAAGTCTCTTTAAAAAACTTTTTGTACCTCGATAGTTTTGCTCCCCCTCAATATGTGCTTCTAGATTCGAAAGCGTTTAGCACATATGAGAGAGCAGCCTGCACAATTTCATCAAATCGATCACCTTTTATCAAATTTCATTATTAAATCACAAATTCTCCCCGATCAAAAATGTCAAACCCTTTGAGATTTTGGATCCCAAGTGATTTAATAAGGTTTAGAAAACATGGAGAACTTGTCACCGGTTTAAATACTCATCTTGTTTTTTGGATAAATCCTCCTCCTCATCATGTGCATTGTGTATTTGAAATCGTTTGGCACATGGAGGCGGGAGTGCCTTTGAAGGAATAAAACCAATTCCATTAAAACAGATTTGAGATTTAAATCACGATCTCTCCAGCGATCAAAATTTCAAACCATTTGAGATTTGTAATCCCAAAGATTTAAATTATTTAGAAAATTTTAGGGAAAGACGTGGCAAGATTTAATTCGAAATGATGACAGATAGGAACGATTTAAACATTAAAGATTGTTATTGTCGGTATGATTTGTTTTAAGAGACCTTTAAGTAAAATAAAACAATTTCACAATCAAACAAGACAGAAAAAATTTCATTTTGATGATCTTTGAGTTTTAAAGAAAATCATACCATGACATAACATTAAATCTTTAGATCACCACATAATTTCGTACAAGCGGACTTCGATGAAATATTGTTTGAAAATATTTTATTTTAAAATCACACTCCCCTCAATCAATGATGATCAATAATTGAGTGACTTAAGTTTTGATAAAATGAAGTCGGTGATTTTCAAAATTAAGTCCAATTAATTTTCAAAACAATATTTTCCATTTTCAAAACAATTTAATCAAATTAATTCAAAATTGTTTAAAATGGTATCCCGCACAAAGATACGTTAGTGGTTGAGAAGCTTCCGTTGTTGTTCTTGTAGGGTTGGAAGAAAACCGTCTGCAAATGCAAAGAGACTTCTTCACATTGCATTTGAATGCCAACCGAGGTCCAATTAAGCTCCGTTTCTTCACTTGTGAAGAAAACCATCTGTGATGCAAGAAGACCTCTTTTGCATTTCATGCCAACTCTCCATTGAAGTCCAGTTAAGCTCCGTTTCTTCATTTGTCAACCCAAGATATAGTTACCCTTTCCTTTCGGCATCCAATCATCTTCAATTGTGGGATCCGGATCGGGAACATTCTTATAACCAATATACCGCATACGTTCTCGAACACACATACAAATATATGGTGGTCGACATCACCCATAACATCAATCGACTAATTAAAGTCAATTCAACATAACAATCGGATCATATAAGGCATGGGGTTTATGTGTTAATCAAACACTAATCATCTAAACCTAACAATCATATCCTAAATTCCTAGTCCTTCGACATGTGCAAATATCATTATTAATTAAACAACGTTGGATAATTAAGAAAGCTCATTAGATGATATAGATTTGAAAACATTCTCCCCTCAATCAAAGACTCAATTTTTGAAATATTTTTAAAAGTGTTGAAGTTATCGATTGAGTTTTTGAAATGTCTGAAAACTACGATCCCGATTGATTTTCAAGCAACTCATTTTACCACCATTTTGTTAAAACACCAAATATTTTTACAAGAATTTTAGACGGAAAAACATTTGTGTAGGAACAGCGATCCTTGACATACTTTCCTTGTTTTGTTTTTAGGATAAGTGCACGAAATATTTTGAAAATAGTTTAAGCGTAGCACTTTCCTTCTTTAAAAAGCAGGTTGCTATCTCAAATAATAGCAAGCCATGGTTAAAGCAGGATTCTGATCAAGTAGCGCAAGCCATCATATGTGACATGTTTTGAAAAGAAATATTTACACCTCCTGCTCGAACTTCATCTAAAGTCCCGTGCCATTATTGAATGACATTTCTAAGACCGTAGATGTTATCGATATCAGAAGACATGTCTAGGAAAACATATTTTTGGTATTTTTCAAATTTTTCTGATTTTTATGGGTTTTTGAAGGTTTTATATTTTTCTATTTTCTTTTTGTTGGTTTTATATTTTGTATTTTGTTGTTGTTGGTTTTATATTTTGTATTTTGTTTTTGGATAAATATATACAAAGATAGAATAGATGATATAGTTAAAGAAGATGATGATACGAGTACAGAGATAAGGATATCGAGCACCCGTTGTAGAAGATAGAAGTCATCATCCCTAAAACTTTCACCACCAAAGCTTTGAGGCTCTTGCATTGAAGAAAGAAATTGAACCATCCGAAAGTGAGACTCTGACTTCCCCAAACCGAAAATCCTTTGGATGAGCAGATTCAAGCTCTATTTCAAGCTTTCCTTAGCGGTGCATGAGATGCACACCATAATCATAAACCCACCCTCCATTTAAGAACGATAATCGAGGTTCTTCGTTCGGGGTTATATCATCCATGAGAAGAACAACAGAACGCTTCATCCCACTCTTTAAATTTCTTCTCAAATTTCATTACCACTGAAGTCTTAAGCGATCCATTCCAAAAGGTGTCAAGAGAACAATTCCCTAGTAGTTGAATTGATGCGATCGGTCTCTTTGTATAAAGCTCAAGAACTCTCGAATACACATCATGAGGGAATGAAAACACCTCCCATGTTCACATTTTTCTTCCCGATGATCATGTATGAAGTTCAAGAACCCAGTACACCAATACCCAAAAGCTCTCCGAATACACATCATGAGAGGAATGAAAACACCTTCCATGTTCACATTTGCTTCCACGATGAATGTGTATGAAGCTCAAGGACCGAGTACACATTCCCCAAAAGGAGAACAACCGATAACATTGAAGAAGCGGGCGAATCATCGATTATCTCTCGGATGATGGTCTCTGCGGATGTCAACACCGGAATAAGTGATTATATCTCGAATCACCGATTAAGCCCTCAAGTGAAACAACTAAGCCCCAATGTACACAACTCTCTCTCTCTCGATGAATGTGATAACATCGATATCATCACGTGCTTGTGTACCTCTTTTATCTTCGTAAACTAACTCTTCATCGCTTCCCACATAGTTGGAATAAGAATGCTAAGCATTGATGAGTAAAACCTTGAGTTTCTCTCGGTCATAACATTTGTCTTCTCGGGATATCTTGATTACTTAGAAGTATTAAGTTCATCAAGTTTACTCGCGTTAAATGCTTGTCTCCTTACCCCTAGCGGTTTTGACATTTCGAATCAAGAACATAGTATAAGCCCAAATACTTGAAATATTTATGAGAAGAACACTTGAACTCTTGTGAGAATCAACATCTTCAAGACTCTCTCCGACTATTTTTATCATCCCTATGTAGACAATTTGAAGTGACCATCAAGAAAAAAACCGATATACCATACTTGAAACGAAGTCAACTTCCCACATTTGTATCTTAAGCTTGCACCTAATGATGGAAGAACGGTGTCGAGAATTTATGCTTCAAGCAAATCTCTAAGTACTCACTACTCAAGCAAAGTATGAGACATTAACACCTCTTGCGATTATCCACACCGTCATAAGCGTGTGACACCGAGTAAAACAAATTAACTCCTAATAGTGATAGTTAACGTGTCTTCAACCATCCACCTTGATCACGGTAACTAGATAAACCAAGTCTTCAACTCAAATTCTTAAGCCCGAGCAAGTTATCAAATAAGAACACGCCTTTGTGAAAGTCAACTTCAATCTCAAATAAGTGATAAATGATTAACTCCCAAGTAATCAACTTGTGTCAAATGTCCAACAATAGTCAATATCAACGCCTCGAGGAGTCATCGCTAAAGAATATGAGCAAGTCTAATTGGAATTGAATCGGACTTATAACTTTCTCCCAATTAGTGCTCCCCTAAACCGAACAACTGCTTGATAAATGCCGGATAAAGAAGAAGTCTTTAGATTGTTAAATGCAACTCGCCTTCTAGTCTTCTAACATGTAGCGGAAAATGTAGAACATACCGTAGACTCGACCTTCTTCAAGATTGTCCAGGTTGGGAATAGATAGTTAACATCTTCAACTCACCAAAAATTAAGAACATCACCAAAAGCATCCCAATCAACTTACATCTTGCAAATCCCTTAACTAAAATCCCTCCCAATCAAACAAGAACGTAAAGATGTTCATCAAGGAAATCGACAATCGGCCGCAACGAACACACAAGATGGTAACACCAAACTACCAATCACATCAAACAAGAACAGAGATTGTTCGAATCATCATGTTGATGTATACGTGAAGCATTAACCCGAAGCACTTTGTCGATAAACTCATCAATCCGAGTGAAGATGTCAACCAACGGCTCTTAGAAGAAAAACTCCATGTGAAGATGACCCGATAAGAAGAAGCTCGGTTCTTACATGAGTTTAGAGCCAGTATGACCATTTAAATTCTCTAATATCAGTCAACAATGCAAAAATTCACACTTCTTCTCCCTCAAGAATTGCATACGGAGATGCCATTCTTGATTAAATAAGTGAAAGTCATCCGAATGTTCTATTCACAATTCTCTCCCGCAAAATCGGCACATGATGTCGCCATCTTCATTATAATCGAGCAAGTGGAATGAGAAAACAATCGGTGATAGCCCGGTTCACTTGATGACCGGAAGCGCATGGAAAAAGTATGAAGCATGTTGATGAGAATGGTCATAATAAGAAGATTTCTCTTCTTGAAGATAAAGCGATCGAAGCGTACACTTTTCTTTTCATTAGAGAACGAGGCATGAACGAGTTGTTCATACGTCATAAGAAGATTTCTCTTCTTTTGAAGATAAAGCGCCTTGAAGCGTACACTTTTCTTTTCTTTGAGTACGAGGCCTGAATCAAGTGAGCAGACGTCATAATCTCTCTTTTCAGCTCTCTAGGCAAAACATATAATCATCCCCATTATCATTCAAGAGGCTATTTGTAGTGACGGTGATGGGAAAACCCAATATGATGAATTAGACCTCAAGTAAACTAACCCAAACTCGTGACTTAAACTTGCACATATGTAACGAAGAGCGGTGCCGATTTCCATTAGCATCTCTAAGTACTCTATGTACTCTATACTCTTCAACCAACCAACCATCAAGTATAAGACGACATTACCTCTTGAAAATCCACAATTGAATGTGACATCGAGCACTACAACGTAACTCCTTAAAGTGATAGTTATTTTGTGGTGGTATGAGCCCAATTCCCCAAGTGGTAAAAGAAGAGGTAAAGTCACCCAACAATAACTAGATTTCCAAGTCTTCGTTTTTGATAAAAGATCGAACAAGGATCTTGAAGAATCTTCATCCAACCATCCCCAATATCTTCGATACTAAGTACGATCATGTTATATTTTACTTCAACCTCAAATAAATAATAGTGAATTAACGCGTTGTCACATTTTCCGACACCAAATCTAGCCTTCTTAGACATTTAAATGAACTATGATAATGGTTTCATCCCGACCATGGTTAAAAGCACATAACCCCGCAAAACTATGAAATAACCAAACTCGCCATGGCGATAATCCAAACACACATCCAGCTCATGAAATACACCTTTTATCCTTCTTCAAGCGAAACCATAGCACCAACATCGAAAAGATCCCAAATACACTTTCCTTTTCTCCGTGATGGTTCCATCAATACGGATTTTACAACTCTATGGTTTAAACCGAGAAATAGTTTCTTTCGAGATTTTACAAAACCAAGAATAAACCGCAAGATAGATCCGAAATGCACATTACTTTAACTGGATGTTTCCATTGTCACGGATTTTACAAGTCTATGATTTAAACCGAGAAATAGGTTCTTTCGCGGGATTTTACAAAATCAAGACAAAACCGTAAACAATGTCGGTTGAATGTGTTATGACAACTTTGGTTTCGGTGAATATCATTTTAGGGAACATCATGATGGTTCATCAACGGTTCACTATCCAACATCAACAACATCATCAATCATCCAATTAACACTTTGGTAAACACATCATTCACGCATTCTGTCGGCTATTGTAGTGACCACATGGAGAAGTAAACCCGATATACCAAACTTGATCATGAAGTAGAATTCCCCTGATTTGTTACTTAACCTTGTACTAATCCTTGTGAAGAAGAAACGGTGTACCCAACGTACAAAACCTCTTGAGATATCCTCAATTGCGTGAGACACCGAAGTGATAGCTACGTTGTGGGTTAAGCGAGAAAGAATCACAACCGTAACTAAATAGCCAAGTCTTTATCACACTTTACAAATGCCCAAACAAGTCATCTTCGGAAGGGTAGAAAGAAAGAAGATGAAATAAGTAAACACGCCGGAAAAACTTTACTTCAAACCCAAGTAAAAATACCGTACAAACATGCCCGTAGTTTACGTTGTATAATCACCAATTCAAGCCATGACACAATATATTACGTGAGAATGTGTAGCCCAAAGACTCAAACTTCATAACCCATCTCATCATCCAATCTCATATCATCAAATCTCATTTTCGTAACTCGGTGTCAAATCTCCCAATCACATCACAAAATATCCAATACAAAAATGTACATAGGATATTAAGTCAAGCCTTGATCCAAGTCCATTCCACCAAATCCGGTAACATTAGAGCCCATAATTCAACTCAAGATCACACTCAATTCAACAAATCTTTGAGTGAACAAACAAGTAGGTAGTCTCATGTTTAGCGATTTAGGACACAAACATTAGCATATAATGATTTTGAGGTTTAGTTACCATTATACTTCGTGAAGTGTCAATGGTTTAACCAACATCTCATTTAACACATTAGTCCAATTCGTGGCCCCTTCAAATCCAAATACCGAACATACCAACTGTCTATTTACAGCCCACGAAATCAATCTATTCAATCCATTCCATTTCTAAAAAAATACACAATATCCGGCCATAATAAACTCAAGTTCACATGTGCAACTCTCACTTCACGTTGAAACAGGCAGCCCAAAACGCATGTGGTGCCTAGGCCCATTCATACAATAACACATCGTAAGCCCATGGCGGAAAATAGAAATCACAACTATCTAGAATTGACCTAATTAGACGGGTATAAAACTCACATCCACACCACTTTTAAACCTAATTTATCTCATCACAAAGATAATCCGCCTCCTCATCATAAGCAAAAAAAAATACATCTCCTCTCAAACCCTAGTATAAAAAATTTGCCGCCTCGTACCTAGCAGTTATCTCCCATGAAACTGCTTCAAAAATCACCAATCAAACTTAATTCCATCTTTGTCCGCCCCCTCTTAATCAGATATACAGAACATGTGTGGTCGCCACAGGGATGGCTTGATCCATGTGGAGTTGGCAACGAGATCCAATCCAAACAACACAGGTAGGTTAATCTTGATTTCATTCATGTTTTGTTTTCATTAACCAACGAACGAGAAGAAGAGGAGTAACAGATTTGTTATTTTCTTTTCTCTTGAAGTTCGGATAGAAAATATGTATTGAATGGTGAGGATTTGATTTAAACTTTTAGGGCCATGAGCTGTAAACAGTGAAAGCAATTTAAAGAAATCAGTGATGAAGGAAATTTGTGTGAGATCTTTGATTGACATGATTCACAAATGAATCTGAGATTTCTTGTTAATCCTTATGTATTTTTATTTACCCGAACACGAAACTAGGATGAAACCTTTATGGTTTTGTTCTTTCTTCAATTATTATCGGATATTATTACGAAGTGTAAGCTTCAAATGATCGATGATGGTTATTTTGTTCACACTCGAAAATCAATTAACTTTGGTAACAAAGTGAACAATAACTGAGATCATGTATTAGATATAGATGTGTCTTTGTCTTGGATCAGTGATGATAACTCGTGTGAGCGTACTTTAGAGAACGAATATAACATAACACACGATGAATCTATGGTCTTGTTGATGTGGGTATGATGTTGGTTTAAGTAATGAGAGTTGAGACATTGATGTTTGGTTTGTTTTCTGCTTTCATTTGAGTCTAGATGTAGATGCGGTTGTATCGATTTGGCAATTGGTTTTGATGTCAGTGGTCATTACATACTTCTCATTCATCCTTTACATTCGTTACTTGACCAACTTGCTAGTGCAACTCGCTAGCGCAGTCGCTAGTGCAACTCGCTAGCGCAAGTCGCTAGTGCAACTCGCTAGCGCAAGTCGCTAGTGCAACTCGCTAGCGCAAGTCGCTAGTGCAACTCGCTAGCGCAACTCGCTAGCGCAAGTCGCTAGCGCAAGTCGCTAGTGCAACTCGCTAGTGCAACTCGCTAGCGCAAGTCGCTACCATGAGTCAATACTCATGGTAAGTCGCTACCAGTAAAAGACAGAAACACTCAAAAGTGTTTTGACCAACTCGCTAACATGATATATAGAACCCGGACAGTAAATGTAACCCAACTCGCTATGATGAACCCGTAAAACAAAGATAAAAATCTTTAGATTTAACCTTTTGACCAATCGAAACTCAAGCTAATGACCACAAGAATAGATGTTTGACTACATGGTATTTGATAGGTTTGGTATATATAAAAAAAAAGGTTAACTAAACATGATGATATCCAATACAGTTTGGACAAAGTATATTTGACACAAAACAGATATTGCTCACAATGTAAAAGACCAGACCTTTTGATATTAGACCAAAACCAGAAACACAACACATGTAAAACTGTTTTACCAAAGTAATGTAAAAACTTTTTTCGAACAAAAAATGATACAAAAACAGTTAACAACGAGAATCAAACACCACAATAAATCATCAAAACACAAAAACCTTGGCTCGTACCAATTGTTGATCTTAATATTATGTGTTTGATGATTCGGGTGGTCTTGGGAGATCAAAATACATGTTTGCCATTAGAGAGAAAGTTAGAGTTAGGGTGTTTTCTTGGTAGAGAGTTACTTCACAAAATGTAGAATATTAGATTGAAAAGCACCACACCTTCCATGGATGGAAGGGTATTTATACTTACAAATACACGACCTCCCATCGCCTGTGGATCGTGGATACGTGGGTAAAGACCCGTCCTTCCTCCACGGTGTTGCACTAAACTATTTTACGCCATCGACTAACTAATTAACTACATAAAAACGTAAATAATGACAAGTCTACGAGCTAACTTATGCTAGATAATATTTGGGGTGACCGACTCTTCACTAAGGAATTTTCTAATTCCTAACAACTTTCTATAATTAGAGGTGTTGTTTCCTTTTCAGTATTGTTGGATGATGGTTTTACTCATACTATTTCATGTAATGGAATTTATGTTTCTTTAAATGGTGTATTTTATTTTAACGCGATTACTGTGAATGGTGTGTTTGAAATTGATGTGATTGGAAATGAATCTAACAAATATAATAATTCGATTGTTAGCATCAATAAGAAAATGAAGTTGGACTTGAATTCTTCTTATCTTTGGCATTGTAGACTTGCTCATATAGGCAAGGCTCGCATGCAAAAGCTACAACATGATGGGCTTTTGCAAAATATCAATGATGAATCATTTGATAAATGTTAGTCATGCATATCACGGAAGATGACGAAGAAACCTTTTCATATCAATATGGAGAGGGCGTCTGATCTACTTGGTCTTATTCATACTGATGTGTGTGGACCACTTAGACATGTGTCAAAGAGAGGTGCTAGCTACTTCTTAACCTTCTCGATGATTTCACCGTTATGGTTATGTTTATTTACTTAAGCATAAACATGAGGTTTTTGAAACATTTAAGGTTTTCAAAGGTATAGAGTCTGAATTGGAAAAGAAGATTAAAGCTCTTCAATCCGATAGAGGAGGTGAGTATCTAAGCCAAGAGTTTAAAGATTACTTAGTTGAGAATGGAATTATCCAGAATCTCACTTCTCCATATACTCCGCAACAAAATGGTGTATCTGAGAGAAGAAATCGTACATTGTTGGACATGATACAATCAATGTTTAATCTTACTACTCTACCTTTATCCTTTTAGGATTATGCTTTAGAATCAGCTGTCCGCATTCTGAATATGGTTCCCACAAAGAAGGTTGTTAAGACACCATATGAAATATGGCATGGTAAAGCTCCTAACCTGCCTTATTTAAAGATCCGGGGTCATGAGGCGACATGTTAGACGTGATCAGCAGATAAACTCCAACAAAGATTTGTAAAGTGTATCTTCAGAGGATACCCTAAGGAAACTATGGGTTACTACTATTACTATCCAACTGAAAATAAAGTAATTGTTGCTAGGTATGGAGATTTTCTTGAAAATGATCTCGTATCTCAAGAATTCAGTGGGAGAGTTTATGATATGGAAGATGATCATGAAGATACGTTAGCTTCTGAAAACACTAACGTACGTCCGGTAGAACCTGATAGTTGGAAAACACTAACGTACGTCCGGTAGAACCTGATAGTTAGCTTCTTGAAAATGATCTCGTCGAACTAAATATTCAAACCTTTCTTTTGGAAGGGCTTTTGTTAATAGATCGCAGTTGGTAATCGCCTCACGAAGAATAATTCAACAAGCACCATTTTCGACGCACTTTGATGAAGTGATAGCGAAACGGATATGCTTAGTCTTTGAGTGATGAACAGATTGCATGATATGGCTATGGCACTTTTCGAGTCACAATACATAGGTATTTTATCGAAAGTAAAGCCATAATCTGTGAGTTGTGTTCTCATCCATAGAACTTGAGCACAACACGCAGACAGAGACACATACTCGCCTTTCAGGTTGAAAGTGCAAGGCAATCTTGTTTCTTTGAAGACCACCGACTAGCTTTTCACCCAAAATTGTGCTCCTCCGATGTACTTTTGTCAGAACTTGATCACCGCGTGGTCCACATCCTAAAATGCAATTAGATCAAATCCGATTCCTTTGGATACCAAAGTCCCATGTGAATGGATGTCTTCGTATCGAAGATCCTTTTAACCTCTTTGAGGTGCAGTTCGTAGGCTTTGCTCAAACCGTGCTAATAAGCACACAAAGAAATGAATATCCGGGCGACTAGCAGTGAGGTACATGAGAGAACCAATCATGCTCCGATATTTCTTCGGATCAATAGGTTTCCCAAACAAATCGGCTCCAATTTTGGTGAAGTTACCATTGGTGTTCGACCAATCACAATTGTCCATACCATGATTTTTCAAAATCTCGAGAGTGTATTTAGCTTGATTTATAAAAATTCCACGAGGGACCGATGTATTTGTAAACCAAGAAAGAATTTTAGTTCCCCATCATGGACATTTCAAATTTACTTTTCATGAGATTTTCAAACTGCTTTGAAAGATTCGGATTAATGGACCCAAAGATGATGTCGTCCCATAAATCAACAATCAAAATGTCGTTTTGCATTTTTGTGTAAACAAGGTAGGATCAACTGCCTTTGGTGAAATTGTTTTGGATAAGGAAAGAGGATGTCATACCACGCTCTCGAGCTTGTTTTAAACCATTGATTGCCTTTTTGAGTTTGTAGACGAGTCCGGATGTTCCATGTCTATGAAGCCTTCGGGTGACTCACGACACTTCTTCTTTCGTAGTTCCATTTAAGAACGCGGTCTTAATGTCCATCCGATAAACCGTGATGTTTTTGTGAGCTGCATAGGCCAAGAATATCCCGACCGCTTCTAGTCTAGCTACCGCGCGAATGATTCTTCAAAGTCTATTCCTCTCTTCTGCTCAGTATCCTTTGGCCACAAGACGAGCTTTGTTGCGAATTACGCCATCTCTTCATCCCGCTTTGTTCTTCCATAACCATTTAAGATCAATGACTCGAACGCCAATGGGTCTTGGAACCTTTCCCACGAGTCATGTAGACGGTATTGAAGAAGTTCCTCCGCATTGCTTCTATCCATGCGGATCCGCCATTGCCTCACGAATGTTCTTGGTTCTAGATTGCTAATTGAGCAAAGGTAAATGCACAAGTCGCAATCGGTGGCAAGTTGACGCCTCGCCCCGAATTGGCCTTGAAGGTTCACCAATAACTTGTTCAATTGGGTGGTCTTTGTCCACTTCGAGTAAAAGGATACCGCTGGTTAAACATATGCGAGTTAGATGGTTCTCGTAAGCTTGAAGAAGATTCACCGATTCCGTAGCAAACGGGTTTTCAAATAAGTCTTCATCTAACGCTGCATCGCTCGGTTTTGGTTTTGCTCATCAACCGCCGGTAGAACGGGTGCAAGAACTTGAGTAGATGTAGATGATCTTGATGGAGTTGGTGCATTGGTTTCGACCGTTGTAGATGCATCTTTGTTGGTGGTGGAGGATGATTTTGAGCGGTGCGGCGGAATGATGGTTTGATGCATTTGTCGAAGTTCCACCATAGTATTCATCGAACATTAACTCAAGAAATTCTCCCATTCTTGTTCTTTAGGATTGTCAAACGGTTGATTGAGCTCTTTGAGGTACGAGTCCCGAATCGATGTGTCCGTAAGTCTCGGTTTAGTGCGGGTTCTAGAGCGAGTCTCATAAGCCATTTGTGAAAGTTCGTCAAACGTCACATTCATCGCTCCATGATCCTCCTTAGCCTTCATTATACACCCTCAATGACCTCGAGTTATCTCAATATCCAATGAAGATTCCAATATCACCTTTTGCTTTCGCTTTTCCAAGATCTTCTCTCGTCATTCGTAGGATAGCACAAAGCGCCAAACACGTGAAAGTAAGAGATATCCGGTTTTCTGCTGTTCACAAGCTCATATGGGGTTTTATTGAATCTTGGATGGATTAGGGATCGGTTCGAGTGAAACAAGCGGTGGCAACAAAGATCGACCCATAGAAATAACGGTGCACTAGAATAGATTAGCATCGTGCGGCGACTTCCACAAGAGTTCTATTTCTTCTTTCAACTACCCCATTCTCACGCGTGGAGTTCTAACAACCGATGTCGATGAGTAATTCCAACATCTTCAAAATAAGCTCTTAACTCCCGATTAGTGAATTCGGTCGTTGTCTGCGTTCTACAACCCGCATGGAGTTTGAAGAAGTACTTGAATCGTTTGAGAAAGGTGATGATGATGCACAGTGCTTCGTCTTTTGATCTCGTAAACTTAACCCATGTATATCTTGAATAATCATCGACAATAACTAGAATATACTTTTTCCCATTAAAGCTTTCAACTCATTGGGCCACATAAGTCCATGTGCAACATATGCAACTTTGCTTCGAACTAGGTACGGATTTGGGTTTATATGATGCTCTTTTGCATTTTCCTTGTTCGCATGATGGACATAAGTGATCCTTGGTGTATTTGAACTTTGAAGTCCATCGACGATGTTGTCTTTGGCAATTTTGTTGATGGTGTCAAATTGAGATGAGATAACCTTCATGCCACAACCAGACTGTTCCGGATGCTCGTGTCATAAGACATATTGGTGATGAAGAGGCCATTTGGTTTATGTCGATAGCATACAAGTTTGTATCACGATTCCCGCTAAGAGATCGCCATCCAAGTTTCTAACGAAGCAAGCATTTTTCCTAAAAGCAACCTCTAAATCAGCATCACGTAATCGCCTGATCGAGAACAAATTGTGTCCCAACCCTTGGACATAGTAAACCCAGTGATCAAATAATTTCGAAGGTAGATCTCCATAACCCATGATAGTCAGCTACATGATCATTTCCAAACGTCACGGTTCCCATGAATTTCGCATTTAAATTGATCGCTGACTTCAGATTCAGTCATATGCTTGGAGCAACCCGAGTCGACGATCCAAAGACATATTTCGATAACCCGCCAATCATGAAGAAGAAGATTTTGGAAACCGTTTTGATTTTGGTTCCTTTGGGTTAGAGGTAAAATCCGATCACACTCATAGAAGTCATCTATTGGTAAGACAGTGCATCACTCATTCTTCCATTCTCGAAAAGGAACCCGTGGGTTTCAAATGTCATCCCTAAAGTAAACATTATGCTCTCTATCGGTGGTGTAAAGCCTAAGTCTCGCAACTAGTCTTCCTATTCGCTTAGCATAAGTTCTTTTAGGAACATTCTTCTTAATGGTGCTTAACAATCTCATTCTTAGAAACACAATCATCATGAACATTAGTTAAAGATTTCTATAAGTTAAACAAACAGATTCAACAGATTCATTAGACTTAGTAAGTTTCATAGGTTCATTACATTCGGATGAAATATCTTTCTTATTACAAAGCGGTAAATTCCTAGGGTGTTCTTCTACTTTCTTCTCTTTATTCAAGCGACTACTCTTAGAGGCAAGCGAGACTCTATTGTTCCTTGTATTGCTCTTAGGCTTTAGTCTGCTTTGCCCTAGAGGTGCTTCCTAGTCCCGTAGAAGGTAAGGCACACTCATTAGGATTCACAATCTTATCTAGAGAAGTGGTTTCAAATTTTCCTAGTCTCCTTAGAGTGCTTTTCTAAACTTATGTCGTTTGTTCCATATGTTTAAGATGTGAGGCGAGACGATTAGTGGTACTCATCTTAAAAGGCCGGAGCTAAAACTTTTGGTTTCACGATAACCGCTTTTCCTTTATCAACATTTTGTTTAGGCAAGGCGTGTAGTGATCGATTTTGATGAAACATTTTCCTCATTGACTTTTGGAGGAGGCATAGAAATGTATTTTTGGTTTTAAAACCGGTTTGGGAACATTTGCTTTCTCCGCGATCAATGGTTTTGTAATCTTAGTATCCACCGCCTTTCCTTTTTGACCTTCCACCGAGCCTCAAAAGATCATTTTTCGCTTTCATGTCATTGTAGGCACGCTCATACGACAATTTGTCATACTTGCATTCCTCGCTTTCTGATCAAGTTGTTTAAAATATGAGATATTTTCTTTTCAATTTTCTCAAGTGCTTTTTCATATTTTGAAACAATTTGGAGGTCTCAGATCGAGTCTTTCATGATCTTCAACAGAATATGTTTGCAAAATGATGGACATAATATCGAGAGTCTAACATCTTCAAGAGAGTCATTTAAATTTTCCAAAACTTTGATTTGTTCAACACAATCATTAGCTTGTTTTACTGTGGATTTATGGTCCTTGACAAAGTCAGTTGTTTCTTTCAAAACGCTTGTTCAAAATGAATTACCCTTGCACCGATGGCATTCGGTGAGGGGTAATTTGAGTTTCAAAAACTTTCTTTGTTCGATGTCAAAACTAGAGAACCGCTTGTTAGGTGTAATAGTGGTTTTAGTTTTAACAAAGGTCTTGAAGATCCACAATTCTAGTTTTCACATTGTCTTAAATACTTCTGCATCACTTGTGTTAAAAGGATTGTTTGAAGACATTTGTTCAATGTTCGAAGAGAATTTGAGACAACAACCTGGTTTTGAAATGTATTTTGAAACAGATGTTGACTCTTTGTTTGAAACACTTGTTGTGATGGAGAACTTTGACTTTTCTTTTGATTAACAAAAGTAATTCCGTTAATTTTGTTCCATTTGTTATAATCAATAGGTTTGATTTCGGATTCTTTTGTTTCATTTTGATCTACTCTCCTCGATAGTTCTAACGTTTCAAGAGAATCATGAACAATAATGGGTTTATGCAAAACATTTCATTGTTTAACACATTCTCGAGATTTCTCGAGCTTTCTTGAGGAACGAAGAAGAATTCGCTACCAAGTGCCATTCTATTATTAGTATGAAACGCGGATTTACTTGATTAGAAAGCATCTTGATTGTTTGAGCGAATGACCCGTTTAAGAAGCAAATTTTCCAAAGTTTGGATTTTTCATTTTATCCGTAATCTCATCAAGAAGAGAATCTTCTCGTTTTGCAAACTCAGTTATCAATTGCTTCTTCTCTTTTTCAAGATTAGAAAACATTTTTTTTGTTTAGAAAGTTGGTTATTTAAATCTGAAATTTCCTTGTTTAAAGATTTAATTTTCAAGTTCAAATTCACATCGAGTGTGTTGTACTTGATTTGCAAAAGTTGTACTTGTTTAAAGATTTAATTTTCAAGTTCAAATTCACACGAAGTTCTCATATGGAGACATTTACTTTGTTTTGTTAATCTACATTGGGGTTATATACCCAATCCTTTGTATCATTCTTAGCATTGAAATGAAATATTACTAATAGTCTAGTTTATCTAGGTTATTATCATAATGTGTTTATCATTTCTTTTTATTTCATTCTCTCATAATACATTAGAAGTCATGTATGCATGCTAAAAGAAAATGTAGGCTAAAACACATATCTTGGTATAAAACTATGAGATCTAAAAATCTATGTTTTCATCATGAAATCTTTCAGAACTACAGATCTACGGATCCCGGAAGATATACTAGCCGGATCCCTTTTGAAAGGGAACCGTACTACTGGAGAACAGTTTTTCATGCAAATTAAAAACCACTTTCTTTCTAAAAGTAATATTCCACTAGAATGTCAAAACCATAAGTGAGTTAAGTGTCATTGTTGTTAAAAACCATTGTTAATAAAAATCTAGTAAAAACGTTAGATAATCATTGGTTGACCACAAACATCACTTTTTATTAACTCATCATTTCTATAGGTTCAAACTATGACGCATGAATATGAGTTTGATTTTTCACTCACTAGCATCTACACTCCGAACATCTCCCTTGAGCCCAACACACCGCAATCATGTCCGGGGTTCAATAATCTCGAAACCATCACTTCCACGAAGGACGATTGTAGACACCTCTCTACAATTCGAAGAAGGTATCAATACCTCCTTTCGAGCCATAGGACTAGAATGTCTTCTTGAAATCAACAAGAAGATATGTCCAAGGTTCATAATGGAATTCTTCCGTCAAGTTGAACTCGTTCGTAACGAGGATCGCTCTCTATCTCTTTGGTTTTATATCAAAACCAAAAGTTTGTTTTAACCCTTGGGCATTTTGCTCACATCCTCCGGATTCCAAATCATGGACAATGTGCCTTCACCGAAGATTGGTCTCTTTATTCTCTCTTCAACTTTCGTGAAGAAAATAGTCCATATTGTTCACACATACCCTCCCCGGAGGATTTGAATCGCATAATATGCAAACCTCGACCATATTACTCCGATCCAAACATTATCTTCACACGGGACATCTGAGAAGAGTACAAGCCCTTTGCACTCATCCTACGTGAAAATGTTTGGAGTCTTAGGGGAAATCAAGAAATCCTTCCCGCTTGTTGTGCTCACATAATGTATTGTTTGCTAACACAATAACCATACAATCTCATACTTCTTATGCAAGGCTTAATTGTAAATCTTCAAGGCTCCAAGAATAAACTCATCCCTTATGGAATGTTCTTGACGCCTCTATCATAACGTCATGCATTTTCATCCTTAATTTCAAAGTCCGTTGTGCGTGCTTTGTGAACAAGATGATGGAACCGCTAAACATATCTCTCATGAAGACTTTCTTCATTCTTGATTCCACCAACACTCATCAACCACTTGATGATCCTTCTAGCAAAAACGCTCAAGGAACTTAGTAGTATTTCAAATAGGATCAATCCTTTTCTACTCATGCTTTATAAATGTAATCCAATTTCCTTTATGAAATAAAACATCTTACATTTGATATCTTAGTATTAGAACCTCTTAAACTAACCTTGGAATATAATGCATTGTCAAGATCATTGCATACCTTTAGTAAAGGTTCTCGCTAATGATAGATGGATCCCAAAGTTTGTGCTTGATGGATCCCTACACTTAGGGAACCGTGGGATCCGGCAAACAGAAAATGCAATTGCAAGCATTGTATTTCAAACATATCCTTAGAACACCTCACACTAAACTAGACATAGTGTCTTAAGGCAAATTAAGTCCTTATCAAGTTAAGTAGATCCTTCCTACTCACACATAACTCACCTAGATCACACTCAAAGACGCTTGTAGATCTATCATTTCACTTAAATCCATTACTCTTCCGCTCTCAAGCTCACACATCATTTTTCACATGATCCCTTATATCTAACTTTGGAAATCGTTTTTAGCAAAATTGATCATAATCATCCTTACCTTAAAATTGGTCAAAATTGATCAAATTCTAGCTTTCCCATCTTAAACCTTTAGGATATTCTCCAAAACATTATCCTAAGTCACTATCTGATCTCTTGGATCATTTAGCTTCTCTTGACACTCTAAAAATCCTTAGTGTCATCTTTGTTCATTCATTGGTACTCTTGAAAAGTTCCAATTTCTTCCATAAAAGGAAATCATTAGCTACACCACTCATTACCCTCAAGTACTTAAGCACCCCTTCATTTAAGACACTTAGGAGGACTGAAACACTCAAGATGATATAGATCTTAGACCTTAGAAACATCATTTTTACTCTTCCATAGCTGCTGAGAGCCGAATCCCTAAGATTAGCCTAGACGGATCTCTCTAAGGAGGGAACCGTGGGATCTGGGTGACAGATTATGTCAACTCTAGCTAAAACAATCATTTCAAGCTCGTCTTTCTAACTTAAACACTCCATCTCATCTTAAATGAGTTCCTAGATCAGTACAAACTCTGAAGTTGACTCTTGTGAATGTTAATCATCACATTCCAAGGAATTTTAGTGGCTTAAGGCTTGAATGCACTTGCCAAATCTCTTGCTTTATAAACCACATTGTTAGGACTTCTAAAGTCATCACCTTCATCCTCATTTTCAGCACTTAAGAAATCTTTACAAACTTTTTGAAGTCATCATGAGGAAAACTCCAAGTAGCAACTAATCCACCAAAGAACCACCCACGAAAATTGCTCGTGTTCTACACGAAATTTCTTCAACCGAATCATCTCCGGTCAAGCCAACAAATGCAAGGATTTCTTCTCAACCAATCAAACCAATTCCTAAAAGGATAGTACCCACAAAACTAGCTATGCCAAACACCACCATACCTCCTAGGCCAAACAATATCATCTCCACTAAACCATCACCATTGGTTCCTAGAGCTATCTCGTTTACATCTCCATTATCATCACTACACCTCTACAATTTAGAGGATTTACCTCCTAGGCCGTCTCATCCTCCTCCGCCGGCAACATTCTCCTCATTAGGAGGAATAATGGTACAAAATCAAGGTGTTGAGTCAACATTAGCTCCGGCTTCCTTTTCGCTGTTTCCATCATATAATCCCATTTGGATTATGAGAAATCATCAAAGTCAACCACCCGACCATATGGAAGTTGACACTTCTCTACCACCACTATCATTCTTGGTCGAGCCACCTTCAAATGTGCCTCCACCAATCCCTCCGTCGTTTGAGGCTCCACAAGCCGTTTCACTTGATCCTTCGCATCAAGAAATTTTATTTATTCCACCACCACTACCTAGCCATGACAAAGATTGTTATCATTGTCAACATGTTGAAAGTTTGATACATGAAGTACGAGAAGACCAACGTTTCATGTTCTATCACCTCCTCGAACGTTTCGACGAGATTAAACCTAAACAAACTTGAGCTAGAGGATTTTAGTGGAGTCCTAGTTTCAAGCGTTACTTAGACAAGTCTAGTCATTCTAAGTCATGTATCGATCATTTTCTTAGTTTTTAGAGTCATGTATATCATATCTCTAGTTTTATTAAATAAAAATACATGCTACTTGCTATATTTCAGAGTCTATGATTATATTGTATAATACATATCTCACTTTGATATTAAAATAATGTGTTATATCACCATTGCTGAAATTAACTTTCAGCTAGACGGATCCCTCAAATTTTCCTAGACGGATCCCTACAAGGAGGGAACCGTGGGATCCGTGATACAGAAAACTATTTTTCTATAAACTTGGATCATATTTGCAGGAAATTGTGCATTATACTTGTCTTCTAACCTTTGTTTTGTAGTTATTCAATTTACACATGAAGACTTTGACACCCTAAAGCTAGGGGGAGCTTTGTGTCAAAGCAATACACTGCAAATTACTTGCAATATTAGGATTACATTTCATGACATCCCTTTGCAAAATTGCAATCATCAAGGGGAGCACATTCGTCACATAGACAAAATCTTTTGCAAACTTAGTTGCAAACAAACTAGCTTAGTATTACTTTCTTGACGCCCTTACATAGGGATGGACTCGTCAAGGGGGAGTAAAGACGAGATCCTTTCCCGTTACTTGCTCTCTATTTTTTATTTCTCTCACATGTTTTTCCTAAAACAATGTGTTAGTTATCTTCAAGCTCTTTTGTTTCGACAAAAGGGGAGAAGAAAGTAAAACTACAAATTCAAACTCTTACAATTTTAGCTTTTCCTTAAAATAATTTTATGTTTTGTCATCAACAAAAGGGGAGATTGTTAATACATATAAATCGTGAAAACGTTTATTTATATTTTATGATCTTCTAATGTTTTGTCGATAACAAACGTAAAATCATTTTAACGAATCAAATAAAATACGTAAATAGTTTGAACTAATAGTTTCTAACATATTCACATTTTCACAAAACACTAAAACAAGTATAAGTGATTTTATGATTTAATATTACATGTACAACAACTAGTGTTTACATATTTTGGTAAAATATACATAACTAGTATGTAGTATATTGGGTAATATAAATGGGTAGAAACTTAAGTATCATAACCCATTGACCAAATACATTGAATGTAGTTGGTACAACCCAAAGTCCATGACCCATGGAGCTTGACCCATAACCCATTGCATGACATCATGCTTATATCATATATGGATAATATTCATAACCCATGGTATTGACCCATACCCATGTGACTAGGTGCATTGCACTCAAAAGATACATTGTATCTAGTAAAAGACCCATGGATCAACCCATAACCCATGACCCATGACCCATGACCAAAATACCCTTGGTTAAATAGGAGCGTCACACGGATCCCTAGCTTTACGCTAGATGGATCCCTTGTGGGAGGGATCCGTGGGATCCGGGGAACAGTGAACATTTTCCTTTATAAATAGTGAGCCATTTCTTCATTGTTTCTTACCCCTTTCTAACATACTTTCTCCCTGAGTTAAAAACTCTCTAACCCCATATCCAAGAGATCTATGTTTATAGTTTTATTTTCGTGTGATTCTCTAGGTTCCTCTTAAAGGCGAGATCACCACCTTTGAAGTCAAGCAAGCTCAAGTCCATGAGTTGCCATGCTTCCTCATCATCAAGACTACTGAAGTCCTCTTGTTGATGGTTCTTTTCTTTCTTCTAAGAACTATAGTGTTGAAGACATTAGTGAAAGATGTCTCAAGTGTCAAGACGAAGACATTAGTGAAAGGTGTCGATCGTCCGTATTATAGGCATTAGTGAAAGGTGCCTAGAAGTCAAGTCACAAGACATTGGTGAAGAGTGACTTGAAGATCTAGTTAAAGGCATTAGTGAAAGGTGCCTTAGATGTACATTCGATATGGTGTGTTTCGATGTACAAGATAGATTAGTACTAGATCCAAGGATATTGATATCCTTGATGATGTTGTAATAAGGAGTTGGTCTCCTTTGGGATTAGTCGTTGGTGTAGTGTTGGGTAGTAGTTCCTCCATTGCAATGGAACTAGGTACTTAGCCTAGTACCTAATAAAGGGTAGGCTACGTTGTGTTAGGTGTGGTTCACCTTTGGTTTGAAAAAACCCGGTGGTTAGCCTAGCACCGAATAAAGGGTAGGCGATGTTGTGTTAGGTGTGGTTCACCTTGGTGTTAAAGAACCTGGTGGTTAGCCTAGTACCGGAATAAGAGTAAGCAATGTTGTGAAGGTTTCTCCACCATACGGAGTTGGTGTCGTGTAGTGATTACGAAATCTCAGTAGGTGACTCGGGGAGTGGAGTAGGGCAAGGAAGGTGTCCTTGTAGCCGAACCACTATAAATACTGCGTTGTGTTTTGTGCTTCTTACTCTTATCTTTCATTACATACTTCTATATGTTTGTTAATCAACATCCAACACACACATCTAAATAGATTGACATAAGTCGATCTAAATATTAAAAAGGAAGTTTTAATTGGCAAAACTATTCAACCCCCCCTTCTAGTTTTCCACACTTTTTTTTTTTATCTTTTTATTGGTTTTTTAGAAAGCTAAGGTAAATATCTCAGGGCAATTGGTTTGGGGGTTGTATTTATACCGATTACTCTACTTATCTAATTATCTAATTGTCTAATACTACGGGTAGCTATGTCTATTTGATGTGTGCTCGTATGATGATTAAAAATGTGTTCACCTAGATACTATTACTCCCTAGTTATCTTTCATTAGTCGGTTGAATTGTCACACCTTATCTTAACGCGTTGTATTCCTAAGGTCGTAGGGTGTGCATATGCCCTAGTTCTTTGAGGTTATCTTTCAGGTTTATCCTACTAAATCCGCTAGCCCTTAAGCTATTTAATTCATAAGCCTCACTTTCACGAAGACTACTCAAGCAATAAACACAACGAATGAAGCCTAGTTGCACTCCTAAGCCATTTACAATTAAGATAAGAAACAACCTAACAATAATCAATAACTAGGTTTCATAGATCTAAGCAAACACACAAGAAATTTAGCTAGACATGGTAAACAAGCAAGCATAACACAATCAATTGAAGACATGATGATACTTTGGATTAAAATACTTATCTCGATGTGTAAAATAGGGTTTGGGACCCTAAGATACTGTCCAAATCGGACTACAAACGTTTTAGGTTTTTTTCTCCAAAAGTCTACCTCCTTAAATGCAGAAAAATTGAATTCTATATATAGATTTACAAGTGCGACGACGTCACCTTTTGGATTGGACGCCGTCAGCTCGCCGTCATTAGGGTTTTCGTCTTGGCCAAGTCATCGATGGGACGACGTCACCTTAGAGTTGTGACACCGTCAATCTTCAGTTGGGATGTCGTCATGATTCTGGATCTGGGCCGTCTGAGATGAAAAGTCTGAGTGACGCTGATGCTTTACTGACCAGGTTTTAATATTTATATTGTCTCGTTATACCTATGGTCTACCCTAATGCACTAACGGGCAGTGTAACCGGTCGTGTGTAGTGTAGTATTCGGTAAAACCGAGGTCGTCCCAAGAGCTATGTGTGCGGATTTAAACTAAGTCTAGATGTCACAAATTTTAATATGATTTCGATATAATTAACTACTAAAGAAAATAAAGGCGAGGGTTGTGATCAATAGAGGAGAGGGGTGCTAACCTAGTCATTCATCCTAAATAGTTATGTTTACGCTTAATTACTTCCAATTACTTCAGATGGGGTAAAAGTCACTAGGACAACATTTGGTCGGTTCGTCTAACCTATCGAAGAAATGGTCCCATTTGGAGAAATCGGTGACTGTCATAAGTACAGTTGCTCTTAGTCCCTAAGCCAAGTCATTAAGTACCGCTACATGCTAGATTCATAACAATGAGTGCCCGGCGCTAGCAACTTAAACATTCATCCCGACTTCTTAAGTTCATCCAAACGGTGAGTGATCGGTTGGTCAAATCGCATAAGCAGAAGGGTCGTCATTGGTCATATCTTACCCTTCCCACTCACCTACTTAGGGTCATTAGTCATATCTCCTATAACTAGCCGCCACCGCCATTCGAACTACCAAAACAAGGGTAGCTACCAACAAACTATGCATGCATACACTTAGAAATAATTATACGGAAGCAATGTAAACACAAACAAAACAATTATGAATCATAACTAGGCTACCACCAGAGGTACTTAGTGCTCATATTAACTAAAACAATCGATTCAATGTTTAACATTATGAAATACATGAATTGAAAGTAAAGAAAAGATAAAATGCTAATGCTTATCGTAGGGGAGTGATTTCTCCATTGGAGATAGCTCCGTATGCTCCTCTAGATCTGCCTTCGACTTCTACTCACGTTCACTTGGTGTTGTGTGTGAAAATGGGATGCTTTGAAATGCTGGAAATCGTGGGGTATTTATAGGCCAGATCTGGTTACGGCGTAACTAATGTTAAGAGTTACGCCATAACATACAATTCTTCGTATTTTGCACTAAAAATGCTGGTTACGGCGTAACAACTGAAGGAGTTACGCCGTATCTTCAATAAATCTTGGTTACGCCATAATTGATACAATAGTTACGGCGTAGCTTGCAGCGGCGCGGAACCTCATTTGACCTAGTTGGTTACGTCGTAATCTTTGGGAGAGTTACGCCGTAATCTTCTGTGGAGTTGGTTTTCTAAGCCATGCTTTTGTTACGGCGTATTGTGAGAGAGGAGTTACGCCGTAACTTCTTAAAAATGAGCATACTATGATATATATTCACTAAACTCTTCAAATCAATTTACCTGAAAGTGAAATATAGAGGGAAACAAGCGTAAATCCGTATAAATGATATAAAATACGAGCATTATCGGAGGAAATTATCACTTAATATTCAGGACTACTTGATGTTATCAAATATCCCCTATTTGAACTCTATGCCCTCAAGTAGACCTTATTAGATAGATTCCTAAAAGATATCTCCCATTACCCGAAAATATAAGTTTAAAAATCCTTTATGCTAGAATAAAACAAAGTAGAACACCTCATGAAATGGGAACAAAACACTCAAATCTCTCAACTATTCTAAGTGTCAATTTCGTGTGATCACTCATTGCACAGTCAAAGCATGTATTCTATCATAAGCTTGGCGGTTACACAAATCTCCACCACTATAGTTAAGGACAAAACAATTCTCGAAGGCAATATGGGTAGACACGACAAAGGTTAAGGGTGATTTGTCATTACAAACATGTCACGGCGAAGTGGACAAAATCAATCATACATGACCAAATACATGGCCAAGACACCAAAGATTGCTCGCTGCATCACCTAGACACGCTTCATGACTAAGGGTAGGATAAGACATGGGATAAAATTGGTGTATAACAAAATCAAGCAAATAGTCTAAATCTACAACTAAGTCATCACCACTTACCATCTGCCCAAAGTTCAAGTTTCGAAGTCAAGAAACCGGATCATGATATAATCAGGTTGCCATTAGAGCACGTCATGATGGGAACACTTCCAACTTTATTCTTCAAATGTGACCGAGGTAGCCTCCTCGATACTAAATCTATATTAAGCTCATAACACTAGTGCTTATAACATCGCACTCTTACAATAACAATAATTTTTTTTTTCTTTTTTTTAACATAACATCCCCCTACTTGAGATGAACAATATGAGAATTTAGGGGTTCTTCAATGATCTTTAAGGATATGTCGTTGACGAGAGAGCGATTCCCGAACCTTTCCACTTGAACCTTGAACTCGTGGCAATAATGACTTCAAAATTACAAATAAAGACTACAAGGTAGGCTAAGGTGTAATGGTGTATCAAAACAATATGTTGGGTGAACAAAATGAAAGGAATGGCTCAAAAGGTGCATCTAGGGGTATCTTTCACTAAAGGTGAGTGCAACAAAGGGTTTAACATGGGGGTCGAGAAGTCGAGGTGACTAATCAATAGACACACAATGGTAGGCTATTTGGGTGATAATCCTATAATACTGCCTTCTTAAACTGAAAAGTCCAAATACATCGAGCTAACTCAACATGCCTCATCTATGGTCTCGAAATGATGTGTTAGGTCACTAGTTTTACAAACACAAGCTTATAAGAAAGAGATGAGGCGATTGAACAAGTAAAACCACACACACACACGATAATATGATACGGTTTACGCGTAGGAGTATGAAAGAAAATAACTTGAACAACCAACCCTCAAATGAGGGTTTACAAGAGTATTTATAGGAGGAAAGCTAGGGCAACACTCCTAGTTTCCATCCTTTCTTAAATGGGCTTGGGCCTAAGCTCATGGGCCTTCTACATAAGCTTAAGGCTAATAACAAACATAAAGGCCATAATAAAGCTAACTATTACATATTAATTACAAACACTGATTATGGTTTAGAGTGATTCCAACAATCTCCCCTCAAGTGTTGGTGATGAACGGTGAAGACGCTGATGTAATAGTAGCTCGACGCCTTCCGACATTCTTATTTCTTGTGAGAAGAATTGCCTTTGATTCGAACAATCTCCTTAGTGTAGAGAGATAGTTGTCTTTGAACAATTATGCTTTGACGTCATCTTTAACTTTGTTCTTTGATCGTTGTTCTTTGTGGTGAAAGTGATAGTATGTTGTTGTCGCATCGATCACCGCTTTCAGTTCGCTTCACGCTCCAAAGTTCCACGTCATTCTTCAACATGCTCACACGCTCTTTGACGTTGGAATTCAACATCGATGAAGTTCTCTAAGTCTTTAACTTTGTAGATTCTTTGGTTTGACGAAGAATCATTCGATGGTTGTGTTGCTTTTGAATAGAACTTCCATTAGTGATGATGTTGGCGTGAGCATGAGAAGAATCAACAAAGTTAAAGAACTTCCTGAGCTTCCATAAGAAGAAAACATTTCAAACGGTTAGTAATAAGCGTGTTCCAACACTTACAAGTTTGAACTTTGAGAGTGTTAATGAAGATAGTGTGAAAACACAACTCTAATTCTTACAAAGGCCGCTCTCGAACCGGAGTCCCACAAGTGAGATAACGCGAGGTAGACCAAGCATCACCTCACGATCAGACCGCTTGAGACACACTCCGTAATCCACGGGAGTTACCGGGCGACTCGCCGTCGAGTTTCCATTCAATCACCGAGGATCACAGATGTGAACCTCTCATGAATGTTCTCGACGATTGCTAAGATCCGTGAAGGACTCGATATGAACCATCGATAATCTTATTTGTTGATCAACAAGTGATGAAATGTCAAGTGTTCCTAAGAGATCTTTTGATGAATCTCGTGGCTCTAGACTCAATAGTGCTTTTGGTTTTCTGAGCGGAGACTAGGGAGAGGGTCTCCTCTTCAATACCGTGATCTCTAAGAGAAAGCCAATAGTTTACGAGGGTTCCTGTGAGAATGAAACAAGCTTTTGTTGAGAGAAACTTGAGTGGCTAAGAAGGTATAGTGCATGCATCACCGGGTCCATGACGACTTTAATCTTTCAATACCGGCGGCCACTAAGTGACAACCAAGAGTATATGAATTGAACCCTGTTCCGCCTAAGTTGAATAACTGGAGGGCTATTTCTTTCACCCTTTTCTTTGCATTTCTTTTTGATTCTTCAACCCTTCTTTCTCCGATTCTCATTTTCTCCTTTTTATAATCGTATCTAAGGACTTCTAAGTGCTAACTATTTGTGATGTCCTTGGGTAGATCCTCCTCGGCTCTGGCGGATCATAGGATGGTTATTCCTAACCTTAGTCACCTTATAACTCCATGACTAACCTATGTTGCCATTAAAACCATCAGAGTGAGGAATCTCTCAAGGGTTTGTAAATGAAAACATGTTTGAACCATCGCGAGAGATAAGATTTTGCATAAATACTCCTCCACATGTGCTTAAGAGTTTTAATGGTTTAAATGCACAATGAGGAAAGAGCGCGACATTTTGAATTGATCCACGGAGATAGACAATCCCCATGAGACACGGTTACGTTGTATAGTTAAAGAGTTACATTGTCGCCTTTTAGGTGACAACTAGCTCTAATAACTACCTTGAAGGTGTAGACAAACCTCGAAGGTTGTCATACCCGTCGAGTTCATGTCTACCAAGAGTGTCTCGAATGGTACTTTCTACTTGGACAAGTCCTTTGAGACACATTTACATTACTAGCGAACTAGCTTGAAATTATTACCCGTCCCAGACAAGTCTTTTCGAGTTACTAACAGCTTTAGTACCACGATTCGTTGGTTAAGTCTAAGTACATGATTCATTTGCATTTTGCACAACATATTTCTTATCACGCATTTTCTCCCCTCAAAATGGCATATCAAATGTTATTTTTGAAAAGTTGACAATAAATATGACCATTTCGAGTGTTGGGAAGATGACCACTATGAACAATTTGTGAACAAAGTTTTAATTCAAATACTCCCCTCAACAAGTGATATAAACGGTTGAGGTTTTGAAAACATACGGAAGTACTTGTTCTTTTGAGAAAACCTTGAAAATGAAAGGTTTGATAGGTTTTACTCAAAGTAAGAAGCTTCGCCCTTTTATAAGGATTGTGGCACCGAGGCGCATCAGTCCTTTCTTGACAATTACGGGTTGTACATCGTTATATGTGCACAAGCCATAGACATATATAATCACGCATCCAATTTTATAATGAAAGAAACAATTCAAGGGGTACCGTGAAGTCCAATGATGTCGCTAGGAGTGCGAGCAGGCGTTGATAGCGGTGATGTTGATCCCGGTCGACCACCAACAAAGCTTTCCATCGCTCAATCGATCCTTCAAACAACCTTTCATCAATCATTCGATGATCCTCCTCACATGCTCGCGATCCCGAGAATTCCATCGCTAGAGACCCAATCTTTTGACGGATGTCCTTCAACCTATATTCCAAACCGTCCCTAACCATCTTCAAGGTGTGATTCCAAACTTGTGAAGTTCACTACACGCCATTAAGCAATTTCTTTGTAGTTCACTACGGTAAACGACGCCGAAAGGTTTGTCGATGAGTGTATTGAGAGTCGGTTGATGTCGTGAAGATCTAGCCGAGGTGGTGTGAAGTTGACACGAGTCCGATAAGATTCAACACCCATTGAAGATCTTCTACACGCCTTGATGACTATGCGTCGATGAAGATGAGCAAAGACTTGATGAATTCACGTTGTACTTCGGTTGAAAATTGTCTCATGCGACCTTGTACTTTGGCAAGGTACATGTCTTCGATGTCGTTGATAGATAAATTCTCAAAGTCGACTTCAGAGAAAGCATAGTCCCGTTAATCTTTTCGCTTGACCACGATATTCTTAAGGAAGGTGTAGTCCCACTTAGATGATAGAACAACATCTTTGATGGCAACGATATCCTTAGTATCGAACACCGCATGTTGAGACTTCGAACCCCGATGCCTTGGTAGTAGATTCGCTTGCGTTCCGCCAATGATGAATCTCAGACATTGCATCTCGGTCAGATGCTTCCACTTTGTCGAGAAACAAGTGTTTGGCACGCTCCTCAATGGCTATGCGCTTCGAGTATATAGTCTTTGGAATGGAAGTGTCAACGATGTAGCATATTCCTTGAACCATCGCTACCATGTGTAAGAAATTCTGTGTCTTTGTTGAAAAATATCCGAATGGAATCCTAGGTTCGAGTTGTTTGGCCAATTGTTGGTAGAGGTTTTGACCACTCGGTGTAGTATGGAGGGTTGTCCCGCTTAGTGAAGTCGACGTTTGCTTCGGTTGAGCCAATCCATGTTATTAGACATGGCTCGAGCAATGTTCTTAAGGTGATATTCGACCGATGGCACTTTCGAGCTATCTTTCCACAGCTTGAAAAGCTTCATTTTGATTCGCTCAACTCGGATTTCATCATCTTCTTCACATGGAACTTTTCTTGCAACAAGATTGCATGCTCCAATGTATTACCATCTACCAAATCGACCTTCCTCGGGGTAGGGAGTTTTGTTAACAAGTGTAGAAACCATTCAAATCCTTCAATTTTATCGTCATCTAGCCAAGATACGACGTCAACCATGGGTTTCTTCTTCTTCTTTTCAAGGCCGAGATGATGATTCCGGTTTACAAATTGTTTAGGAGAGGTGGATGTTGTAGGGCTCAAGGACCTCTTCATCGTCACCACCCGATACTCAAATTGGTCGCTAGTTTTCTCGAGTCGGGTGGTAACTCGGAATCGTCCCGAGGTTTATCTCGTAGAAGAACGAGGAGGGACTTTTGTTGAGTAGAGTCCGTTGGAGAGGAGGTAACATAGAAGATGATTCACCGTAATTCTTCCCGACGCTTAGCTTTATCATGCTTATCCCGATCCTTGTCTTCATCGCCTCTAGGAAGTTTAGACTTTTCACTTCAAATCTACATGCTTCTTTGAGTTGGTAGTCAGCAATGCTTGAAACAACTTTCCTTCCTCGAAGTAAATGTCCCGGCATCGTGTAGACATTTGTGTGACAAGTTTGGCCACCAATTCATTATCCGAGAAAACTACAGGATCGGATGGATTGATTGTGACGGTTAAAGGTGTGGATCTTATAGTTTGCTTGGCTATCTGTATAAGATTCGGATATAGTTGTCTAGTAAACATCTCCTTTGTGACTTTAGGAACGAAATCTCAAGGTACTTGTTAGTGTAACCTTCGATCATTTCGCTCGCCCCTCTTGACGATGACTTCTCATGAATTCCTTGATAAACTTCCTTCTTCTTGCATCTTGTCATTCTCGCCATGTAGATATTGTATTTGTTGATTGAGAAAGTTCACTTCACCGTAGCATGTCTTTCTTTCTAAATTGTTTGACAATTTTCACAATTCTTTCATGGGTCCGAAATCCAAGATCGAGGTGGTTTCTTCACAGATTTGGATGTTGATTTGGTTGATTTCTTTGATGGTGGTGGTGAGGAATGAGATGATGAATCGATGAGGAGGAGACATGAGGAGGCTCGGGGTCCTTAGGAGGTGCATAAGTATCCTCCTTGGAACGAGTTGATCATGAGAAGAAAATCATCATAATTCTCTTGGTCATCTTGTCCAGATTCACCTTTTCTTCCGTCTCGAGCCTTAGCTTCTTCATCGCTCTTTTCTTTCTCGCCTTATCCTTTCTCGTTCCTCAATGTTATGTTCGAGACACCTCCACAAGCGTTTGTTGTTGCACAAGAGGGTGGCACCGATCCTTATCGGTCGATTAACCGCATCAGATCTCGGTGAGGAGTAGCAAGACCACTTGATCCTCCGGCCACCCATTTGGTCTTTTGAAAATTCTTCACTTTTGTGTCTAACTAATTTAAACTTCTTCCTGTGAGGATTGATCCAAGAGCTCTTCTTCTTCTTCGTAGCTTTCATCATAGGGCACAAGTGTGAGTCTTCCTTTCCTTTATCACTGAGGACTTGGAGGTTTTGGCATCAAGGATTGTCATCCTTGCGCTTCGAGTAGGTAATCTCTTCATCTCGTGTCGCACCTTGAGCTTTCATCCAAAAGCTTTTCATGTTCGTGTGGAATAGGTTCAGCCTTTACTGTGAACAATCCTTTTACGAGGAGGATTCCTTTGGGAAGCTTCCTATAACTTTCGTAACTCATCGCACTTCCAAAGACTTCCTCTTCTCGTTCTCCGAGTAGGAGTTCTCAAGGTTTTTCATCAAGATGACCAACTTTGCCTTCTTTAATCGCTACTAGATACCTTTTGTACGCTTCAAGCTTCTTGAGTTCTTTAGATAGAAGGTGATCAGCAAAGACGACACCGCTTCTTAGTTGTCGATTCCTTGATTCTCGATAGAAAGGATAGGTTCGGACAACAAGTCGTGATTGTCGGGTCATTGAGCCTCCGGGAATATCGATTGAGTCCAAGTGCTCTCTCGATCAAAAGCTTAGTGTATCCGACATAGGAATCTTTGAGCTAAGCTTCTGTGAAATAGCATCATGTCCTCCCATATCGCTTCGATTTCGATGTCCTTCTTATTGATCAAAGACTAGAAGATTTGCGCCCATGAGCTTTGGATGCTCATAACCACCGCCACGACTGTAAATGACTTGGTAATGATGATGTAGAGGGTTCTCCATGGTTGAGGAATGTTCTTAAGCTCCACGTGAGAATGCTTAGTAACAACCCCAAGCTTCATCATAGCCAATGTCAAGAAGGAATTGTAGAACCTGCCTCTTCGTAGGTGTGGAAAAGAAGTCAATACGCGATTTCGTGAATGAGGAGAACAAAGCCTAAAGTCCGCATGAGTAATGGTGACTTTTTGTGGTTAAGTGTCATCATTACAACACTTTGACCAAATGATCCTCTACATAGAGTTCCGTAATTGTCAATGTAGATTTTCGCACAAGAGCAGTGTGAAAGCATGTTCGTAGGGATGATTCCTTAGAATATCCACAAAGAATGAGACAAGAAGATTCTCGAGCATGCGAGGGTTTCAAAGTCAACCCTAAGGTTATTCTTTCCAATCTTTCTGATAGCCATTCGGGAAGATATCGCAATAGTGAGAACCTCGTGTGCATCCACATTCATTTGAGCGACCATGTCGTGATCTCGAAATAACATTAGCCAAAAGAACCAACATATCGAAGTACATAATGTTAGTCAATGTAAGGTCTTATTGTCTAGTTATTGAATGTACAAGGTCAATGATTATTACAAGTCCTAAGTCACTTGTTTGTCCAATAGTCCAATGATGTCGTGAAATATTTCGTGAGTTAGTTAACTTTAGGTTTTAAAGTTTATGTTATCACTTATGGTTCACAACATATCAAATGTTTAAGTTTATTAGTGACATTATTGGATTCGTGATGATATGATAAGTTTATTAACAAGTTTGTACACGAACAACTCATAATGAAGGTCAATCAAGGCTTAAGCGTAGTTTTGGCAAAGTTGCGTGCAAATGAGATGATATACACGTGACCTAAAGCTTACGCGTGGGATCCTAACTTACGCAAGCAGAAGTTACGCAGAGGAAAGTGGGGACCTTATGCGTAGAGCTTACGCCAGAGGCGATAAGGACCTTACGCGTAAGGCTTACTCGTAAGAGTAGACCTTATGCGAGAGGTCACTATTTACGATATCCTTCACGAGGATACGCGTAGTCCCATTGTAGAACCTTACGCGTAATAGTTATGCGAGGATTATTCTTACGATAACTTGACTACGCCAGTAGGTAATCCTTATGCGTAGAGTTGCAAATGACCTTGATTCTCAATATTAAGCGTAGCAAAGCTCAAATAATTTCATCAAATCATTATCATTAACACAAAACTTCATTTTATCAACAAAACATGGCATGAATCATTCGCTTAAAGGTTACGCCAGAAAGTCATACGCGAGGTCAAACCCTAAGGGTTAAGATTTACGCGTATCATTTCTAGCCATGGGATTTGCACCAAACAAATTTCGGTAGGTCTATGATGTTGAGAGAGTCTATGAAACAAGTTATAACATCTAATTCGTTGAGAATCAAGATTACCCAAAGTTATGAACTTTAAACCCTAATTCCAAATTGTTAAACATTTAGAGTTTCTGGGTGGTTAACAACCTTGGAAATCATCAATTCATCAATATGTGAACATAACCCAACAACCTTTTTGACCAAAATACTTCACATTCGAAAATACCCAATTCGACTCAAGAACCCTAGTTTTCAAAAAATCATCAATACGTGTTTCGGGTGGGTTTTGATGGTTAAAATGATATCCTTGATGTATTAGAACCGCTTTGACACTATCCATTAATCCAAAACACACACACAATGATTGTGTGTTCATACGCTATGCGTGAACACATAATCACGTGTAAAACACGTTTAGCCATAGGATTAGCATGAAATTTAAAACCTTAGCTTAAAAACATGTTGTAATCACAAAACTACTTACAAGATGATGATCAAAAGGACGGATTTCTTGGTTGAATTGTAGGCGAGATTAGTTAGGTTGAGAGAATTAAATGAGAAGTGAATAAGTTAGGTGAAGGTATTTTATTAAAATTAACTTTAATATTTTGACAGCTTTGGTCCCTCCACCTTTTCCTTTTTCAAACAAAGCCATTTAACTTCCATTTTGGTTACCAAACAAAGTTTTAGGAAAGAAACTTGACGACACTCCCCTCGACTTAAGAAATAATGAAAGGTTATAAATTTAGTCCGAGGAGTGTCATTTAACCGTAAACATTTATCACCATTGATAAAAGAAACAACCGGATATAATAACATGCAAGTACATGGATGTTTTGAAATGCTTATGAAAATTTTCTCCCTCAACACTTGATCGTAAAATACCGAATTTTGAAAGATTATAGTGTTGAAGGAAGAAATGTACTTGCCATGTTGAAAGATTATAGATTAGAAGAATATTTTGTTGTTTTATAAGATTTTATATTTTTGTATTTTGTTTTGAAAATTATTTATAAAAGATGTTTTGGTGTTCGACAGTGTTTTAAGACTGCTTTAAGAGGTCATCCAATTCCTCTTGAGTCAAACACCTCATACCAACCGTGGATCAACTCATTAAACCTAGCGGGAGGCAAGGCTTTGGTGAGAAGATCCGCCAATTGGTATTATGTACCCACAAAGTATAATTCAACGGCACTGCTCCACGTGGTCTTTGATGAAATGATAGCGAGATCGATGTGCTTTGATTTCGAGTGTCGAATCGAGTTGCACGAGATCGCAATGTCACTCGATTGTCGCAAAGACATCGGATTCTCGCAAACACGTAACCATAGTCTTTGAGTTGTGTTCTCATCCATATGACTTGAGCATAACACTCGGACATGGCTACATATTCTCGCTTGCTTGATGACAACGATGTACAATCCTTCTTTGATTGCCAAGACACCGTTTATCACCAAGAAATTGTAGAGCTCCCAAGTACTTTTCCTCGAGTCTAAGCATCCTGCGTGGTCGTCATTCTAAAAGCGATTAGTTCAAAACCGTAATCCTTCTGATACTAGATCCCCAAGTTAATGGTTCCCTTGATGTATCGGAGGATTCTTTTAGCCTCGAGAGGTGGGTTTCAGTTGGTCGCGATCGATAACGGAGCATAGATAAACGGCAAAGACAATATCGTGTCTGTTAATGTTAGATACATGAGAGACCCAATAATACTTGGTATTTGGTAGGGTCAACTAATTTCCCATGTCAAATCACTAGCTTCTTGGTATGAGTCATTGGTGTGGCATAAGTATCACGGGTTTTCATTCCAAATTTGTTTAACAATTCAAAGGCATATTTGGACTGACTCAAGAAAATACCACGGGTGATTGATGAACTTGCGTTCTAGGAAGAACGCGAGTTCACCCATCATGGACATTTCAAAATTTTTCTTCATTAGTTTTGCAAAAGCGTTGAAAACTTTTATGTGTAGACCCAAAATGATGTCATCTACGTAATTTGAACAATTAAGATATGTGCCTCGTGATATTGTATAAAAGAGTTGGGTCAACCGAGCCTTTGGTGAAATTATTAGCAATGAGGAAAGATGATAGCTTATCGTACCATGCCCGGGGCTTGTTTGAGACCATAAAGAGCTTTGTTCGCTTTGTAGACATGGTTCGGCACTGGATCAATGAATCCTTCGTTGGTCGACATAAACCGCTTTTCAGCTTGTCCGTTGAGAAACGCAGTTTTGACATCCATTTGAAAGACCGTCATGTTCATATGAGCCGCGAACGCGTGAAATATCCGAACGACCTCAAGACGAGCAACCGAGCAAAAGATTCTTCAAAGTCTATTCCTCTTCCCGATGATAACCCTTAGCAACTAGACGAGACTTGTTTCGATGACGCCCTTCAAAGATCCAATTTGTTTTTCCAAATCCATTTTAGACCAATGACGAGACCCTGTTGGTCTTTCAACCGCCCCATACTTCAAGACGCTTGAATTGGTTGTATTCTTCCCGCATGGATTCAATCCAGTTGTCTTTTGTCATTGCGTCTTTAATGTTTTAGGCTCGATCAAGCGATGGTGAGTGCATAAATGCAATGTTCACCATCTGTGTGAAGACGTTGTCTCAGAACGATCGTTAATTTGGGTTGCCAATAATATTTGCCGAGGATGATCTTTAGTCCATCTATGTGTAGAGGTTGATGTTGGTATACATTGTGCGATTCGAGGATTCAAATGGTTTGTTGAAGATTCCGCGACATCCGTGCAGTAGCCTCATTAGCAAACGGGTTAAAGAACGATTTGGATCAAAATATGCAGCGGGGTACTTCATTCGTAATATCATCACCGGTTCATCATTATTGGAAGCGGTTTGTTCAATCATGTGTTCGAGTCAACGGTGTAGGTGCATCTTCAACAGAGTTGTTGTAGCAAGTGTATCGTATAGGAATATTATCGTTTGTGCAATGGAAACAATGGATACACCGAGCACGCTCATCAATATCGCCATCGAACAGAGGAGCAAATAACCTTCCATTTGTTGACGAGTGAGTGGGGGCTTTGTTCATTGATGATGGAGGTTGAGGAAGTTTAAACAGCCAGACCGGTTCTAAGTCATTATACTCGTAAGCCATTTTCGTGAGTTCATCAAATGAGCATGAATCGCTTCCATCACCGCTTTGTACGACGATTCCAGATCCGTAACCTTTACAATTCTCACAATATCCAATAAAGACTCCAATGTCGCTTTGGCTTTGAGCTTTCCAAAATCATCACGATCATTATTCGGATAGCAAAGGGATCCAAATACATGAAAGTGTTCGAGATTCGGTTTATGGTTGTGACAAGCTCGAAAGGTGTTTTGTTGTGGCGCTTGTGATCATAGAACGGTTTTGAGTATAGCATGCGAGATACGACTTCGCCCACAAGTAATCTAGAAGTTTAGCATTGATTAACATTGTTCTTGCGCTTCCACTAACGTTCGGTTTCGCCTTTCAACAACTCCGCTTTGTTTAGGTGTACGTGCAATAGATGTTTGATGTCAATTCCTTTCTCATAGAATTCACGAAGGGTTTGGTTAACAAATTCGCCTTTGTCTCTGCTCGAATTAGCCTAACGGTGTTGCGAGTCGAACTCGTATTTTCGTAAGAAAGGTGATGATCATTTGTGGAGCTTGGTCTTTGCATCAAGAAAGTAGACCCAAGTCCATCGTGAATAGTCATCAACAATTACTAAGATGTATCGCTTGCCATTGATCGCTTGCACGCGCATTGGGCCACACAAATCCATGTGAAGAAGATGAAGCACATGTCGAGAGTCATGTTCCACCTTTGAAGGAAAATGAGCACGAGTGCTTTTCCCTTGTTCACAGTGAGCAAAGGTGATCTTTTGAATACCGGAATCGTGGGAGACCTTCAACTAGTTTATGTCGAGCAAGGTTGGTGATGGTTTGAAAGTTTAGATGTGAGAGGACGGTGCCATAGCCAGATTTTGTTGATGTTGCCTTTGAAAGTAAGCGGATGGGAGATGAAGCAACCATGTCTTGCATAGAGATAGTGTAGAGACTAGAATTACGTGAGCGACATAAGATCATTTCCTTGTAGATCACGAATGAAACAAGTTTTCTCCCGAAAGAAACCTCCAAATCTCCATCACAAACCGACCTATCGAGAACAGATTATGACCGAGGCCTTCCACATAGTAAACCACGCTAATTTCGATGTTCCCATTGACATAATCTCCGTAGCCCATGATAGCTGCAAGTGATCATTCCCGAACCGACAAAGGCCAATGAACTTTGCAATAAAGTTTGATAACGCTTTAAGGTTGCTGTCATGTGTCGGGAACATCGCTATCAACAATCTAGAGAATGATCCAGTATCACATGCATTACACACGCATTTGACACGGATGGAATAGAAGTAGATGTGAACCCGAAATGTTAGAGGGTTCCAAGGTGTATATGAGACATGCACACATTAATGACTTTAGGCATCCATTTAAATCCTAGTATGTTATATATCCATTTCTTCCATCTATAACTACTCTTTGCTTTAGTCTTAGTGAATGCACTAGGTGGTACTACATTCTTAGGAGGTGAAACCGAGCTACAGTGACAGCAATGTTTGCCTTAGAATCTAAAGAGGCGGTTTACCAAGCACGGACTTAGAATGATTAGTGGGCCTAGAGGTATTCCGATTCTTAGGATTCCGTAAACGAGAGATTATAGCTTTAGCAACACATTTTTCATGACAATCGAATTCATACTTTTTGACAAATAACACAGGTGCATCGATCAACATCAAAGGTGCTTAGTTGTGTAGCATTCGTTACATCACTATTTCTATTACATTTGCCGACGCAACATCTATAGTGGAAGCAACGTGAGTCTTATTCATAGTCCTAGGGTGTTCTTCTACTTTAGCATTCCTTATTGATCTTTTCTTAGGTCGCAACTTCCTATTCTTCGATTGAGTGCTTCTAGGGTGTGCGTGCGGACGCTTGGAAAGACGCAACTATTCTGCTTCAAGAGAAGGAAGCACGTTAGAAACTTGTGATTTGACGGTTAGGGATTCTAGGTGCACGATTACTAAGTGTTACCGTGCTAATATCTTAATGATGGTTGGCGGAAGTTGTTCATACTTTCCTAACATTTCTCTTAACTTAGAGATAGTGTGAATCAAATCTTGATTTTCGGACGAATATTACCAAAGAAATTCATGACTTCTCTAGTGTGAGCAAGATAGTGATCAAGTTCGTTTGATGCTTCATGTCGAGTCTTATTGAGTAAATCAAATATGACACCATATTCTGCTTAATCATTACAAGTTCTTGTTCATATTTAGAGATTTGACTTTTCAAAGACACGCTTTTGATCATCCAGCTGCTCAATTTTAGGATCGTAAGATTTTGCACTCAACTCGAGCGATTTTCTTTTGAAAACTAAGTTGATGGTTGTGAATATCTTTTCACACCAATGAAGACGACGTTTTGCATTGTAAAGTTCGTTAAGTAATCGTTTATTTTCAGCTTTTAAAGACTCGATCCGAAGCACATTATCAATATTTTCAACAGCTACCACAGAGTCAATATTATCGCAGAGGTATAATCGATGCATGTGGCAAAGAATAGAGCAACACAACATTATGGATATCAAGCCGAGATAACATCTTCCAAGAGTCGATCAACATCTTTTCTCAACATTTTCTTTTTGCATTTAGTATTAGAAATAGATGTTTCAGTTTTCACGAAACGACCTTCATCACTCCAAGTTCCTTATGAAAATCCTTTTCCCAAGCTAATGCACAACTTTTCAAATTTTTAACATTTGGTAAAAGATTTTCTCTAAAATGTCTCTTTGTTCTCGCTAAAGGCGATTGAAAGTGTTGAACTTTGATTTCGTAATGATGTTCTATCTCATGTTCTAAAGTTTTGAGGTCGACCATGAAAATATCAAAATATCTAATGATTTTGCGATTTTCGTGTTTTGAGTTTACTTCACCGATTGAAGGTAAAGGACCATAAATTTTGCATAATCTGTTGGGGATTAACATTAGAAGACTGTGTGTTTTGATGATAACCCTAGGTGTGTTAGAAGAATCCGTTGGTGTGACGAAGTGACCGGTTTTGAATAATTAAAAGGTTTGTTGTAAACAACTGCTTTTAATTTTGATCGACTCTCGTCTTTTGCATCTAATTCCTCTTGACGATGATATTCAACAACACTCATAATAGTATCATTAATTTTATATTCTCGTGACCGAAACTTGTGATTTGGTTTGAATGTTTTAGTGAAAGCTTTGGTTTGTAATCACTAGATTTGGTCCATATCCTTTGGATTGGGTTTTAAAGTAAACTTTTCAATAGTCATATCGATTCACCATGTTTGTAAACAATAGTTTTAAACTCTTTAATTTTGTTTTGCAAGCCAATAATTTACGCAAGAAGGTCATCTACCCGATTCGTTGAATGCTTTTTGTATGTCGAGAACTGTTTTTGACAATTTAACAACTCAAATTTTAGCTTTTGATTTTCCAAGGTGAGAGCGTTAATTTGCTTTTTATGTTCATGTTTCATTGTTCTATTTCGCATAACAAAGCATTCTTGTCGCTAGATCGAGCATCTGTCTCTCTAAAATTTTTTCGCTTTGATGGGATTTAGCAAAGCGGCTTCAAAACCTTTTTCACGGTTTTCTTGAGTTTTGAAAAAGTTGAGTTGCATTTGTAAGCATTCAAAATCCTTGGTTAACAAAGCATTTTGCTTTTAAGTCCTTACTTAATGCATAACATTCCTCCATTTTGATTTGATGGTCTTGAATTAAACGAGCAAAATCTGGATGAGGCAACAGCTCGACTTGTTCAACGTGAGTTACAACATGATCATTATTTAGATCCTCGGTACAACCATGGAGTCAATTTGATTATCAAAGGAAACCATAAGGTCATCTTGATCGTCAAATGTAACTCTGTGGTTAACTTGAAAATCGCCGAATGAGATGTAGATGACTCATTTTGAATACCCGATCCGTGCGGATTCGAGATATTGGCGGAGATATTAGTTCGAGATATGATGATGGTTTGTTTAGGTACCGAGACAAGCCATCGTTGTCATACAATGGGCTGTGCTTTCACTCATGTGTAACTCATGCATATTAGCCATCAACATAATACTTGTTGCATTGGCACGCAAGTCCTCCATATCATCATCTCGATTACGCATACGCCATAAAGCTCTGTTTTTGTTTGTGAGAGATCCACCACTTCATCCTTAAGAGCCAAAAGAAGTGCCTCTTTCAAGTAAGCACCGCCCCTAGTCCTTGGCTTTGGGCATGCATTAGCAGTGTCCCTTCTCATTGCGGTTGTAGCATCGAAGACCATTCAACCCATTCTCGCATTTCTGTTCTACCACTTGAGCTCATTGTTATTCCTACCCATAGCATTAAACCCTTGACCACCTCCCATTTGACGACCATAACCACGATTCGAACTTCAACTCGTCCATTGTTCACAACAAACTGATTTCGTGTATTGGATGAGGAACGAATACGATTGTTGGATTTGTTTGTATAACGGCTAAAAGCATTAGCAATCATAACAAATCCCTGTTGCAATGCTTCGAACGGATCGGATTCCTCATTAGTTTGACTATGAAGTGCTTGATCATTGTTGTTGTTATAAGGAACCAATTGATTTTGTTGAGATTGCTGTGATGGATCGTTTGGTGTGACTATGGTAGTTGTTTGAGTTGCTTGTTGAGGAGGATAACTTTGTTGAGCATATAAGGCAAGTTGTTGATTTTCCGGATGTGTAGGTGGAGCAATTTGAGCACGGAGAATCCTTTCCCGATCAACTTCCTTTTCATGAGGCTTCAAGTAATCGTACAACAATCCATATGTAGAATGATGCATATTCTTCGCTTGACGGAGAAAAATGACATACTTCTCCCATTCAGGACCAAGACTACTCAGAACTTAGTATTCACTGCAATTCTTGGCATGATGATGTTGTGTTTATCCAAATCATTGATGATGTCCGAAAATTGATGATGATAAGACTCTAGTGTCTCTCCGTGTTCAATAATGAAGTGTTCATAAGCCAAGTAAATTTTGGATTCCAAATCCTCCCGATTGAGTCTGATCCTTCCATAAGAAGATGAATATGGTCCCACATTTCCTTTGCGCCTTTTGAGCATCAACACTTCAAGAATTGGGTTAGGTAATCCTAAAAGGATATATTGCATTGCAAGCTCATCACTTCATAGTGTAGAAGTTTTGTTGGATTTAGATCCGCAATGCAGAGCATTGTTTGTTTGTTCATCTCTTGGTGGAATAGCGGTAGGATCTCCGGCACAATGATGAGGCATCTCAAATGGACCTTCCAAGATAACCTTCTTTAAGAACTTTCCATGTGGCTTCTTCGATCACAAAACCTAAAGAACCTTATCACCCATTGATCGTAGTTTCGGAGTGAGCATTAGAGGTCTATCAAGTGATCCACTTCATGAATTGATTGTTGGTCGCTTAAAGCTTCACACATCTTTGCAAACCAAGTGGGTTCCTTCATAGTGTTCCTTGATGGATGTTGATTGAATTCATTTGTGTAGGGTTGAACTTGAAGACTTGGCGTTTGAACCATTTGTGGTGGTGGGGAATTGCACCAAGTTGTGGAGTATGTTGTTGATTAAATTGTTGTTGATAAATTGCTTGTTGTTGATTCCATTGTTGATGTTGTGGACTTAGTTGTTGTTGTCGTTGAGGATAAGTGTAAGGAAATAGTTAGAGTATGGTGGTTGAGACATGTTGAAAACTTGTGTTGGTAAAATGGATCTTTGTAGTCGAATGAACCTTTGTTGATGAAGTGTCCTTAGGCGTAGAAAGACAAGAACCAAGTAGCACTTATGCGTAAAACACCAAAGTTACGCGTAACAATAAGGAGTTACGCGTAAGTAGGAAAAGCACTAAAGTTAGGCGTAAACAAAAGTTAGGCGAGAAAGTTAGGCATAGGAATTTCTTATGCGTAAGACTAGGCTTAGGCGAGGAAAAATCTTAGGCGTGGGATTTCTGCGCCGAAGCTTATGCTTATGCGTAATTTTAGGGTTTTGCTCAAATGATCTTTACACTATCACGGTGGCAAAGATATCCAAAGTCGATGTATTTTCGGACTTATCCAAGTAAGAAAACACGAATAAACCACAAAATGAAGATCAAACCAAGGAAGCACTTACGCGTAGTTTTAGAGTTTTACTACGCGCGAGAAATGCTCGTAACTTTGATTCTGTCCAAAAGTGTTTCTAAACCGCTTTTGTGTGATAAAATAGCTTCAATAACACCAAAATACACAAAAGTGTGAAACTTGATGAACCAAAGCCTCTAAAATGATTCGCGTAGAACTTTACCCACGCTCAAAACTAGATGAAAACAACTATCCACGATAAAGTTTGAAACTTTTTGCCAAAAACAAGTATTTTAACACCTTAAAACATTGAAAGTACAAGAATCTTGGATTCAAAAGTGTAAAAAATACGTTTTTGATCAAGCCAAAGGTGAGGTATACGCAAGTTAGGCGTGAGACCAAAACTCACTTCAAACAATACGTTCACTCAACTATTAGGCGATTGATACCACTGTTAGGTCACTAGTTTTACAAACACAAGCTTATAAGAAAGAGATGAGGCGATTGAACAAGTAAAACCACACACACACGATAATATGATACGGTTTACGCGTAGGAGTATGAAAGGAAATAACTTGAACAACCAACCCTCAAATAAGGGTTTACAAGAGTATTTATAGGAGGAAAGCTAGGGCAACACTCCTAGTTTCCATCCTTTCTTAAATGGGCTTGGGCCTAAGCTCATGGGCCTTCTACATAAGCTTAAGGCTAATAACAAACATAAAGGCCATAATAAAGCTAACTATTACATATTAATTACAAACACTTGATTATGGTTTATGAGTGATTCCAACATGATGTAAAGGCCAAGTTCTAATGTTTACAAGCTACCGGCACACTCATAATTTGGTGGATTTGGGGTAAAAATTTCGAAACGGATAAGGCTAATCTCACCATATAATATCAAGGGTTATAATGTGCTCGGCTAAGGTCCAATCTAGTTAGATTAAGAAAAACATGTCAAAATTTTAAAAATGGCATATTTATTCAAAATAAACTAGAAAAAAGAGGGCAATAAAGTTCAAGAGACAATTCTACTCCCGTCCCCCACTTGAATTGTACAAAGTCCCTTTTGTACTAAGTGTTAAATAAAGGTGAAGAGAAAGTAGAATTAGACCCAGAACTTCCCGAAATTTGCTCCAAAAGAAAGAAGGCCCACGAAAAGAGTCGTGCCTTCAGATAAGCATCCACGAGCAAACTTCAATACCGAAATCGGACTACCGACAAGCATAATTCTAAAAGTTTTTAAACCACTTGGTGTCCCAGTGGACGAGTGTAGTCTCGTGAGGGCTTCTGAGGAACATACCCACAAAGTTCATTGGAAAACTAATACAAGGTTATTGTGTTTAAAATGAAAGAAGTGTTATAGAGGAAGTTACGTCGTAACTCCCATAAGGAGTTACACTGCATTAAGCAAAACCCGACAAGGGTGTGTACTACAGTAACCATAGTTGGTTGTCAGAATTGGTAATGCTTCTTACAAGTTTTCTTTGCACAAAGGCATGTTACTGACGTAACCAAGATAGTGAGTTACCGTAACTCGGTCGGATCGAATGATGCAAGAACAACTTTCTTCGTTTTCCCGTAAAATGGTTAAAACACAAAACCCAACGAAAAGAAATAAAACAAATGAAAGGGATAATTCGGGTTGTCTCCTAAAGAGCACTTTCTTTATTTACGAGTTTTAAGTTAGACTCGAGCCTCGGGGCTTTATGGTGGCCTTTGACTTAGCCAACTTCCTCCATGTCCTTCATCAAGTTATGTCGACCCAAGTAACATTGGTAGCAGTGCAGAGGTACTCTTTAGTCTCGATCTTCTGAATTTTGTAAAACTTTTCGTCCGGCCCCAAATGGTATCTAGTGAACTCAAACGTTTCGGCTATAATTGGTGGCGGCCTCTTATACGGAATGCCAAGAAGTTTGCACCTTTTTTTCTCATATGCTTCATCATCGGGGTCAATGAATCTATCTTCACCTTATAGTTCAAGGTAATCTATATCATCTTCGTCAGACTCGGTATCTTTAAGCCATTTATTGTCGAGTAAGTTTTCCACCAGTACCCATTTGGATTCCTCCTTCTCATTTCTCGTTGAATCCTTAATATCTTTATCTGAATCTTCATTTGGATCTTCTCCGCTTGGTTCGTCTTTACTCATACATCCGTTCCAGATCTTCTCCTTAGTTAGCGCATCTATCTTTTCGTATTTGATTTTGACCCAATTGTCGAATCCTAAATCGTCTAGCCAAGGCAATTCTGTTCTTTCCGAGTCATTAGTTGAGGTCCATAGCAACTCATATTCCCCAACTCTCTCTATACTGCTTCCCCCATTACATTCATAATCAAAAGGGTTGCAAGATGCCCAAAGATTTCCGTCAGGGGTTTTTATTTTCTCACACCAATGACTTCGAGTTCCTTTATCATCGGTGTTGCTAGAAGGAATATCGTTGAGAGGTTTAATGGTCTTTCCTCGAAGAATATGTTTTTCATATTTGAGCTCTAAATTCTCAACAAAACTGAATTAATGATTGCGTCCCGAACCTCACTGAATACCACTCACTAAAGGACGGTTTCCAAAATCAACGCCATGTCTTCCCGATTCATGAGGGCATATCCAAACCGTTCTTCACATTGCCACCCACGTTGCAATATTCACGAAAGGGTTGCAAGTCGGCCATGCTTGTGAACTCATCTCGTGATTAGTAAGGCCCTGCAATGTTGCTTGATGGGTGGTTCTTCCTCTTCGTTAATCGAGAATTTAGCTAATATTTCTTCATCGTTAAGTGCGGTCCACATGTATCTATCATCATTATTCCTCTCTTTATCGACCCTCCATCGCAGTTTCGCTTCGAGGGTCGCGTGAGGCCCATAGATCATAACACTCTCCGTTATCAATTGCAATAGCCTTACACCGTGATTCTTCCTTTAGAGTCGTCAATTTTGGGAGACTTGTCGCTCCTCGTATCCTCGGTTACGTTGTAACTCACGATGTTTACTTACGACATAACTCTTTTCTCGCCATCATTGTCTTTATTAGACTCATCGATTGGATTTGTCATTTTCAAAAACACGGCTTTACATACTGCTTATTTGTTCTTTTGCGCCTCATTTCTTCTTTGTACTTGCCGCCAAGCTTCCCAATCATAGTCTCCAAGTTCTTTAGTGATACGTCATGGCTAGAAAGGCTTTTTTCAGTATTATCTTGGAAGTTTTTCACCATTCTTCTTGCTCTTTCTGTCTCTTAGTTGAATCTACGAGGTACTTGTTAATTATTTCCTCCAAGTTAGCTCTCCTTTCACCACGATCATAATTTGGGGAAGGTCCTCCACGATAGCCACTACTATTACCATAATCCTCGTAAAACGGTCGCTTTTCTTCATATTTAGCTTCTTCCATTGTGTTCTCTTCGTTAATGTAAGGACAATTCTTGGTGAGATGTCCTCCCCCACAGCTTTCGCAACCTACTTGGATGGCATGAACAGTTTCTTTGATTTTGAGCATATCCCAACCAAGATTCTCTAGCTTGTTAGTGATGGCTTTAATTCCGTCAAAACTTCCGCCTTGGTTTCTCTTGCTTCCTCCATCATGCCATTTTTGGGAATGATCAGCCATTTTTTGGATAGCTTCAATTGCGAGAGTTGGAGTCATGCTCGGAATTGGTCCTTGGTATTCCAGCATCTGTCTTGTAGTTACGTTTATTCCTTTGTAGAAGATGTTGACCTTTTCTTGGTTGTTTAGATCATGTGGACACTTGTAGAGAGATCGTTGTATCTATCCCGTGCTTGATATAATGTTTCATCGTCTTCTTGCTTGAAATTATGGATCTCCAAGAGCTAGTTAGATATCTTTGACGAAGGACAATAACTCGGATGAAGTGCTTCTAGTAGAGCCCATGTATCAATTGCCCGACGGGCAATCTTCGATCCATCTTCTTGCAGCCTAGTAAGAGTCATGCGGAACACACGTAGCATAACAAATCATGAGACACACCTGAATGTTGAAAAGGCTTGCGATGTATGATGAGTGTCTCAATACTCATCATTTTGTACCATTTAAACGCAAAAACATCCGAAAACACTCGAAATGCATCAAAATGATAAAATATCACAAATAAGTGTTTTATGTGTTTTAAATGCAAAATATCAAAATCGGTGAAAACGATCAAGTTTGCATAATTGGCGCTTTAGTCCCCAAGTTTCAAAAGTTATCAAAAGCAGGTCCTGTAAATCAAAATAAAGAAAATATCATTTCAAGTCCCTAGATTCATGAGTTGTCAAAATTGGTCCTTGAGATTTAAAATTGCAAATTTACAACTTAGGTCCCTAAACTTTCAAAAATGTCAAGTTTGGTCCCTCGAAATTTGAAAATGTCAAAATAGTCCTTGCACTATTGAAACTTGTCAATTTTGATCCTTGAAGCAGCTTTTGAGAAATTGGCGAAATGGTCCTCAATTTGGCAAAATTGCATTTTGGTCCTGTAATACTACCCTAAGCCTTGTGACCGCCAAAACCATTGTGACCTACCATTCCCTTTGACCCTGCCATTTTGGACCCCTTTCATATATTAAACCCTTGGTCAAATATCCAACAAACCCCTCACGGGTTTCCTTTCCCTCCATCATCACCCCTGCAACCTGCCTGCAACTCCAACCCACTTTCCCCCTCATCATCACCCTACTCCTACCCACCAAACACCCCAAGCCAAAGAACATTTAATGCCTCTTCCACTGTCACAAGTTATCAGCCCACTGTTAAAAACCATTTTTGGCGCCAATTTTCATCAAACGGTCAATATCATCCTAAGCCATCCAATGGTCCATATTATTGCTGGGAATCAATCAGAGGAGTGAGAGAAAGCATGTTGGTGTATAAAAAGGAAGAAAGAGAGAAGGAAGAGGAGGTAGTTAGTTTTAAAATTTCCTTGTATGTCGTTTTTAAAATTTCTATGTCTTAAATAAATGTTAAGTTGTAATTTCAAGTATTAATGTATGAAACTTAGTTAATTCAGTGTATTGAAGCTAATTTCAAATATTAATTCCAAGTTTGAGCAATTTTCATGTATAGTCAACGAAAGTCAAACTGAGTCAAGTTTGTAAAGTCAACCAAACTTTTGATTCAATTCTGATTGGAAATGGTTTTTAGGATGAGTTTAATTGTTATTTGATCATCACATTTGAGTTTGAGTTAGTTTTCCTTTAAGTTCCAGTTTTGAAAATTAGTTGAGAGGTTCAAAGGAGTGTTTGGTTTGTGGGTTAAAATGGGTCAAAAGAGTTTTGAACCAATTTGGGTTTAAAAGTCAGGTTTAGTTCAAGCATTTATGTAAAGTGCTTAAGATTGGAAAAGAGTTTTACCAAGATTCACAAGTTTGAAATTTAATCTGTTTCAAAGAAAAAATGAGTTTCCTCAATTTTTGCATAGCGCTTTAGTGTAATTTTAGTCAAGTTAAAAATTATAAAAATAAAAATCATTAGTTTGCTAGCTTGTTTATCTTGGGTCAAAAGAAAAAATTCAAAAAATGTTTTACTAAGTCCGCTAATGGGTCAAAGTGGGTCACCGACGGTTGGTGTTACGTGCGGTGGTGTCTCATCCACAAGGATTTTCTCGACTTATTAATAAGTCGCAAATGACTTATTAAGAGTGTCTATTGGGAGCAAAAGCAAGTGGACTAGGTGTGCTTCAAAGCTAGAAGCTCGGTCCCAACTCCCTTTCTAGCTTATCTCAAATAAGCTCCAAAGTGAGCACCATAAAGCCGGTGTCTTGAAACCACCATAGCAAACTAAGTCAATTTCCAAGTGCTTTTGGTTTCTAGATTAGCTTATTCGAGATACTTAGGAGCATTTAGTATAATTAGTTTGGGTTTAGTGTAATTTCAATTTGAGTTAGTGCTTATTTGTTCTTTAAATTGCTTATTTGGAGCATTAGGACTCCATGACTTATTATCTCTTATCAACTGTTTTTTTTTCTCTTTGCTTATTTTCAGCTTATCTAGGTACATTATAGTTAAATTGTTATTGTCTTATGCTTATGAACATTTCCAAACCGCTTTTGTTCATGTCGGTTCATAAATGGATGTTTGGTTGATTGCTTATTGAGATCCCAAGTTTTAAAGGGTGTTTGGTTGTTCATTTGTCCAATCGGTGGACAATAAGTCGTAAAATGACTTATTGTGTGCTTTTCAAAACTAAAGTTTTTACAAACATTGCTTATTTTCATTGTTCTTCACAAGTTCCAAAAGATAAATCAAGAAAAAAAAATAAAGAAGCAAAAAGGGAGAGGCAGGGGTTGAACCTGAGACCTCTCCCTTATGAGAGCATTTGTGTGTACCTGTATGACCAGCGCCCTTGGGACTTCTTTCGTTTAAACTTTGCAACATTTATTACTTAAGGACGTTTTAGTCAGTTTTGCTTTTAAGCTCATTCTAGCTTATTTTGAGCTTATTTCTTAAGCGACCTACTGTTTTCTCATTTTTCACAGATTAAGCATAACTCAAAGTACTTTCTATGAATTTTTCAGATTTTTCCAAAATGTTTTAGTATTTTTAATAATTTAATTAGTGTTATTTGGTTTTAATTCGTAATAAATAATTTAAGAGTTGAAAAAATACCCGGCTTTTTCCTAAAATTTTCTTTTGTCAGATAGTACGTAAGAAAATTGTTTTTACACTCGTAGGACTTTTAGTTCACAAATTTTACGTTTTTGCTTGCGCACTCGCGTAATTTTTATAAATAACGCTCGTTTTCATTTTAAGTAACGTTTTTAGATAATTTAAGTTTACGTTTTAATTAAAATAGTTTATTTAAGTTATTTTATTTTATAAATCACAAAAACATCATTGTAAAAATAGTGATAGCATTTATTTAATATATTTTAGCTTTTTAATTTTCTTTAATTTGCATTTAAGTCGCTGTAATTTATTAGCTTTTTCTTTAGGTGTAATTGTTCATAATCAATCAAATCCTTTTCCCATTCAAATTTTCTCAATCACTATTCGTTGGATTATTCTCGCACAGCTCGTTGGGACTTAACGACCTGGGGAAACACTAAAACTTGACCGTCTGGGAGCGAATCAAAATTTTGGCGCCGCCGGAGTGTCTTTGATTATCTTCCGTTTAGCAGTTAGTAATTTGAATATTCACTCTTTCTTCATACCATCTATATGTATTTATATTTTCTTATAAAAATCAAAAACCCAAAAGATTTTCATTCTTTGTTTTTACAAAATGTTTATCCAAAAATCCAAAATATTCATCTTTACCTCTTACCCTTTTGATTCTTTATCCCTTTACCTCATCCATTTGATTCTAACTTCTTCTATTCTCATGGAATCTCGACTCTGACAATTCGGGACGAAGTTGAAAACTTGAGACTTTATCACAAATGTCAAGAATTCGTGTTGTTCGTGATGATCCATTAATTACAGGTAGGAAATGGAACGAGAAACCGGGTGACCAAGGACCAAGTACTTCCTCCGATAATGGAGGTGCTAATCACGTCCAACCTACGGTTATCCAAAGATCTAACCCTCGATTACTCTAAGCCGTCTAAAATTGATCCTAAACTTTCACGATTTACGGTTAAAAGCAAGCATGCGAAATTTAGACCGGTGACTAGCAAGAATGACTTGCCTAATCTTCACGTTTCTCAAGAACCGAACCGAGACCATAACGGAAGTGGTGGAAATTGCTAGTTCTCGAGCACACCACTTGTCCCACCTCCGGATTTTTCAAAATGTTCTTCGAGACTTGATAGTCATTCGGATCACCATGTTGGTTTTGTTGATTCTTTGAATGAACCGATTCCTTCTCATTACTCTCAAATGAAATCGTTTATTCCTTGTGTCGGTTGTGGTGAACCTCTTTTGGTTCACCCCGTCGTTAGTGTACGTGTGTACAATGTGGTAATGATATTCATAACGGAGTTGTTTGTTTTGTGGTTAGAGAATTCATTTGATTATGATCCTAATCCGAACTCATTTAACGACCCTCAAATTTTTCCAACTACCCACCACAACCCGACTTATCTTCATATAACCAACATAACTATCGTGAATTTTGTGGAGGTCCTCACCAAGGATTTGAGTATCAATCCGAAACACGTTTGTCTATGAGCAGTTTTAGGTGATGCTCGAACTTTGGTTATGACCAATATCCATATAATTCACCGGTCCGAACTCAACAGTTTCTTGTTGTGAGTATTGTGGAGGTCCCCACTCATTTCGATTGTGAAATAGGAATCCATTTCCTTGTAACAATCATGACTCTCAGTGTTTGACAATTTCCAACCTCCACAGACCATACGGTTCAAACTCCACCGAGCCGTTGTCTCAAGAAATCTCCCAAAATTTTGAAACCGTAATGAAAACACTTGATGATATGATTAGTAACTTTAAGAATCAAGTGAGTGGTGAAAAGACCATGGAGAATTGCTAGCCGATGAGCGAGAGGCCGTAAATCTAGGGAAGAATTATTAGTCCTAGAGCAAGCGGCTCTAAGGCGTTCCCAATTTCTCAAGGCGACTCTATATGACGATGACGAGGAGAGTTTTATCCTTTTAAAGATAATATTTCTCAACTCCTCGATCGGTTGATATCCCAGGTTGAGATTCCATCTCAAACAACTGCTATCACACCAAGCTCCCACTCACTCTCTCGAACATGGGGACGAGCATCTTGACCTTGTTCACGAAAAGGAATCGGACGAATTCATAAAGTCTAGTGTTGAGAACCTTGTCCCAATCCCAAGAGAGTCATGGGAATTCTCGAGCATTTGTGTGATATCCCTTACCCTCTTGAGTGTTCAAAAGATCATTTTGAGACTTTCTCCAACTGTAGCGAAGATTGTGCATCATATGGAGACATCGAGTATGTTGAGGCATCACTCCCACAGTCTGACCCTCTTCTTGAGGAGTTCTCCGGTGAACTCACTCACATCAGTCCACTTTCATCGGAAAGTGACGATGATCTCTTTGATTTCGAAGCCGATCTTGGAGAGACTGAAAGTCTCCTTGATAATGATAGTTCACTCACTTCTTATCCCAACAGTCCAATAGAGAATATTAATCACTTTGTTCCTGAAGCATTCAAAACAACTCTCACTAATCCTTTATTTGAATTCGATCAAATTCACTTTAATTTCGAGAATCCACTCTTTGATACTCGGACCGAGGATAGTGATGAGTCTGATGGAACAAGAGTTCACAATTTCACTTCATGTGAATGATTCTCTTCATGAAGAGTTCTCCGGTGAACTCTCTCATGACATATCTCCTCCGGAACATGATCATTTCTATTTTGATCTTGAGGATGATATTGGCTCGGAGGAAGGTGTACTCTATCATACGAGTTTGCTTATTGATAATACTACCCTCACCCGTCCTCCCGATATGTCTACGTTTGAGGATGAAGAATGGATCTTGATTGTTATCAAAATCTTTCTTCCTTTCCTCAAATATCTTGTGATTTCTCTCCATCTTCACTCCTTCGGGAATGAAGACACTATCTTTGACCCCGGCATTTTCATTTATCATTTTTGTGACGGGTCTGTCTATGTATATCTCATCGGTGTGGATCTTTCACGTGCTTCAAATGTTTGTCCAAACATCTTGAATGAAAGTCCGATGGAGATTGTTTCTTCCACTTAGTTCCCCATGAACCAATGAATTCGGGGTCGAGTCAAGCTAGCGACTCGGTAATCAAAAACAGTAGTTAAACATGGGTTTTCACCCGTGTGTCCCACCCTAGTGTGGGGAGTTGCCCCATCGTTGTATATAAGTTTTCATAAAAAATAAAATAAAATAAAATAAAATAAAATAAAATAAATGGTAGTAGTATTTTCCTTTTCGTTTCTCGGTTTCGCATAACCGCGGTACTTTGAATATTGAGAGCAATATTCATTTCTAGTGTGGGGAATTCTCTAATTTTATCATGTAATTATACCGCCTAATTCCCGTTTTGGCCAAAATTTTTTTGGAGTAAGTCTTTGCACTTACTCGATTGGTTATCGACCGCCTTGTCTAATACACATAAGGATTGGCTAATCCATGAGCAAACGGCTCTTGGTAAAGATATCTCAAATCCGTTGACGACTTGCAATTTGCCCAAAATTGTATGGTATTCATTTCACCATATCCTTAAAAGTGAAGAGTTGGCTAGCCCAAGTTTATGGCTTGTGGTAAAGGCGATGGAAAAACCATAATTGGTAATCACTCACCAAAGATAATATCGATAATTTATCTAAGAGTTGGCTATTCGAAAGCAAACGGCTCGGTAAAGACAAATCAAATCCGTTGAAAGTCGGTGATTTGCTCAAAATCATTTGGTTATCGTTGTACCAAGGTTCTTACTTGAACTAAAACATTTGGCTACTCCGTAAGTAATGGTCATTGGTAAAGAGATTCAAATCCATTAAGTTTTCTCAAAAGATTGCTAGGGACTAGCAATATCTTAGTGTGGGGATTGATGAGTGTCTAAATACTCATCGTTTTGTACCATTTAAAGCGCAAAAACATCCGAAAACACTCGAAATGTATCAAAATGATAAAAATATCACAAATAAGTGTTTTATGTGTTTTAAATGCAAAATATCAAAATCGGTGAAAAGCGTATCAAGTTTGCATAATTGGCGCTTTAGTCCCCAAGTTTCAAAAGTTGTCAAAAACAGTCCCTGGTAAATCAAAATAAAGAAAAATATCATTTCAAGTCCCTAGGGATTCATGAGTTGTCAAAATTGGTCCTTGAGATTTAAAATTGCAAATTTACAACTTAGGTCCCTAAACTTTCAAAAATGTCAAGTTTGGTCCCTGAAAATTTGAAAATGTCAAAAATAGTCCTTGCACTATTGAAACTTGTCAATTTTGATCCCTTGAAACAGTTTTGAGAAATTGGCAGAAATGGTCCCTCAATTTGGCAAAATTGCATTTTGGTCCTTGTAATACTACCCTAAGCCTTGTGACCCTGCCAAAACCATTGTGACCCTACCATTCCCTTTGACCCCTGCCATTTTGGACCCCCTTTCATATATTAAACCCTTGGTCAAATATCCAGTCAAACCCCCTCACGGGTTTCCTTTCCCTCCATCATCACCCCTGCAACCTGCCTGCAACTCCAACCCACTTTCCCCCTCATCATCACCCTACTCCTACCCACCAAACACCCCAAGCCAAAGAACATTTAATGCCTCTTCCACTGTCACAAGTTATCAGCCCACTGTTAAAAACCATTTTTGGCGCCAATTTTCATCAAACGGTCAATATCATCCTAAGCCATCCAATGGTCCATATTATTCTTTGGGAATCAATCGGAGGAGTGAGAGAAAGCATGTTGGTGTATAAAAGGAAGAAAGAGAGAAGGAAGAGGAGGTAGTTAGTTTTAAAATTTCCTTGTATGTCGTTTTAAAATTTCTATGTCTTAAATAAATGTTAAGTTGTAATTTCAAGTATTAATGTATGGAACTTAGTTAATTCGATGTATTGAAGCTAATTTCAAATATTAATTCCAAGTTTGAGCAATTTTCATTTATAGTCAACGAAAGTCAAACGAGTCAAGTTTGTAAAGTCAACCAAACTTTTGATTCAATTCGATTGGAAATGGTTTTAGGATGAGTTTAATTGTTATTTGATCATCACATTTGAGTTTGAGTTAGTTTTCCTTTAAGTTCCAGTTTTGAAAATTAGTTGAGAGGTTCAAAGGAGTGTTTGGTTTGTGGGTTAAAATGGGTCAAAAGAGAGTTTTGAACCAATTTGGGTTTAAAAGTCAGTTTAGTTAAAGCATTTATGTAAAGTGCTTAAGATTGGAAAAGAGTTTTACCAAGATTCACAAGTTTGAAATTTAATCTGTTTCAAAGAAAAAAAATGAGTTTCCTCAATTTTTGCATAGTAGTTTTAGTGTAATTTTAGACAAGTTAAAAAATTATAAAAATTAAAAATCATTAGTTTGCTAGCTTGTTTATCTTGGGTCAAAAGAAAAAATTCAAAAAATGTTTTACTAAGTCGCTAATGGGTCAAAGTGGGTCACCGGACGGGTTGGTGTTACGTGCGGTGGTGTCATGTCACAAGGATTTTTCTCGACTTATTAATAAGTCGCAAATGCGACTATCAAGAGTGTCTATTGGGAGCAAAAGCAAGTGGACTAGGTGTGCTTCAAGAAGCTAGAAGCTCGGTCCCAACTCCTTTCTAGCTTATCTCAAATAAGCTCCAAGTGAGCACCATAAAGCGGTGTCTTGCAAACCACCATAGCAGCTAAGTCAATTTCCAAGTGCTTTTTGGTTTCTAGATTAGCTTATTCAGATACTTAGGAGCATTTAGTATAATTAGAGCCCTTGGGACTTCTTTCGTTTAAACTTTGCAACATTTATTACTTAAGGACGTTTTAGTCAGTGTTGCTTTTAAGCTCATTCTAGCTTATTTTGAGCTTATTTCTTAAGCGACCTACTGTTTTCTCATTTTTCACAGATTAAGCATAACTCAAAGTACTTTCTATGAATTTTTCAGATTTTTCCAAAATGTTTTAGTATTTTTAATAATTTAATTAGTGTTATTTGGTTTTTAATTCGTAATAAATAATTTAAGAGTTGAAAAAATACCCGGCTTTTTCCTAAAATTTTCTTTTGTCAGATAGTACGTAAGAAAATTGTTTTTACACTCGTAGGACTTTTAGTTCACAAATTTTACGTTTTGCTTATTGTTTCGCGTAATTTTTATAAATAACGCTGTTTTCATTTTAAGTAACGTTTTAGATAATTTAAGTTTACGTTTAATTAAAATAGTTTATTTAAATTATTTTATTTTATAAATCACAAAAACATCATTGTAAAAATAGTGATAGCATTTATTTAATATATTTTAGCTTTTAATTTTCTTTAATTTGCATTTAAGTCATTGTAATTTATTAGCTTTTTCTTTAGGTGTAATTGTTCATAATCAATCAAATCCTTTTCCCATTCAAATTTTCTCGATCACTATTCGTTGGATTATTCTCGCACAGCTCGTTGGGACTTAACGACCTGGGGAAACACTATACTCTCCTGGACTTCATTGCATTTGTTTCCGGACTGTTTTAAGTTTGTTACGGTTGCCCATTCACAAGTGGGCAGCTTGTGTGATAAAACTTGACGGTTTAGCACGAATCAATGTACAAGACATTCTCAACGTGCTCATCCGCATCTTCGTCCCTGTTTCCTGAAAAAGGGTTAGCATGAAGCTCCCTCATAAATTGGTCTTTAATCTCGAAATGGACATTAGCTCCAATTGTCGGTCTTACGAGCCCCAGCCCTTGTTCTTCTCTTGTCAACGCCAAATATTCCTCAAGAGTGAGGTTATCAATGTTAACAACTTCCATTGTACCTGAAACTTGAAAAGAGATCATGAGAAATTGAGAAAATGAAAGACTTAATGAAAATCCTAATATAACTCCCCTGCAGCGGTGCCAAAAACTTGATGCAGATTTTAATGACCAGGTTTTAATATTTATATTGTCACATTATACCTAGGGTCTACCTAATGCACTAACGGGCAGTGTACCCGGTCGTGTGTAGTGTAGTATTCGGTAAAACCGAGGTCGTCCCAAGAGCTATGTGCGATTTAAACTAAGTCTAGGTGTCATGATTTTAATATGATTTCGATATAATTAACTACTAAAGAAAATAAAGGCGAGGGTTGTGATCAATAGAGGAGGCGGTGCTAACCTAGTCATTCATCCTAACTAGTTATGTTTACGGCAATTACTTTCAATTACTTGGTGGGGTCAAAGTTGCTAGGACAACATTTGGTCATTCGTCTCTAACCTATCGACAAAGGGTCCCACTAGAGAAATTAGTTAACCCGTCATAAGTCCAGTTGTTCTTAGTCCCCTAAGCCAAGTCATTAAGTACCGCTACATGCTAGATTCATAACAATGAGTGCCCAGGCGCTAGCAAGTTAAACACTCATCCACGACTTCTTAAGTTCATCCAAACGGTAGGTGATCAGTTGGTTAAATCGCACAAGTAGAAAGGGTCGTCAGTTGGTCATATCTTACCCTTCCCACTCAGTCTACCTACTTAGGGTTAGTTGGTCATATCTCCTAAGTAACTAGCCACTACCGCCATTCAAAACTACCGAAACAAGGGTAGCTACCAACAAACTATGCATGCATACACTTAGAAATAATTATACGGAAGCAATGTAAACGCGAACAAAACAATTAAGGAAACATAACTAGGCAAGCACCAGAGGTGCTTAGCCGCTCATATTAACTAAAACAATCGATTCAATGTTTAACATTAGGAAATACATGAATTGAAAGTAAAGAAAAGATAAAATGCTAATGCTTATCGTAGGGGAGTGATTTCTCCCTTGGAGATAGCTCTGTATGCTCCTCTAGATCTGGTTACGGCGTAACTAATGTTAAGAGTTACGCCGTAACATACAATTCTTCATATTTTGCACTAAAAATGCTGGTTACGACGTAACTACTGAAGAAGTTACGCCGTATCCTCAATAAATCTTGGTTACGCCGTAAGTGATACAATAGTTACGGCGTAGCTTGCAGCGGCGCGAAACCACATTTGACCTAGTTGGTTACGTCGTAATCTTTGGGAGAGTTACGCCATAATCTTCTGTTGAGCTGGTTTTCTGAGCCACGCTTTAGTTACGGCATAATCTGAGAGAGGAGTTACGCCGTAACTTCTTCAAAATGAGCATACTATGATATATCTTCAATAAACTCTCCAAATCTGCGTCTCTTTAGCTCCAATGCTCGTTGATGAGTGTCTAAATACTCATCATTTTTATACTGTTAGAATGCCAAAAACATCTGAAAACACTCAGAAATGCTTCAAAATGATAAAAATATCACAAAACAGTGTTTTATATGTTTTAAATGCAAAAACATCAAAATCTGGTGAAAAACGTATCAAGTGCTACTGTACATCTCCCTCACACCTTGCCTGTAAAACCAAACCACCTGGTTTCAATCCCCCTCCACCTCATCACAGTTATCTAAAACTCTCATCATCACCCCTCTCCACCTCACACACCAGCCTACAACCATTAAATGCATCCCCACCATATGCCTGTCACTGTAGCACTCAAAACCTCTGTTTTTGCTACTAACCCTGCTACTTGGCCTCTAAACCCACCAAACCTTTTCTTTTGTGTCCCCTACTCCTCCACAAACACCCAAACTTCTTTAAATACAAGAAACCTGCCCTTAGCCACGTGTTATACTTTTGGCGCCAAAAGTTAAATCAAAGGCTAGGATATGTTTCAGAGATCCAATGGTGGTGGGAAAAGCTCAGAAGCATGTGGGGAGTCTCAAAAGTCATTATAAAGAAAGAAAGAAGCAGAGATGAAGAGGGTAGTAAAAAAAGTAGTGTAGTTTTAGTTTAAAAATGTCGTTTTAGTTAAAATTTACTTTTCAGTATTTAATTAAGCTTCCAAGTTGTATTGTTAAAGTTTTTAATGTAATCTAAACCTATTACAAGTATTAATTTCAGTTTAATTTCATAAATTCAGTTTATGCTTATTTTTATTTATGTTTAAATTCTCAAAACACTCAAATGTTGTACTTAGTTGTTGCTAAGGATTGAAAAAGCTTTTATAAGCTTAATCTAGCTTATTAGTCACTTATTACAAGCACTACTCAGATTCTAATCTAAAAATTTACTTTGGTCAACGAAAGTCAAGCTGAAGTGGAATTTGGTATGGAAATGAAGATGTGTTGATCTTGAGCTAGATTCGGTTTGGATTGGTATTGGGTTTAGGATAGTGATATCCGGTTTTCGCTAAGCTTCGATTAAGTTGGAACTCATGTGAGTACTTTTAATTTCGCTTAAGCCTTATTTGTTTACCACATTATTTGATTTACTCATTGCTATAGGTTATTAGTGTTTAGTTAGCATCTATTAGCTTGTTATCATTATTACAGATTAGTTCTAATCACTAGTATAGAGTATCATTAAGATTAGATAGAGCAGATTGCATTTAAGCCTTAAGGTATGTTTGGATCATAGGATTTACCTGAGATAGAGAGTTGCTCAGTGGGTAAAATCTGTTCCTTTAGTCTTACTCAGTAGTAATATAACCAAATTGGTCATTTACTTGTGCTCTAGAACTTAAATAGTCAAATCTCCATATGCTCTGTCCTAACTTCTTAACTGATGGAAATTTGAGAAATCAAGAGCTTGTTCCATGTTTAGAAATCACTAGAGTAGCTTGTACTAGTTTCATTTCACCATTAAACAACATAATCATCATTTAAATCGGCCACAAGTTCATTAAAGTCAACTTATTAGTTTTCATTAAAAGTCAAAATCTCAAATAATTTTTTGAATAAAATGAATAATTTCGTGTAGGATTCAAGATTAAATTTTAGCTTAATTCCTTTTGGGAAAATAATATTTAGTCGCTAAAGAAAAATATAAAAATATTAGATCGCCTTTAATCGCCTTTTAGAGTGCTTATTTTCTTCTTTCTTTTGGACTCCTTGTCTGCATAAGTGCCACATGCACGATTTTGGTACCTTACTTCATAAGCTCTCACAAGCTCATTAGTTAGCTTAATTATGTGAAACTTAGCTTTTAGGATAGCTCACCTAGCTATCTCAAGGTCCTGTGTTTCATTTTCCTATTTGTAGCTTATTTAGTAAGCTCGCAAGTGCTTTTAGAATTGTCCATTTCTCGTGTGCACAAGCTAGTTTGTATTCACCGCTTTTTTACAAGCTTCTCATAAGCTCTATAGTAGACACCACGGTGAGTTTCTTAGTTTTTGGAAAGCTTAACCGGTAAGCTTGATGTTTCAAATGATCATTTTATTTTCTAGCTTCTTTCGAAGCTTATTTATAAGCTTAAAGGTGCCTGGTGAATCACAAAAGTGTCCTGTGTTAGCAGTTGATATCAGTGCTTATTTGCAGCTTAGAAAGTGCTTATTATCAGTCATTGTGCTTAACCAGTCTTCATTATAGCTTATAACTAATAGTTCAGCTTATCTAAGTTAACTCTTAGCTTATTAATTAGCTCATAGTCATTTTAGCTTTACCTTTGTGCTTATTCATTTTGAGACAGCTTACTGTGGTAAAATCATAAGCTATTACAGTGCTTATCAGTGATTTTTGAAAAAAGTTGTAGTTAAGAAAAGTGCTTATTTACTTATATTTGATAAGTTGGTAAAAAGAAAATCGAAAAAAAAAATGTTTTGCAAAAAGGTTGGGAGGCAGGCTCGAACCTGAGACCTCCCACCTTATGGGAATGATAGTGAGGGGTACCTGGAACCAATAGCGCCCTTGGGTCTTTCTTGTCATGGTTTGCAAAATCAAATATATAACCCCTCTTTGTCTCATTAAGCTTATACGTACTTATTAGCTTATTTCTAGCTTATTGAATCAAGCTTTTTCATGTTTTGTATTTTTCTTGTCTTTGTATATGTATAAAGTATTTTATATAAAAGTTTCAGATTTTTCTAATAAGTTTTAGTATTTTTAAACATTTAATTAGTGTTTTATAGTATTTAAATCATAATAAAAAATATAAAAGTCAAAAAAATATAAATCTTTTTTCTAAAATTTTCTTTTATCATATATTTTGTAAGAAAATTAGTTTTACACTCTTAGGCCTTTTATTTCATAAAATTTACGCTTTTGCTTGCGCCCAAACATTTTTCAGTAAATAACGCTCGTTTTCGCTTTAAATAACGTTTTAGACATTTTAAGTTTACGTTTTAGTTAATATAGTTTATTTAAGTCATTTTATTTTATAAAATCACATAAACGTTCATCGATCTGTAAAAATAGTGATAGCATTTATTTAATAGATTTTAACTTTTTAATCTTTTTAATTTGCATTTAAGTCGCTTTAATTTGTAAATCTTTTCTTTAGGTAATTATCCATTCAAAACCTTACTGATCACTATCCTTAGTGATCATTCTATCATCTGAAGTTGTTTAAACACCAATTCATCCTCCGTGGGACTTAACGACCCAGGAATTCCCTATATTCCTCTGATCTTAATTGCATTAGTGTTTGAGCAGTTTTTTAGTCTATTAAGACTTGACTGTTTAGCACCAATCAAATTTTGGCGCCGCGGGAGGTCAAAGCGTGTTTTAAGCATTTCGGATCCAGTACTTGCACATATACCACCTTTTGTAAAAGTTAATCAAAATCAAAAGTTCATTAACACTTTTCCTGAAGTGTTGATAACACCAAAAATATTTTCATTCTTTGTTTTTATGGCATGTTTTCAAAACCCAAAATATTCATCTTTACCTCTTACCCTTTTGATTCTTTATTCCTTTACCCTCTATCAATTTGATTCTAAACTTCTATTCTCATGGAATCTCTCGAGAACAGACTGGGACGGTGAAAAGCTTGGACTTTATCACAAATGTCTAGAATTGTGTTGTTCAGAAGATCCATTAATTCTCCTCGGGAAATGGAAAGAAAAACCGAGGTGACAAAGGACCGGTACTTTCATCGATAATGGAGGTACTAAATCGTCCAACCTACGGTTATTCAAAGATCTAATCCTCGATTGCTCCTAAGTCGTCTAGAATTGATAATAAACTTTCACGATTTACGGTTAAAAGCAAACATGCGAAATTCATCCGGTGACTAGCAAGAATGACTTACCTAATCTTCACGCTTCTCAAGAACCAAAAGCGGAGTCCATAACGGAAGTGGTGGAAATTGCTAGCTCTCGAGCACACTACTTGTCCCACTTCCGGATTTTTCAAAATGTTCTTTGAGTCTAAATAGTCATTCAGATCACCATGTTGGTTTTGTTGATTCTTTGAATGAACCGATTCCTTTTCACTCTCAAATAGAATCGTTTATTCCTTGTGTCGGTTGTGGTGAGCCTCTTTATGGTTCACCACATCCATTGTGTACGTGTGTGCAGTGTGGTAATGATATTCGAACGGAGTTGTTTGTTTTGTGGTTCGAGGAATTCATTTGATTATGATCCTAATCCGAACTCATTTAACGACCCTCAAATTTTTCCAATTACACACCACAAACCGACATATCTTCATATAATCAACAATACTTCTGTGAATTTTGTGGAGGTCCTCACCAAGGATTTGAATGTCAACCCGGAAATACATTTGTCTATGAACAGTTTTCCAGTGATGCTCGAACTTTGGATATGACCAATATCCATATGATTCACCAATCCGGTCTCAACAGTTTAATCATGTTGAGAACTGTGGAGGTCCCCATTTCACTCGATTGTCAAACAGGAATCCATTTCCTTGTAACGATTATGACTATCACGACCAATCTCCACGGTGCCAAATGACTCAAACTCCTCAAGAAACCCAACAAAACACTTATCTAGAGCTTCGGAGTCGGTGAAAAGAACCGAGGAGTTGAGTAAGACAACATTTCATAATGTTCCCGTTTTCTTGTGTGATTCAAAATTCACATGAGAAATCCATGGAAGAATTGCTAGGCGAAGAAGCGGTCGCTAAAATTAATTCCCAAATTGCCTTTGAAAAAGCTATTAAGGAATCAATTGCACAAGAAAAGCAGCCAGATCTAGCTCGCAATTTCGTTTATTCTGATGATAGTGATGATGAAGATACACTGAAGATTCATCAAGTTCATCGATTGATATCCCAGCAGCTGAGATTCATTCTCATGTAATCGCTATCACACCAAGCTCCCACCCACTCTCTAAACATGGGGACGAGCATCTTGACACTGTTCTCGAAAAGGAATCGGACGAATTCATAAAGTCTAGTGTTGAGGACCTTGTCCCAATCCGGAGAGAGTCACGAGGAACTTTTGATCATGTGTGTGATATCCTCCTCCTCTTGTCTTCCAAAGTAATCATGTTGAGATGTGCTCCGATTCTAATGATGACGATTCGTTATCTTGTGGAGACATCGGTTATATGGAAGAATTACCTTCGAGCTTGTCGACTTAGGAGAAGAGAATGATGAAGAAATAATCCAAGACGAAGCTCTTCGTCTTACAAAGATTGAATGTTAATCTTCTCATTTCTAGAATCGAGGCTTTTAATGAAAAGCCTACTTCATATTCTATCCCCTTTGAGGATAGTAAACTTTTCTTCAATGATTCTATTCCCGAATTGCAAACGTTCCATTTTGATCATATGGGAGAAAAGATTAGTGGTATTACCACTTCTCATTCTCATAATTCTCTCCCCAATTATGAATCATTCACTTTTGATGAGTTCCCCAGTGAACTCAGTCAAATCAATCCCGAATATGAATCATTTGCCTTTGAGGAGTTCTCCTGTGAACTCACTCATATCATATCTCCATCGGAGTATGATAACTTCTATTTTGATCTAGACACACCCGGGATATGTCTAGACCAATTGAGCTTAATTGAGGAGATTCATGAAACTATGAATTCTCCTATTGAGGATGAAGAGTTAGTCATGATTTTTATCATGACTTTCTTTCTCTTCTTCACCTATCCCGTAGCTTCTCCTGTTCTTCACTCAGTCGGGAGTGAAGACATTATTTTTGACCCCGGCATTTTCATTAATCATTTTTGAGCCGGTTCTCTGTATATCTCATCGGTGTGGAACTTTCACGTACTTCAATGTTTATACAAACATCTTCAATGAAAGTCCGATGGAGATTGTATCTTCCACTTACTTCCCCATGAACCAATTTAATTCGGGGTCGAGTCAAGCTAGCGACTCGGAAATCAAAAACAGTAGCTAAACATGGGTTTTCAACCGTGTGTACCACCCTAGTGTGGGGGAGATGCCCCACATGTTGTATATAGACCTTAAAAATGAATGAAAATTGTAAATATTAAAAAGAGAATAACTGTTGTGTTTCTACACTTAGTTAGTAAATGTTATCTTTTACGTTCTAAGTTTCGGCATTACAGTACGTACTTTGAATATTGAGGACAATATTCATTTCTAAGTGTGGGGGAAATTCGCGAATTTGATCATAAAATGTACCCTTTAGTCCCTTTTCCCCAAAATGGCCAAATTTTAAATTTTTTTAGTGGAAGTACTATGTACTAAACACAACAAATGGTAATCAGTCCACCATGTCTAACCCACATAAGGATTGGCTAATCCAGGAGCAAACGGCTCTTGGTAAAGATATCTCAAATCCGTTTACGGCTTGCAATTTGCCTAAAATTGTATGGTACCTCAACTCACCATATCCTAAAAAGTAAAGAGTTGGCTAGCCCGCAAGTTTATGGCTTGTGGTAAAGGCAGTTGAAAATCCATAATTGGTAATCGACTCACCAAAGATAATATTGATAATTTATCTAAGAGTTGACTAGTCCGAGGAGGTACGCAACTCGTAAAGACAAAATCAAATCCGTTAAAAGTCGGTGGTTTGCTCAAAATCACATGGTTATCATTGTACCATAGTTCTTACTTGAACCGAAACATTTGGCTACTCCGTAAGTAATGGCTTTTGGTAAAGAGATAAAATCCATTAACTTTTCATAAATCATTGCTAGGACTAGCAATATCTTAGTGCGGGGATTGATGAGTGTCTAAATACTCATCATTTTATCTTTAATGCCAAAACATCCGAAAACACTCGAAATGCTTCAAAATGATAAAAATATCACAAAACAGTGTTTTATATGTTTTAAATGCAAAACATCAAAACTGGTGAAAACGTATCAAGTTTGCATTATTGGCGCTTTAGTCCCCAAGTTTGAAAATTTGTCAAAATAGTCCCCGGTCATTCCAAAACTTGTAAAATATCACAAAAGGTCCTTAGGGATTCAAAGTTGTCAAAATTAGTCCTTGAAATTCAAAATTGGAAAATTACAACTTTAGTCCTTCAAGTTTTCAAAATTGTCATAAATGGTCCTTGGATTTATAAAAATGGAAAATTATAAAATTGGTCCTTGTACTATTTTAGAATGGCAATAATGGTCCTTGTGTTAACTTTGGAATACTTACAGTTCGATCCTCAAGATTGGTGAAATTACATATTTGGTCCTTATGTATTAAAGCTACAAACCGGACCCTTTATATAATAAACCCAAATCCAATCCTTTAACCCGCCAAGCCCAACTTATACCCAAGCCCAAGTCAACCCCTTGTCCTGGTCAAACCACACAAACGCCTAAATACCAAGTACATCTTGTACATCTCCTCACACCTTGCTCAGAAACCAAACCACCGGTTTCAATCCCTCCACCTCATCACGCTTATCTAAAACTCTCATCATCACCCTCTCCACCTCACACACCACCTACAACCATTAAATGCATCCCACCATATGCACCACATCGTAGCACTCAAAACCTCTGCTTTTGCTACTAACCACCTACTTGGCCTCTAAACCCACCAAACCTTTTCTTTTGTGTCCCCTACTCCTCCACAAACACCCAAACTTCTTTAAATACAAGAAACCCGCCTTAGCCACGTGTTATACTTTTGGCGCCAAAAGTTAAATCAAAGGCTAGGATATGTTTCAGAGATCCATGGTGGTGGGAAAACTCGAAGCATGTGGGAGTCTCAAAAGTCATTATAAAGAAAGAAAGAAGCAGAGATGAAGAGGGTAGTAAAAAAGTAGTGTAGTTTTAGTTTAAAATGCCGTTTAGTTAAAATTTACTTTTCAGTATTTAATTAAGCTTCCAAGTTGTATTGTTAAAGTTTTTAATGTAATCTAAACCTATTACAAGTATTAATTTCAGTTTAATTTCATAAATTCAGTTTATGCTTATTTTTATTTATGTTTAAATTCTCAAAACACTCAAATGTTGTACTTAGTTGTTGCTAAGGATTGAAAAAGCTTTTATAAGCTTAATCTAGCTTATTAGTCACTTATTACAAGCACTACTCAGATTCTAATCTAAAAATTTACTTTGGTCAACGAAAGTCAACTGAAGTGGAATTTGGTATGGAAATGAAGATGTGTTGATACTGAGCTAGATTCTGGTTTGGATTGGTATTGGGTTTAGGATAGTGATATCTGGTTTTCGCTAAGCTTCGCTTAAGTTGGAACTCATGAGTACTTTTAATTTCGATTAAGCCTTATTTGTTTACCACATTATTTGATTTACTCATTGCTATAGGTTATTAGTGTTTAGTTAGCATCTATTAGCTTGTTATCATTATTACAGATTAGTTCTAATCACTAGTATAGAGTATCATTAAGATTAGATAGAGCAGATTGCATTTAAGCCTTAAGGTATGTTTGGATCATAGGATTTACCTGAGATAGAGAGTTGCTCAGTGGGTAAAATCTGTTCCTTTAGTCTTACTCAGTAGTAATATAACCAAATTGGTCATTTACTTGTGCTCTAGAACTTAAATAGTCAAATCTCCATATGCTCATCCTAACTTCTTAACCGATGGAAATTTGAGAAATCAAGAGCTTGTTCCATGTTTAGAAATCACTAGAGTAGCTTGTACTAGTTTCATTTCACCATTAAACAACATAATCATCATTTAAATCGGTTACAAGTTCATTAAAGTCAACTTATTAGTTTTCATTAAAAAGTCAAAATCTCAAATAATGTTTTTGAATAAAATGAATAATTTCGTAGGATTCAAGATTAAATTTTAGCTTAATTCCTTTTGGGAAAATAATATTTAGTCGCTAAAGAAAATATAAAATATTAGATCAGCTTTAGTCAGCTTTTAGAGTGCTTATTTTCTTCTTTCTTTTGGACTCCTTGTCTGCATAAGTGCCCTGTGCACAGATTTTGGTACCTTACTTCATAAGCTCTCACAAGCTCATTAGTTAGCTTAATTATGTGAAACTTAGCTTTTAGGATAGCTCACCTAGCTATCTCAAGGTCCCAGGTTTCATTTTCCTATTTGTAGCTTATTTAGTAAGCCTGCAAGTGCTTTTTAGAATTGTCCATTTCCTGTGTGCACAAGCTAGTTTGTATTCACCAGTTTTTTTTACAAGCTTCTCATAAGCTCTATAGTAGACACCACAGTGAGTTTCTTAGTTTTTTGGAAAGCTTAACTGGTAAGCTTGATGTTTCCAGTGATCATTTTTATTTTCTAGCTTCTTTCAGTGCTTATTTATAAGCTTAAAGGTGCCTGGTGAATCACAAAAGTGTCCTGTGTTAGCGATTGATATCGATTATTATTTGCAGCTTAGAAAGTGCTTATTATCGGTCATTGTGCTTAACCGTCTTCATTATAGCTTATAACTAATAGTTCACTTATCTAAGTTAACTCTTAGCTTATTAATTAGCTCATAGTCATTTTAGCTTTACCTTTGTGCTTATTCATTTTGAGACAACATCGTGGTAAAATCATAAGCTATTACAAGGCTTATCGAGTGATTTTTGAAAAAGTTGTAGTTAAGAAAAGTGCTTATTTACTTATATTTGATAAGTTGGTAAAAAGAAAATCGAAAAAAAATGTTTTGCAAAAGGTTGGGGCGGGCTCGAACACGAGACCTCCCACCTTATGGGAATGATAGTGAGGGTACACGGAACCAATAGCGCCTTGGGTCTTTCTTGTCATGGTTTGCAAAATCAAATATATAACCCTCTTTGTCTCATTGCTTATACGCACTTATTAGCTTATTTCTAGCTTATTGAATCAAGCTTTTTCATGTTTTGTATTTTCTTGTCTTTGTATATGTATAAAGTATTTTATATAAAAGTTTGATTTTTCTAATAAGTTTTAGTATTTTTAAACATTTAATTAGTGTTTTATAGTATTTAAATCATAATAAAAATATAAAAGTCAAAAAAATATAAATCTTTTTTCTAAAATTTTCTTTTATCATATATTTTGTAAGAAAATTAGTTTTACACTCTTAGGCCTTTTATTTCATAAAATTTACGTTTTTGCTTGCGCTCCAGCGTATTTTTCGTAAATAACGCTCGTTTTCAGTTTAAGTAACGTTTTTAGACATTTTAAGTTTACGTTTTAGTTAATATAGTTTATTTAAGTCATTTTATTTTATAAAATCACATAAACGTTCATCGATCTGTAAAAATAGTGATAGCGTTTATTTAATAGATTTTAACTTTTTAATCTTTTTAATTTGCATTTAAGTCGCTTTAATTTGTAAATCTTTTCTTTAGGTAATTATCCATTCAAACCTTCTCGATCACTATCCTTAGTGATCATTCTATCATCCAAGTTGTTTAAACACCAATTCATCCTCCGTGGGACTTAACGACCCGTGAATTCCCTATATTCCTCGATCTTAATTGCATTAGTGTTTGAGCGCTTTTTAGTCTATTAAGACTTGACTGTTTAGCACCAATCACTCGTAATTTACCCGAAAGTGAAATATAGAAAAACAAGCGTAAATCCATATAAATGATATAAAATACGAGCATTATAGGGAAATTAACACTTAATATTCGTGATTATTTGATGTTATCGACGCCTTCTTCTTCAAAGCCCGACGTCAAAGTTATACGAACAAAAATTCCACCGAGCCGTCGGTGCATATTTTGATCAACTCAGATAGAGGGACGGTACGCCTTTGATTGGGACATCGTCAGGTTCAATTTGAGCAGCTTGAGTGGCTTCGATCTTGATTTTGCCATTTTCTTCATGTATTCACTCCTTTTCGTCCAAATGTGCATCATTCCAGTATTTTGCTTCCAAGAGACCTAAAAAGTGAAAAGGAACGAAATTAAGCCGTAATGGATATAAAAGTGGTCGATTAAGGGCTTAAATGAGCCCCTAAGCGTCGTTTTAAATCCTTATCAAATATCCCTACACTTGGTATTTGCTTGTCCTCAAACAAATGTGCTTTAACTAATCAATTTATAAGTTAGGGGCATGAAGCATTGGTTTAAAATAATTCACAACAAGTAAAAGCACCCAATAGTCATAACAAGCACGGAAATTATACACTAGCACCTCACAAGTGGTGTTTGGATTCTCTCATCTCTCGGTTTATATGAAATATAGTAAATGGAAATGGAAGATTAACACTCATTACCGTCATAGTACATAGATTACCATAAGCTTGAGACTAGATCAAACCTCCACCACTTTACGTAAGAACCTAGGAACAACTATCTAAGAGGTCTTTACAAGGGTTGTAATGTTAGGCTTACGGTAGGGAAACAAAGGGTTTTCTTGGATAGGGGATATTTGGCGGTGGCAAGTCAAAAGTCTTATGTTACAAGCATGCAAAATGTGTCGTTGCTAAGCCAAGACTCGACTTACTAAATCCAGATAACTTGAAACAAAACAAACATAAAGATAGATGTAGGATGGTAGCCCGTATGTTTTTTTCTTCATTTTTCTTTTTTTTTGAACACTCTCTTTTTTCGATTTTTTTTAGGGGGCATGAAGTATGGGTTTAGAATAATTCATAACAACTAAAAGCACCGCAATAGTCATAACAAGCATGGAAATTATATACTAGCACCTCACAAGGGGTGTTTGGATTCTCTCATCTCTCGGGTTTATATGAAATATAATAAATGGAAATGGAAGATAAACACTCATTACCTGGCATAGTACATAGATTACCATAAGCTTGAGACTAGATCAAACCTCCACCACTTTGGCATAAGAACCTAGGAACAACTATCTAAGAGGTCTTTACAAGGGTTGTAACGTTAGGCTTACGGTAGGGAAACAAAGGGTTTTCTTGGATAGGGGATATTTAGCGGTGGCAAGTCAAAAGTCTTATGTTACAAGCATGAAAAATGTGTCGTTGCTAAGCCAAGACTCGACTTACTAAATCTAGATAACTTGAAACAAAACAAACATAAAGATAGATGTAGGATGGTAGCCCGTATGTTTTTTTCTTCATTTTTCATTGTTTTTGAACACTCTCTTTTTTCAATTTTTTTTAGGGGGCATGAAGTATGGGTTTAGAATAATTCATAACAAGGAAAAGCACCGCAATAGTCATAACAAGCATGAGAATTATATACTAGCACCTCACAAGGGGTGTTTGGATTCTCTCATCTCTCGGGTTTATATGAATTATAATAAATGGAAATGGAAGATAAACACTCATTACCTGGCATAGTACATAAATTACCATAAGCTTGAGACTAGATCAAACCTCCATCGCTTTGGCGTAAGCACCTAGGAACAACTATCTAAGAGTTCTTTGCAAGGGTTGTGACGTTAGGCTTACGGTAGTGAAACAAAGGGTTTTGTTGGATAGGTGATATTTAGTGGTGGCAAGTCAAAAATCTTATGTTACAAGCATGAAAAGCGTGGCATTGCTAAGCCAAGACTCGACTCACTAAACTAGATAACTTGAAAAAACGAACATAAATTTAAAGACATAAACATAAAGATAGATGTTGGATGGTAGCCCGTATGTTTTTCTTCATTTTTTTTAACACTCTTTTTTTGATTTTTTTTGTTTTTTTTGATTTTTTTTTGCATACACTTTTACTCTACCATCCTCTACGATAACATCAAAATATAAGGGATTTATTGGAGCATCCCTACACTTGAGTTTTTATTTCTCTAACACTAATTGACCTGATTTGAAAAGATCAAAACAGTTGGATTATTTAATTACGTAGACAAAGGGAATTTGAATTTATCGTTCCTTCCGTTACTCCATAAAATATTACTTTTACCCATGAGTCCCAATCATCCCAAGATCGTGTACAAAGATATGACTCGACTTAGCAACCATGCAAGTAACTAGATATTTGAACTAAGGGTTTAGTAATGATAACAATAATGCACTAAAGGTGAGTGCATACAAGGTAGGCTAAAGCGATTTGGGTGTACATTTGAGGGTGGATTATAAACAATGTTCTTCATTGATATTCCGGAAAACCGAAACACCAAGAGAACCGCGAAAAGGATAGGCTCTGAGGGGTTAACTAGGGGTATCGTGTACTAAAGATGAGTACATCGCAAGGGTGTGAGGTAATTACTCAACCGATGTGGAAGAAGTAATTATAATATAGGTTTCAAACAAGAGTTATCCTAATGTCTCTTATCACTAAGTTATTCCTAACTACACAAGTGTAGTCTCACTAGCGATCTCGGAATGCATCACAAAACAAGTTCTAGAATCTATTATACTACCGGTACACTCTCTAAGCATTAAAGGTGAATGCTTTTATTCCTAAAGATCCAGGGGGGAACCTCACATTTTTGGGGCGGAATTTGAGTGGTAAACGGTTTTTTGTGCAAGTCATATAACTCCTATCCATGAGACGCTTTATTAAGACTAAAGTTTTTGCTCATACATGTCATAAAAAAATTTAAATTTGGTGCTAAAATAGCTCTAACAAATATTTCTCATAGTTTATTACACAATTTACTAAGGACAAGACAAATGATTAAGGATAAGAATAGTTTCTAAGTTCCCATTTTATTCTCCTTCCCTACACTTAAACTGAACATTGTCCCCAATGTTCTCCGAAAGTATCAAAGTTATGATAAAGGAAGGTAAGTAAGTAAAAGAAACTAATACTCCACTGATTATCTCGGTAGGATCCGTGTGAAGTTGTGGTTAAATTCTTTTCCAAGAAGAATGCATACGTGATAAGCTCCATCTAAAGAGTGTTCCTTCGTCTTGCCAAATATAACCTGCACACTTAAGAAAACAAATGAAACCTTCACATAAAATCGGCGGTAAAACTATATATGACACAACTACACTAAGATATAATGCTTGTGGAATGGATGTTTGCGCTTTTTCGAAAAATTAAGACCCGAGAATTTCCAAAATTTATAAGTAGTACGAAAACGAAAAATTGATAAGCTATTTACGCTTGACTGACGTCGTCACATTAATCCGGCCGTCAGTTGTCATGACAAAAATTGGTCTGCTCGTTTTCCTGGAAAAAATCTGGAAAAATTACATCTTTAAAACCTGGAAAACTTCCTGCAAAACATCCATTATGACTCGATACAAGCATTTGACTCTAACAAACACACATATATATCAATTTCACTAATTGTAATTCTCATGTTCACGTTCTTAAAAACATATGTAATCTTCCCTACACTTATCTTTTTGTAAAATACCTTTATATGTAATTAAGACGAGGTTAAAGACAAAATAAAGCATTTTCACAAAATCAAACATGAGAATAAACAACAATGAAAAAGATATATGAACACACAAATTAAAAACAAACATGCAAACAAATAAACATGGGTTGCCTCCCAAGAAGAGCTTGTTTTTGTTCGAGTCACGAGCTTGACTCTACCATTATTTAACGGATAAAGGGGAATTTTTCCCTACACTAAAGCTAAAGTGCGGGTGATAGTAGCGATACACACCCTTAGGGTGGAAATTTGCTACGTGAGGAGAAGGTGATGAGTGATTTATATGCTCAAAGGGGGTGCTCCATTCATTATAACCTTACCTAATCCTATTGGTGTAGCGGGTGAATCAAGTCTTTCTCCTAAAAATGGATCATCTTCTATCAACTTCAAGAGATTCTTAGTTAAGGATCCATCTTGACCTAATAAACCCGGTTTAAACCCATAGACCATGAATGGGTGATGTAAGTGTGTAAGGTCATGGGTTACTCCTATATTAGCTTCCACTCTACGTGGCCTAGAGTCTACTACCTTTATCAAGCAACTACCCGGACTATTTATTTTGATGGGTGGATTGGGGCCTAATTCAATTCCTAAATTCACATCTAATGACGGAAAATTGGGTAAGGTTTTTTGTTGAGGCTCCGGTTCATCAAAATTAGGAAATTCCCTAGGACTAAGAGAGAGGTCATAACAAAAAGCATCTGAACCTACATTCTCTAGTGGTGTTTGGTCCAAAGGTTCTATATCAATCAGGGTTCCTATAGTCTCTTCTACTTCTTCTGGGTAAGTTATAGGCAGTGTGTGTTCCTCAAGTGATGGTAGGGCTTGTGGGCTTGGAGTTTCCACCTCATTCTCCATTATATCTAGATCTCCTATATGTTCATCATGTGTTTTAGTATGATCTAACCCAAATACACTCCTAAGTATCTCAAATATTTCTTTAGCCATTTCAAATTCTTGGTCCGATTCATAAGAATTGTTCTCAAAAACTTGACTACTATGTTTTATTTTCCTAAAATACTCCTCACACGTGTCATATGTTTTGGTGAAATCTATCCCACGCATGCAACTAGGTAGTTCAACTCTAACCATCTCACAATCTTGTTCGGATTTAGGTTACATGTTCTTAAAATCTAGGTCTTTTTGTTCATGGTGCCTAAGGTCGGCTAAATCCTCCTTATTTGTTTCCTAAAATTGTGATGTAGACAAGCCTATGACTTCATTCAAACTATGGGTTACGCTTAGGAAGCTTTTCTCAATTTTTTTCCAAATGGTCGCACTAAAAGGAGTTGATCCTAACAATGATTTTTGAATAAAAGCCACACATGCACAAAATTCATCAAAGCCTTCTAACTTTACACCTATATCCTCTTGGATATCTCTAAGATAACTTACAAATTAATTAGAACAAGAAGAAGCAATTCTATCTGTGAAATACAATTGTTCCTCATTTGTTAATGATTCAAATGCAACTTCACTTGCCATAGAGACAAATAAAAGGGTTTCACGAACACAAACACAAAGAATGGGGATAGACTACAAGGAAGCTAATGAAAAGAGAAAAAGCTCACTTGATAGGAATAAAGCGAGTGAACCTAAACGGATAGAGATCTAACTAGTTATTCTATTCCTCGGCAATGGTGCCAAAAACTTGATGCGCGCGTGAAAGCGCGCTCGGGTCAAAGGAACTTCCTTTTCTTCGAGCAAGTTTTTCAACCACCTAGGTAGTGAACCTAATCGTTGTAGTGTAGTATTGGGCAAGCCTCGAGGATTGATATCATTCTCTAAGGGAATAGGAATGATAGCAAGAAATGTATTACGAGAAGGTGGGGGTTGAGGATGATTATTTTTTATCTTTTTATTGGTCTTTTAGAAAGGTAAGGTAAATATATCGGGGCGATTGGTTTGAGGGGTGATATTTCTACCGATTACTCTACTTATCTAATTATCTAATTGTCTAATACTACGGGTAGCTATGTCTATTTGATGTGTGCTCGTATGATGATTAAAAATGTGTTCACCTAGATACAATTACTCCCTAGTTATCTTTTATTGGTCGGTTGAATTGTCACACCTTATCTTAACGCGTTGTATTCCTAAGGTCGTAGGTTGTGCATATGCCCTAGTTCTTTGAGGTTATATTTAGGGTTTATCCTAAGAAATCCGCTAGTCCTTAAGCTATTACATTCATAAGCCTCACTTTCACGAAGACTACTCAAGCATTAAACACAATGAATGAATCCTAGTTGCACTCCTAAGCCAATTACAATTAATATAAGAAACAACCTAACAATAATCAATAACTAGGTTTCATAGATCTAAGCAAACACACAAGAAATTTAGCTAGACATGGTAAAAAAGGAAGCATACATACAATCAATTGAAGACATAATGATACTTTGGATAAAAATACTTATCTCGATGTGTAAAATAGAGTTTGGGACCCTAAGATACTGTCCAAATCGAACTACAAACATTTCAGGTTTTTTTTCTCCAAAAGTCTACCTCCTTAAATATAGAAAAATCGAATTCTATATATAGATTTACAAGTGCGACGGCGTCACCTTTTGGATGGGACACCGTCAGATCGCCGTCATTAGGGTTTTCGTCTTGGCTAAGTCATCGATGGGACGACGTCAACTTAGAGTTGTGACGCCGCTAGTCTTTAGTTGGGACGTCGTCATGATTCTCGGATCCGGGCCATCCGAGATGAAAAGTCCGAGTGACGCCTTCTTCTTCAAAGCTTCGACGCCAAAGTTATATCTGAACAAAATTCCACCGAGCCGTTTGGTGCATGTTTTGATCAAGTCTCAGATAGAGGACGGCGTCGCCTTTGATTAGGGCGCCGTCGGTTCAATTTGAGCGACTTGAGTGGCTTCGATCTTGACTTTGCCATTTTCTTTATGTATTCACTCCTTTTCGTCCAAATGTGCATCATTCCAGCATTTTGCTTCCAAGAGACCTAAAAAGTGAAAAGGAACGAAATTAAGCAGTAACAGATATAAAAGTGGTCGATTAAGGGCTTAAATGACCCCCTAAAAGCGTACGTTTTAAATGCTTATCTAATAGATTGCTCATTAATCATGGTGCGACTCATTTCTTGTAAGGTTCTATTTTTCCTTTGAACTACCCCATTTGATTGTGAAGTGTGAGGAGCCGAGAAATTGTGAGTAATACCATTAGCATCACAAAAGGCTCCAAATTGCACTCCATTATCAAATTCCCTACCATGATCCGTTCTAATTGACACTATAGGACTTCCTAGTTGTCTTTGTATTTTCTTACTTAATATTTCAAAGTAATTGAACGTTTCAGTTTTATTCTTTAGAAATTTAGTCCATGTGTACCAAGAGTAATCATCCACTATAACCAAAGTATAGAAGTTACCTCCGTAACTTTGAATAGCGGATGGACCAAATAAAGTAATATGTAGTAATTCTAGACATTTAGTTGTTGAGACCATATTTTTAGATTTTTGACTAGCATGGACTTGCTTTCCTATGTTGCAAGCATCACAAAAGTGATGTTCGTATTTTAATTTGGGTAGATCTCTTACTAGTAATTTGGATGATAGCGATTGAATAAGTCGCATATTGGCGTGACCCAATCTTCGATGCCATAATGTCGAAGTATCATCCATAGAAGTAAGACAAAGTTTGTCTTTAGGTTCATTACCGATTTTAATGACATAGACTCCATGTTTTCTAATGTATCTTCCTATAGTAATGCCTTTTTTCAATATTTTACTACCGATTTCACTAAAAAGTACGTTACACTTATTATCACATATTTGTCCTATACTTAGAAGATTGAAGTTTAGGTTTTCTACGTGACAAACATCGTTAATGGTTAAGGATTTGTGATGATTTTACTCTTGCTATTACCAAACACCACATTTCCTCCGTTGAAGGATTCATATGTGGAAAACAAATCTTTATTACCGGTCATGTGCCTCGTGCACCCGCTATCCTTGATCCATTCATGCGGATCTAAGTCGACCTTTAAGCACAACTAAGAAAACAATTAACTCAAAAGTTTGGTCCCCATTTGTTCATAGGTCCATTAGTGTTATACATTTCATTCATGTTTGGCATATATGAAAAAGGTGAGAAAGCATTCCACGGTGTCAAGTTTTGAAATGGAAAACCGTTTTGTACATTAGGATTCAATCCCATTTGATGGTGGTTACTTCTCAGATAAACATTATTTGGTCTTCTTATAAATGTGTTTGGTTTAGAAAATGATAGACCTTTGTTTTTCATAAAACTTTGATTTTGTTTTAGTGGAGGTGGTTGTTTGACATTTCTAACAGTAACATGGGTTGGTTTCTTCTTGTTAACAATTACAAAGTCGGTTCTAGATGATGTAGTTACATTATTTCTACTGTTTGCTGGTACAGACCCACGGATCCCTGGATTTGTACTAGACGGTTCCTTTTTCAAGGGATCCGTGACTACAATAGCCTGTTTTTCAATTGCTTTAACAAATTGTGTTTCTTTAATCTCGCTAGTTGATGCATTAAGTTCCTGAACACCTAAATCCTTTTGATTATTTCCGCTTTAACACTATCAAGTATTATATCAAGAGTTTTAGTACTCATTCTCGCAATCTTGAATCGAGATTATCAACTAACGTTTGAAGTTAAACACAAAGCTCACATTTACCATCTACTTTCTTCCCTTTTCTAAACGTTTTAATTTATCTTTTAACTCGACTTCCTTTTCTAAACGCTCATTTTGTTTTCAAATCTTATTTTGTTAATTAATTTTAGACTAATTTTTTAAAGTTTATCATATTCATGATGTAATGATTCATCATCTAATGATGAGCTACTGTAATAAAGAGATTCGGGACATACCTCGTTTGAGTCATTTGCCATGAGACAAATTTCTTCGTTCTCCTCCTCACTCATTCCCCATGAACCACTTACGAACGCCTTTTGTTCATCACGTTTGGGACACTCACTAATGAAGTGATTAGGGTCCACATTTAAAACATGTGCGTTCGTCCCTTGCTTTCTTGTTGTCTTTGCCTTTCCGGAACCCCTTCTTGTCGTCATATGATTGCTTGACATATCTTCCTTTTCTTCTAAAGAACTTCTTGAAATCCCTTACCGCCATGGCATACTCTTCGTCATCACTTTCCGAAGAAAAGGTTTCTTCATCGCTTGAGACCTTTTTGGCTTTTAAGGCAAGAGATTTGTGCTTCTCTTTCTTTTCTTTTAAGGTTGCGGAGTCTTTGGCGAAGACGAGCTCATAGACCTTTAGATTGCCAATGAGTTCGTCGAGAGTGAGGATTGACAAGTATTTGGATTCTTTGATCGTCACCTTTGATATCCACTTAGATGGAAGCGCCTTAGATATCTCGACATGATTACGACTAGAAAAGACTTATTAAGTTCTTGTAATGAAGTAATGATGGTATTAAAGTTAGCAAAAGAATTATCTATACTATCCTCATCCAATATTGAAAATTGCTCATATTTTTTAACAAATAAATCTATTTTGTTATTTTTAACTTGTTGATTTCCTTGGTGAGTTAAAACTAAAGAATTCCAAATTTCTTTAGAGGTTTTAAGCATAGAAATGTTTTCAAATTCCTTTTTGGGTAAAGCATTATATAAAACCATTTGCTTCACAATTTTTGGAAAGCTTTTTCTTTTGATCGTCGGTGAGGCGATCATGAGGGATGTTTATTTTATTGCCGGTTTTATGATCTTTTGTAGTGGCTTGAAAGTCACCTTCAACAATGATGTACCAAAGATCAATATCTTTTGACTTCGCATACGTTTCAAATATATTTTTCCAATAAATAAAACCATTTGTTTCAAGTAGTGGAGGTCATTGCATAGATTGCCCTTCTTTATAATTTTCAAAACTCATTGTGATCGAACAGTTTTTAAAAAACAATTTACTTTAAAACTTTTGTAAACCTTGCTCTTGATGCCAATTGTGGAAAACTAGAAGGGTGGTTGAATAGTTTTGCCGATTTTAAGTTTGGTTTCAAAAACTTTAGATTCGATCTTATGTGAATTCGTATGGATGGATAGAAAGTGTAAAGCAATAATTAAAGTAAATAATGAAAGCAAGTAAAGTAAAGGATAGAGAGTAGTGACACAAGAGATTTATAGTGGTTCGCCACAAGGACACCTTCCTTGCCTTACTCCACTCCCGAGTTCCCCACTCGAGAGTTCAAGCACTATGTCAACAAGCTCCTTCAACACCGCGGAGAAGCCTCACAACGCCGCTTACACTTTTTCCTAGAAAAGCTAAATACCGAGTCCTTAACACGGCGAACCAAACCAACACAATTATTACACAACAACTATGTGAAATATGAAATACAAGATCTTGCTACAGAAATCTTGTGGAGGAACAAATCAATCAAGGACCCCTTGCTTGGATGACTTGTAGTATCTTGTGATCTCTCCTTTGAGAAGGACCTATATGAGAATCACAAAAAAAGAAAGAAGAACTACTAGATAAATCAAGAGATCTGAGATTAGAAGAGAGAGATAATATATGAGAGAGTCTGTAAGAAGAGAGGTGAGTAACAATAGAAATAGCTCACTATTTATAGGAAAAAATCTCTACTATTTATAAGAATAAGGTTGTACCAGTCTTGGTTTTGGGTTGCAAACCGGGTCATGGGTCATGGGTATGAGCCTTGGGTACCCAACAAGATACAATGTATCTAGACATTGGGTCATGGGTCTTGGGTCATAGGTTATGGATTAGCTCCATGGGTATGGGTCATGGGTCTTGGATAATATCCATCCTATTAAACTATTACAACAAATGAATTAATGCAACATTTTATGTAAATGACCATTTATATATATTTGACAAAAATAACATGTATTCTTATAAATTTACTTATGATAACTTTATATTTGTTATCAACAAAACACAAAAAGATCGCTAAATATAAATAAACATTTTTACGGTTTATTTGTATTAACAAAAACATCAAACCAAAATAAATTATTTATCCTATTTCCACTCATTGCCTATAAATAGTTAGTTATGCATCATATATTCATGAATATTGTTTGATTTATCCAGGACTTTTGAAAGTATCATTAGATCATAATCACTCATTGCCTGTAATTAGCAAAACTCATATATTTTTATTAGTATACGAAAAAATAGACCAAATATTCGCTTCGAAAGTAGATGATATTCATTTCGAAAAAAAACAAATAAAAAATCTTCAACGACATCAGACTTCATTAGTTTATATGGATTTCGAGTATGGCTAAATTACCAATTTTAAATTGGAGTAAGTGCTCTAATTAATAATTATGCTAATTCTCTCTCTCCATTTTTTATGGGAGATGATTATAACATTCTACAAAAGACATTCTTATTTATTATGTTTGGACATTTATACCTTTACAGGGGTGAAAATATAATTGTAATTGCGAGGGTAGAAATATCCAAATATAATAAATTAGAATGTATCAATCATTTTGTAGAGTATGAAAATCACATCCCTTTCTTTATAATTATCGTAGCTTCTTGCTAGTATGTTATATATTCTTCAGCAGCTAGAAAACAAAGTGCAGAAATACACTAAATTAAGATGGCAAGGAGTAGCTTGCTTCATGGTCGTGATTTGTTGTTACATGGTTTAAGATGGCAAGTTGGAGACGAGCGAAGTATTTCTTTCTGGACACATAAGTGGGTCCCTTTTACTAATGATTTTTATATTTACTCACCTCTCGGATCTTTCCATAATAGCAACCCTGTTGCTAATTTTTTTGAGAATGGAGAATGGAATGTTAGCATGTTGCGTGAGCATACTTTGGCTACGGTAGCTGAATTGGTCTTACAAATCCCAATCTCACAAACTGGTTATTCGGAAAAGCTCATCTGGCACTTTGATCCGAAGGGTCAATACACTATTAAGTCGGGCTACAAGCATGCTATTGCATTGAAGAATACAAATGATGTGATAGGTGAATTAAGTACTAATCTGTGGAAAACTAGAAGGGGGGGTTGAATAATTTTGCCGATTTTAAGTTAGTTTCAAAAACTTTAGATTCGTTAATATGTGAGATCTTATGGATGTAGAGAAAGTATAGATCTAATGATAAAGCAAGTAAATAAAGTAAAGCAAAGGGATAGAAATGACACAACCGATGTATAGTGGTTCGGCTACAAGGACACCTTCGCGCCTACTCCACTCCCCGAGTCACCTACTCGAGAGTTCAAGCACTATGTCAACAAACTCCTTCACTTGGCGGAGAAGCCTTCACAACGTTGCTTACACCTTTTTCCGTACAAAGCTAGATACCGAGTCCGTAACATGGTGGGCCAAACCAACACGACTATTACACAACAAATATGTGAAATATCAAATACAAGATCTTCGTTATGTAATCTTGCGGAGTGACAAATCAATCAAGGACCCCTTGCTTGGATGACTTGTAGAATGCTCGTGATCTCGCCTTAGAGAAGGATCTATATGAGAATCACAATAGAAAGAAAGAAGAACAACTCTCTAAATCAAGTGATCTATATGTTAGAAGAGAATGAGAGTGTTTGAGAGACTTAGTAAGAAGAGGGGTGAGTTAGAATGAAGAAATGTCTTTCTATTTATAGGCAATTTCTTTCACTGTTCCCCGGATCCCACGGATCCCTCCCACTTGGGATCCGTCTAGTGTAATCCTAGGGATCCGTGGGACGCTCCTTGATGAGTGTGTACATACTCATCATTTTTGGTCAAATCTGAACTGCAAAACACTTAAAAACGCTCAGAAATGCATCAAAATATCGAAAATATCTCAAAATTGCATTTTATATGTTTCGGATGCAAAATGTTTAAAATCGATGAAAAATGAGCTAAGTTTGCATAATTGGCGCTTTGGTCCCCAAGTTTCAAAAGTTGTCGAAATAGTCCCCGAGCACTTATTTTAAAGAAAAATCACCAAAGGTCCTTTTAAAATCACAAGTTGTCAAAATTAGTCCTTTGGTGAAAAATGTCAAAAGTTTTGAGAAATTACAAGTTTGGTCCCTCAAGTTTTGAAATTGTCACAAATGGTCCTTTGAAAGTTTGAAAATGTCAAAAATGGTCCTTGTACTATTGAAACTTGGCAAAAATGATACTTGTGTGAACTTTGGAAAATGGCAGAAATGGTCCTTCAAGAATCAGAAATTGCAAAGTTAGTCCTTGTTATTTAAATACTAGCCATGACCCCTTTGTGAACCTTGGCCCCTGCCATTTATACCATTTGGACCCCTGTCATACATTTGACCCCCCTTCCCTTTTAATATACCTAGTCAAACCCAGTTGACTCAACCCACTCCCGCCCTCACGGGTTACCCTCTCCATCATCACACATGCCTGCAACTCCAACCCACTTTCCATCATCATCACCCTACTCCTACCCTCCAAACACCCCAAGCCAAGAAGCATTAAATGCCTTCTCCCCTTGCACTCAACCTCTCCAACTGTCAAAATACCATTTCCCGCCAAAAAAGCCATCAATGGCTATAAACCACTAAACTGATCCAATGGTTAAGATTATTAGTGGGATTTGCTCGAGGACACGTGGAAGCTTTATGGTGTATAAAAGAGGAAGAAGAAGCAAGAGAAAGAGTAGTCTTTAGTTTTAAATTTCACATATGTCGTTTTTAGTATTAAAGTTTTAGTTAAGTGTAAAAGTCGTAATCTTTTGGTTCTATGTAGTAAACTCAAGTCACTTTATCATTGTAATGCACTTTTAAGTTTCAATTCAAAGTTTTAGTTTGATTTCAAGTTTCATGCCATCGCTTAAAATTTCGGTTTCAAACTCTTATCTCCAAGCTTCAAATAGCTTATTTCTCGCTCAAACAAGCTTATATAAGCTTTATAGCTTTTGTAGCTTACATTTAAGTTTCAAGCAACTTTGATATCGGTCAATGAAAGTCAAACCGGCTCATTTGGTCTTGGAAATGGATACGGAGTTGCGAGCATGGAAATGGGTTGAATTAGAGTGATTTGGGTTGATATAAATAGGCTAGTGGTTCTTGGGTTGACCGATCTCAAGCCATTGTGGCTAGGACCAATTGTAAGTTCACTTTTAACCCACCGCATAATTTGTATTTATGGTTAGAAATAGTTTAGACTTGTTTATTTAGTGATAGTTAGGTTAACTAAACTCGCTTTAATCCATAATATGAGCTAATTCAAGAGGTATCTCGCTTTTAATTGCAAATCGGTGATTTTAAGTAGTGTTTGGATTGTCGCATAATCTGTGTTTTAGGTTTGTTCGGTGGTTGAGGATTGTTGTTTTAGGCTTATTAAGCTCATTTGAACTCATTACGCTCATCATTTTGCTTCTGCAAGGCTCAAAGTCAAATCCATCTTTAACTGTCTTAAACCGCTTAACTGTTGGAATTTAGTAAAATCAAAACTTGATTTGTGTTTAGAATTGATAGATATAGCTTGCAGAGGATTCTTTCATCATAATACATCACATTCATCCACAAATTGAGCTCAAATCTCAAATAAGTCAACATATCAAAACAGTTTTCAAAAGTCAAAACCATACAATCCAGGTTTCACCCAACCGGGTGATTTTTCATGGGTTCGCCAACCAAATCAAGTGAAACTTGGGGTTTTCTAGTTCAATTTGGTCTAGTTACTTATTATGATTTTTATTGAATTTTAGAAATTTTCTACAAGCTCCAAATTAGCTTGTCAAACAGGGCTTATCTCGCTCGTTCACAAACTCGATGAATCTTGAGTTTTCTCGCTTTAGTAGGGCTTGTAACAAGCTCATAAGAGCTTGTCCAAGGCTCATTTTTGGTTTACGAGTTCTTGGCAGGTCTAGTTTAGGTTCCAACTTTTGGTTTTAAGTCTCACTTATTGGGTAGCTTATTCTTTAGTTGCAAAGTAGGAGGTAAAATCTGCTTTTAAGCACTTTAACTCAAATCATCATATCTGTAGTTTGAATTTCAAATGTTTAGGATAGTTGTAATTGGTTGCTTTTGAGTATTTATAGCTTATTATAGCTTCGTGTTCGCCATGGTCTTTGGTGTTCATTTGCTTATTTCAAGTCTTATTCATAAGCACTTTGCATTGCGCTCCATATTCTTGCACACAAGCCACTGTTTTATATATTTTCTTAGATTCATAATATTATTTTAGACTTTTCTTGAATTTTTCAGATTTTTCTAAGTCGGTTTGCTATTTTTCTTCATTAAAAGCTGCTTTTAGGTAATTTTAATTAGCTTTTAATACAATTAAATCGAAAAACTTCAAAAAATAAGTTTTCATTTTCCTAGGTTAAGATAAATATAAAAGTTAAAAAATATTTTTCCAGATTTTTCTTAGTTAAATTTGTATTTTTAAGCAATTTAAGTAGTTTTAAATAGTTTTAATTCATAGAAAATAGAAAATAATCGAAAAATATAAAATTAGTTTTGAAAATTCTATTTAGTTATTTTAGATTTTTCTAAGTCATAATTTCATTTTTCTAGCTTTATTTCATATTTTCTTGTATTTTAGGGTATAATTAAATAGTTAAAATAGTTTTAATTAATAATAATTAGATAAATAGTTTTAAAAATAATTTTCTTTTTCTAAAATTTTATCTTATCATTAGGTTTGTAAAATGTCATTTTCATATTTTTAGGATTAATATTGCTTCGCTTCACATTTTCTTTTGTTACGTCACGTAGTTTTTAATTTAAGTTTTATAAAAGAAAAATCAAAACATCGCTTTAAAAATAGTGATAGCATTTATTTAATATAGTTTATCTTTTTAATTTTCTTTAATTTGCATTTAAGCCCCTGTAATTTATTAATTTTTTCTTTAGGTATAATTGTTCATAATAAATTAAAACTCTTTTCCGCTCAAATCCTCTCGATCACTACACGTTTGACTATTCTCGCACTTCGTTGGGACATAACGACTGGGAAACACTATACTCTCCTGGACTTCATTGCATTGGTGTCCGAACTGTTTTAAGTTTCTTACGGTTAGCCATTCACAAGTGGCTAGCTTGTGTGAGATAACTTGACGGTTCGGACCGATCAAATTTTAAGCGGCGGGGAGTCGTAGCTAATTATCTTCCGCTTAGCGATTAGTGATTTGAATATTCACTCTTTGTTCATACCATCCATCTATATCTATATATATATTTTCTTATAAAAATCCAAAACCCAAAAACATCCAAAACGATAAAACACAAAAATATTTTCCTTTTGTTTCTATATATGTATCAAAGATAAAAAATACAAAAGATTTATCGTTTTCTTTGTTTAATAATAACAACATAAAAATAACCACCGCAAACCAAGGCAATGTACTACCTAACTGGGGTACGACCCTAATAAGTTCCCGAACCAAAGATTAAAACTTGCCTTTGTGTCCTTGTGAAGTGGTGTACCTTTTTCAAAGAAGCCATTCATCTTGTGATTATTGGTTTAAGTTCACTGTTGTTTTGCCTCGATATTGTTTTAATTGGATTTGTTGTTATATCACTTGCCAAAACCATAAAACCCAAAAAGATTCCTCTTTTCCCATTCTCATCAAAAATATTTTCATAATTCCCATTCCTTTCCTTAACTCGAGATCTCTTGAGTTAACTCTAGTGTATGCACTCGCTCTTCTAGATCCGTAAGCCCATTTCGTGAGCTTGTCAAGATTCCAAGAAGGCGTGTCCGTGACTTTCTCGCCCCATCGGTCGGATCGAGATCCGGATCGCCACACTACTTCCGCTATCATGGCGGAAGAACGTCCTATGTGTGAGCTTCTCCAGCACCCATCGACGGGTATGGAGATGTTATTGTTATCCCACCATTGTGGTGAAAATTTTGAACTCAAGACCGGGTTATCAATCTTGTAACCTCAAGTCAATTCTATGGTTTTGAGCGGATGATCCTCATGCTCATATTCGATGGTTTAACAAGATTGCATCTACCATCAAATACAAAATGTCCCTACAGATGTTTGTTAAGCTTCTTCTGCTCCCATTTTCTCTTGAGGGCAAGCCCGGATTTGGCTTGAAAACAACCCCTCGGTCAATTGAGACATGGGAAGACCCGGTGAAGAAATTTGTGAATGAGTTTTATCCACCTTCCAAAACCACGAGTCTTAAAATGAAATCATCAAGTTCACTCAAAAGTTTGATGAATCCTTCAAGAATCGTGGATCGTTTTAAGGAGTTGCTCATGAAATGTCCTCACCACGTTTCTCCGAGTTGATGCAACTCGATACTTTCTATAATGGAGTGAGTCAATCGATCAAGATTCTCTCAATTCCTCCACCGGAGGAAATTTCTTGAGCAAACCACAAAGAAGCTTTAGCGATCATTGAAAACAAGTCTAAAGTCCGCCCGCGCACAAGCAAGCGGTTGTTTCCCAAGTCGGTGTTGGTCCTTCTACTTCATCGCCCATGAGTCAATCTAGCACCGATGCTAAGATTGACAAACTCACTGAAGCAATTCAAGCTTTGGTTCTCTCCAACCAAAAGAAAGTTTCTTTTCCACGGACTTCACCTCCTGCTGAAGTTAAAAAGTGGAAGTCTGTGTTACTGCGGTGGCCCCATGCCTACTACAACTGTATGGCCACCGATGGTAACCCCTTGAAGCTAATGCCGTGGGCGGGATTTCTAATCAAGGAGGCAACCAATATCGTGCTCCTATAGACCCGAACCACCGTCCTAACCACTACCTCGGACCTCCGGTTTCAACCAAAACCGTAATCAAAATCGAATAGACCAAACCAAGGTTTTCAAAACCAAGGTAATTTTAGTCCAAACAACGGTTTTCAAAATCAAAATCAAAACTTCCAACACCAAGGAAATTTTAATAGAAACCCGTGTCGTGAAATTTCAACCTGTATTTTCATGGCAATAATCAAGGAAATTTTCAAAATCAAGGCCCTAATCCAAACAATAGAGGCCGAATTTTCCTGTGCAAACTCAAGCCATTGTTCCAAGTGGACCATCATCGATGAGTTGTTGAAACAATTCATGAAATCCCAAGAGGAAATGAATCGGTTGTTGGTTAGCCGATTGACATTAAGAAGTCTTTAAATGATCGACCCTCGGGCTCGTGTACTTTACCTAGCAACACGATCGCTAATCCGAGAGGCGATGCAAAGCGATCACAACAAGAAGTGGTGCTTCAGATGATGGACCCGCTATTCCTACTACCTCTTCTTCTTCTCTCCGAAGGTAGTGGAAAGTGAACCCGAGGCGACAAAGGACAAGGAACTTCCTACTAATAACGGAGGTACCAAGAATGTCCATCCTCGGGTTGTCCCGAAACCCAACCAAACCGGAGTTGTTTTGAACCTCCAGCTTGGCAACCCCAAATCCAAAACTTCTATTCCTTACCCTCACGTTTAAATGAGCAAAACTCCGCGAAAAGCTACCATCAAATGGAAAAAATTTCAAATTTTCCAAGAGCTACATTTTGACATAAGCTTTGCGGATGCTATCATGTTGATGCCCAAGTTTGCATCAACTCTCAAACACATGTTGAGCAACAAGGAAAAGTCGTTTGAAATGGCCAAAACTCCTTGAACGAGAACCGCCGCCAGATTCATAAAGAAGCTTCCCGAGAAGCTAGGAGATCCCGGAAAATTTCTTCTCCTTGTGTTTTCCGGAATGATTGAATGCTTTGCCCTTGCCGATCTTGGTGCAAGCATCAACTGATGCCTTATTCAAGATGGAAGAAACTTTCTCTTCCGTAACTTATTCCTACCGCATGACTTTTGAGCTTGCGATCGTTCTATATCGCGCCCTTGGCATCGCCGAGGATGTATTCGTGAAAGTAGGAAAGTTCCATTTTCCACCGACTTTGTGGTTGTTGATTTCGATGCGATCCTCGGGTTCCCTCATTGTTGGACGAGGATTCCCGAGAACGGGCCGTGCTCTCATTGATGTATTTGAGCAAGAAATCACGTTACGTGTGGGTAATGAAGTCAGCACTTTTAACCTTGATCAAACTTCGAGGTACTCCTCAAATTATGATACTGAATCAATTAATCGAGTCGATGTAATTGATATTGCTTTAGAGGAGTACTCTCAAGAGTTTCTTGGTTATCTTCATAATTCTGTGAGTGGGGATTCCACCACATCTTCTAAACCAATCATTGCCGACTCTTCCCCCTCTCTCACTCTGTTTGAGGGAGGTGACTTCTTTCTGGAAGAGATCGATGAGTTTCTTGCTAGTGATGAATCAATTCCGCCTGGAATTGATGGTATTTATGATTCGGAGGGAGATATTCTTTATCTTGAGCAATTGTTAAATGAAGATCCATTACCTTCACTCCTCCGAAAGAAATCACAATTGAGGAAATCAAATCAAGACAAACATCTATCAAGAATTTCCGAGGTTGAACTTAAGGACCTACCTCCTCATCTCGAGTATGCATTCTTGGAGGGTGATGATAAATTACCCGTCATAATTGCTAAAGACTTAACCGAGGAGGAGAAGATCGCTCTCATAAAGGTCTTGAAGTCACACAAGCAAGCAATTGCTTGGAAACTCTCCGACATTAAGGGTATCAACCACGAGTTTTGTACTCACAAAATCTTGATGGAGGATGACTTCAAACCAGCGATCCAACATCGAGAGAAGGTGAATCCTAAGATTCATGAGGTTGTCAAACAAGAGGTTCTTAAACTTCTTGATGCGGTTTAATTTACCCGATCTCGATAGTCCTTGGTTAGCCCAATTCATTGCGTTCCTAAAAGGGTGGCATTATCGTTGTCACAATGAAGAAAACGAGTTAATTCCAACTCGATTGGTTACGGGATGGCGTGTGTATTGACTATCGCAAGTTAAACGAAGCCACCCGTAAAGACCATTTTCCTCACCCTTCATGGACCGGATGCTTGAGAGATTAGCGAGGAACGAATACTATTGTTTCCTTGATGGTTTCTCGGGTATTTTCAGATCCCCATTGATCCGCCGGATCAAGAAAAGACCACATTCACCGCCCATATGGAACTTTTGCCTCTGAGACGTATGCCTTTTGGCCTATGTAACGCTCCCGCACGCTCCAACGATGTATGATGGCAATTTTCCACGACATGATCGGGAAAAAATGGAGGTGTTTATGGATGACTTCTCGGTCATTGGGGACTCATTTCACACATGTCTCTCCATTTAGATAAAATGCTAAAAGGTGTGAAGACACCAATCTTTGTCTAAATTGGGAGAAGAGCCACTTTATGGTCAAAGAAGGCATAGTCCTTGGCCATAAGATTTCCAAAATAGGATTGAGGTAGATAGAGCAAAAGTTGATGTTATTGCTAAATTGCCTCATCCTACTACCGTCAAAGGTATTAGGAGTTTTCTAGGTCATGTCGGGTTTTATCGTAGATTCATACAAGATTTTTCTAAAAGCGCTCGGCCTATGACCCATCTTCTTGAAAAGATGCTCCTTTTATCTTCTCACCGAGTGCATCAAGCTTTTGAAACATTAAAGAAAAAGCTTACGGAAGCACCCATTCTAGTTGCCCTCGATCGATTTACCCTTTGAGCTCATGTGCGATGCAAGTGATTTTGCTATCGGTGCGCCTTGGGGCAACGAAAACCAAGCATTTTCACCTATCCACTACGCGAGTAAAACTATGATCAAGCTCAAACCCATTACACCACTACGTAAAAAGAATTATTAGTCGTGGTGTATGCGTTTGAGAAGTTTCGCCATACCTTATCTTGACCAAATGCGTGGTGTATACGGATCACTCGGCTCTCAAATATCTCTTTGCAAAACAAGATGCAAAGCCGAGATTGCTCCGTTGGGTTCTCCTCCGCAAGAATTTGATATCATTATACGTGATATAAAAGGAGCCGAGAACACGGTCACGATCATCCGTCCTGCCTAGAAAACCTCACCAGGATGTGTTCGAGAAAAAGGAAATAAACGAAACATTTCCTCTCGAAACACTTAATGTGGTTTCTTTTCGTGGAGACTCTTCTACCCCATGGTTTCTTGACTTTGCAAATTACCATGCGGGTAACTTTGTAGTGAAAGGATGTCGTCCCAACAGAAAAACAAATTCTTTAAAGATGTAAACATTACTTCGGGACGACCCCTACTTATTCAAAATTTGCGCGATCAAGTCATCGAGCGATGTGTGTATGGTCGAAGCTATTGACATTCTCAAGGCTTGCCATTCTAGACCTCACTGGGGACATCATAGCCCCAACTACACCGCCAAGAAGGTGTTTGATTCCGATTCTATTGGCCCACGATTTACAAGGATGCCCATGAATTTGTCAAAACACGCGACGCTTGTCGTCACACGAATATCTCAAAAAAATGAAATGCCGCAAAACGCCATTCAAGTGTGAGATCTTTGACATCCGGGCATTGACTTTATGGGCCATTTCCTTCGTCTCATGGTAACAAATACATACTCGTGGCCGTTGACTATTTGTCAAAATGGGTTGAAGCTAAGGCTTTGCCTACCAACGATGCCCGAGTTGTTGTGAAATTTTAAAATCTCTTTTGCTAGGTTTGGAACTCCACGAGCTATAATCGATGATCGTGGTACACATTTTGAAATGACCGGTTTGATAGAGTCATGCAAAAGTATGGTGTAACTCACCGCCTCTCTCTGCGTACCACCCCAAACAAGTGGGCAAGTGGAAGTTTCCAAGCGAGGGATTAAAAGAATTCGGAGAGGACGGTTGGCTAAAATCGTGCCTCTTGGTCGGATAAGCTAGATGACGCGACTGGGCCTTCCGTGCGACTTATAAACACCCATCGGGTGTACTCCATACAAGCTTGTGTACGGAAGGCATGTCATCTACCGGTTGAGCTTGAGCACAAGGCATCTGGGCCTTGAAACATGCCAACTTCGATATTCAGACGGTGGTGATCACCGGAAAGTTCAAATGAATGAATTAAATGAACTCCGTGATCAAGCATACGAGAACTCTTTGATCTACAAAGAAAAGACAAAGAAGATTCATGACTCAAAATCAAAAACCGCGTTTTCAACGTCGGTGATCGAGTCCTTCTTTTCAACTCAAGATTGAAGATTTTCTGAAAACTAAAATCCCACCGGTCTCGGACCATTCACCATCACTAAAGTATTTCCATATGGAACCATTGAGTTATCTCAACCCGATGGTCCAAACTTTAAAGTGAATGGTCATCGGTTGAAGCACTATTTTGGAGAGGACATTCCTCCCGTGGTTGTCCCGGATCTACAAACTTTCCCATGAACCAATGAATGCGGGGATCGAGTCAAGCTAGCGACTGGGAATCAAAAACAAGAGCATGCTATATGGGTTTTCACCCGTGTGTAACACCCTAGTGTGGGGAGTTGCCCCATTGTTGTATATAAAGTTTTATCCAAAAAAAAAAAAAAAAAAAAAAAAAAATCTTGCTAAATAATGGCCGTAGTATTTCCCTTTACGTTCTATGTTTCGCATAACCGCCGGTACTTTGAATATTGAGGGCAATATTCTTTTCTAGTGTGGGGAATTCTCACGAATTTTATCATGTAATTATACCGCCCAATTCCCGTTTTTTGGCCAAAATTTTTTTGGAGTAAGTGTTTTGCACTTACTCATTATGGTTATCGATCCGCCATGTCTAATAAACAAAAGGATTGGCTAATCCAGAGCAAACGGCTCTTGGTAAAGATATCTCAAATCCGTTCTGACTTGCAATTTGCCCAAAATTGTATGGTATTCAACTCACCATATCTTTAATTAGTGAAGAGTTGGCTAGCCCGCAAGTTTATGGCTTGTGGTAAAGGCAATGGAAAAACCATAATTGGTAATCGACTCACCAAAGATAGTATATATTATCTAAGAGTTGGCTAGTCCAGAGCAAACGGCTTCGGTAAAGACAAATCAAATCCGTTGAAGTCGGTGGTTTGCTCAAATCACATGGTTATCGATGTACCATAGTTCTTACTTGAATCAAACATTTGCCTACTCCGAGTAATGGCTTTTGGTAAAGAGATTCAAATCCATTAAGTTTTTCTCAAAAGATTGCTAGGGACTAGCAATAGTTTAGTGTGAGGATTGATGAGTGTGTAAATACTCATCATTTTGGTCAATCGAACTTCAAAACACTTAAAAACGCCGAAATGCATCAAAATCTGAAAATATCTCAAAATTGCATTTTATATGTTTCAAATGCAAAATGTTTAAAATCGATGAAAAATGAGCTAAGTTTGCATAATTGGCGCTTTAGTCCCCCAAGTTTCAAAAGTTGTCGAAATAGTCCCCGAGCACTTATTTTAAAGAAAAATCACCAAAGGTCCTTTTAAAATCACAAGTTGTCAAAATTAGTCCTTTGGTGAAAAATGTCAAAGTTTTGAGAAATTACAAGTTTGGTCCTCAAGTTTTGAAATTGTCACAAATGGTCCTTTGAAAGTTTGAAAATGTCAAAATGGTCCTTGTACTATTGAAACTTGGCAAAATGATACTTGTGTGAACTTTGGAAAATGGCGAAAATGGTCCTTCAAGAATCGAAAATTGCAAAGTTAGTCCTTGTTATTTAAATACTAGCCATGACCCTTTGAACCTTGCCCCGCCATTTATACCATTTGGACCCCTCATACATTTGACCCCCTTCCTTTAATATACCCAACAAACCCACTGACTCAACCCATCCATACTCACGGGTTCCCTTCTCCATCATCACACCTGCCTGCATACTCCAACCCACTTTCCATCATCATCACCCTACTCCTACCCTCCAAACACCCCAAGCCAAGAAGCATTAAATGCCTTCTCCCTTGCACTCAACCTCTCCAACTGTCAAAATACCATTTCCCGCCAAAAAAGCCATCAATGGCTATAAACCACTAAACTGATCCAATGGTTAAGATTATTAGTGGGATTTGCTCAGAGGACACGTGGAAGCTTTATGGTGTATAAAAAGAGGAAGAAGAAGCAAGAGAAAGAGTAGTCTTTAGTTTTTAAATTTCACATATGTCGTTTTTAGTATTAAAGTTTTAGTTAAGTGTAAAAGCTGTAATCTTTTGGTTCTATGTAGTAAACTCAAGTCACTTTATCATTGTAATGCACTTTTAAGTTTCAATTCAAAGTTTTAGTTTGATTTCAAGTTTCATGCTTACTGTTTAAAATTTCAGTTTCAAACTCTTATCTCCAAGCTTCAAATAGCTTATTTCTCAGTTCAAACAAGCTTATATAAGCTTCTTATAGCTTTTTGTAAGCTTACATTTAAGTTTCAAGCAACTTTGATATCTGGTCAATGAAAGTCAAACTGGGCTCATTTGGTCTTGGAAATGGATATGGGAGTTGCAGAGCATGGAAATGGGTTGAATTAGAGTGATTTGGGTTGATATAAATAGGCTAGTGGTTCTTGGGTTGACTGATCTCAAGCCATTGTGGCTAGGACCAATTGCAAGTTCACTTTTTAACCCACTGCATAATTTGTATCTGTGGTTAGAAATAGTTTAGACTTGTTTATTTAGTGATAGTTAGGTTAAATAAACTCGCTTTAATCAATAATATGAGCTAATTCGAGGGTATCTCGCTTTAATTGCAAATCGGTGATTTTAAGTAGTGTTTGGATTGTCGCATAATCTGTGTTTTAGGTTTGTTCAGTGGTTGAGGATTGTTGTTTTAGGCTTATTAAGCTCATTTGAACTCATTACAGTCATCATTTTGCTTCTGCAAAGGCTCAAAGTCAAATCCATCTTTAATCTGTCTTAAACTACTTAACTGTTGGAATTTAGTTAAATCAAAAACTTGATTTGTGTTTAGAATTGATAGATATAGCTTACAGTAGGATTCTTTCATCATAATACATCACATTCAGTCCACAAATTGAGCTCAAATCTCAAATAAGTCAACATATCAAATCTGTTTTCAAAAGTCAAAAACCATACAATCCAGTTTTCACCCAACTGGGGTGATTTTTCATGGGTTCAGTTTTGGGCCAAATCAAGTGAAACTTATGTTTTTCTAGTCCAAATGGTCTAGTTACTTATTATGATTTTATTGAATTTTAGAAATTTTCTACAAGCTCCAAATTAGCTTGTCAAACAGGGCTTATCGCCTGCTCACAAACTCGATGAATCTTGAGTTTTCTCGATTTGAGCGGGGCTTGTAACAAGCTCATAAGAGCTTGTCCAAGGCTCATTTTTGGTTTATGAGTTCTTGGCAGGTCTAGTTTAGGTTCCAACTTTTGGTTTTAAGTCTCGACTTATTGGGTAGCTTATTCTTTAGTTGCAAGTAGAGGTAAAATATGTTTTAAGCACTTTAACTCAAATAATCATATCTGTGTAGTTTGAATTTCAGATGTTTAGGATAGTTGTAATTGGTTGCTTTTGAGTATTTATAGCTTATTATAGCTTCTTTGTTCAGTTGGTGGTCTTTGGTGTTCATTTGCTTATTTCAAGTGCTTATTCATAAGCACTTTGCATTGCAGTTCCATATTCTTGCACACAAGCCACTGTTTTTATATTTTTCTTAGATTCATAATATTATTTTAGACTTTTCTTGAATTTTTTAGATTTTTCTAAGTCAGTTTGCTATTTTTCTTCATTAAAAACAGTTTTTAGGTAATTTTAATTAGCTTTTAATACAATTAAATCAGAAAAACTTCAAAAAAATAAGTTTTCATTTTTCCTAGGTTAAGATAAATATAAAAAGTTAAAAAAATATTTTTCCAGATTTTTCTTAGTTAAATTTGTATTTTTAAGCAATTTAAGTAGTTTTAAATAGTTTTAATTCATAGAAAATAGAAAATAATCGAAAAATATAAAATTAGTTTTGAAAATTCTCTTTAGTTATTTTAGATTTTCTAAGTCATAATTTCATTTTTCTAGCTTTATTTCATATTTTCTTGTATTTTAGGGTATAATTAAATAGTTAAAAATAGTTTTAATTAATAATAATTAGATAAATAGTTTTAAAATAATTTTCTTTTTCTAAAATTTTCTATTATCATTAGGTTTGTAAAATGTCATTTTCATATTTTTAGGATTAATATTGCTTCAGCTTCACATTTTCTTTTGTTCGTCACGTAGTTTTTAATTTAAGTTTTATAAAAGAAAATCAAAACATCGCTTTAAAAATAGTGATAGCATTTGTTTAATATAGTTTATCTTTTAATTTTCTTTAATTTGCATTTAAGCCCCTGTAATTTATTAACTTTTTCTTTAGGTATAATTGTTCATAATAAATTAAAACTCTTTTCCGTTCAAATCCTCTCGATCACTACACGTTTGACTATTCTCGCACAGCTCGTTGGGACATAACGACCTGGGGAAACACTATACTCTCCTGGACTTCGTTGTATTTGTGTCTGAACTGTTTTAAGTTTCTTACGGTTAGCCATCCACTTTGCCCACGGGTTTTTTGGTTATGGGTCATGGGTTATGGGTTGGTCCATGGTTTTTCTTTAGATTCAATGTATCTAAGTATACATTGTATCTAGCCAACTTAGGTATGGGTTATGATCCATGGGTTGTGGTTTTTACCCATCATAATAAACTATTACAACAAATAATTAATTACAACATTTTTGTATTTAAATGACTATATGTAAATGCTTTACAAAAATAACATGTATCCTTATAATTGTATTTAAGATAACATTATATTTGTTATCAACAAAACATAAAGAGATCGCAAAATATTAATAAACGTTTTTAAGGTTTATTTTTATTAAAAATCTCTCCCTTTTTGTTGATGACAAAACATAATGTTATAATGAGTAAAACTTAAGAATAGATGTATGTTTTGAAAGCCCCTAAGTTTTACTTCTTCTCCCCCTTTTGTCGAAACAAAAAGTTAACCCTTCAAAGAAATAAATTGTGGAATAATGGTCCACGTATCGCTTACTCCCCCTTGACGGTAGCTCCCCCTTGTTTGGGGCGTCAAGTGAAAAAAAAAAAGAAATCCTACAAAGAGAAATGTTAGTAACATGCTTATGTAATCTTGTGATTGACGAGAATCAATATAGGGAGCCAAGGTATGTAAACAAGGCCTTGTAATAAAACAATAAATTGTAGTGGTATTTATGCTACCTACAAGCATGTAAAAATAAGAACAAGACTTGTTCTTGAAAATGACTTCAAAAGAAAAAGTACTAAAAATATAAAATAGTAGTAATGATTCCTTCCATGCTTGCATAAGGTTATGGATGGAGGTTTGTATGAGTAATGCTATTGATGCGATCAAGGATGAGGTTGAGTATGAATCGCATTTCTTCCCTAACTTCTATTGCAATTTCCCTAGTGGATTGGCAATGTTCACAATGTAAGTGATGTGGGTAATGAGTACGGAAATCTTCCGGGTTGTTTTGATTTGTGAGTTGCGGAAGTTGTGGTGAAAAAATAGGAAAATACGGATCAAAGTCCGGAATGATTGGAAGTGGTGGTGGAAAAGAGCCTAGATGTTCTTGTAGTTTAATGGGAGCTAAAGGTGGTGATGTTTCAAGATCATTTAATATTGTATTTGGAGAAGTTGGAGGTGTCAAAAAGGCTAATTCTTTTTGCTTTGGTTGTTGAGATCTTGTTAGAGTCGCAAGGAGTTCCAAAAGAGTGATTTTAGGTGGTGAGTGATTTGGTGATGAAGTTGGTGTACTCGTTGGTGATGAAGGAGGTGCTATAATGGAAGCATCTTGTGGTGAGTTAGTTGATGGTGATGAGCCATATGATGATGGTTTTCCTAGCAAAAAATCGGATGTTAATCCGTGCGGATATCCTAGAGTTTGATTTTGGTATTTTGGAAGGTGGAAGTACAAAGGTTTGGGTTTCATGGAGATGATTGTTTGTACTAGGTAATTCATCTAAAGAGTTTGTGGATGACATGGAGTGGTTTGTTTGTGAAGATGAGATGGATTATGCAAGCATTTTGGGAGTTCTATATAAAGAAAACAAAGCATTGTAATGAATGTTGACCCAAAATGTGGATTAAAATCTAATGATTAGATATGAATTTAAAGCATGTGATCATGAGAACACAAACATTAAAGAGCATACTCAAAAATAAAACAAATGTGGATTTTTCATCCAAAGTGAGAAAACAAGAAGGTAAAACAACTTCATCTCACGGATCCCACGGATCCTTCCTCGAGGGATCCGTCCAAAGATAAAGGCTGGGATCCGTGGGTGCAGTGATTCAAGCGACACAAAATTTTCTTTTTGGAAATATTTTTGCCTAGTGTGTGCCTATATGCAAACTATTTGGAGTTACGGTTATCTCGACTCCTAAGAAGAAGAGAAATAAACTAGAAATGAAAAGCATACTATTATGTGAGATAACCGAAAAACACATACTTAGTACTTTGAGTCGTAATTTAGTGTTGCCAATGCTCTTAATTCATTGTGGCATTAAATGAATGTACCGAAAACACATATTAGTTATGTGTCCCTTTAGCATTCAAAAGACATGAGATGCAATGAAAACGAGTTTTACATTGTATTAATAATGAAAAGCGATTTGTCCTAGACGCGAGAAATTGCTTTTGTGAAATTGATACGGAAGGAGTATCATTTTAGAGAGCATTTTGAAATACAAACGTTTTATCCTTTTGAAAGAAGGATGTGTATGTAACTTGTACTTATTTTGAAAGAAAATAAGAAAATTATGAGTGAAAAACTTATCTTGGGTTTTGAAAATTCCCGTATTGTTTGTGATTTGTACTTGAAATAGAGATCCTAGACTCAGAAAGAAGAAGGCTAGTGTTTACATACCTTGTAGAGTCAAAAAGTAAGTTACTACGTTTGTTCCATGAGACCAAGACCAAGACGAAGTAGGTTGAATTGTTCACGCTTCAACGGTTTGGTGAGGACGTCGGCTATGTTGTCTTCGGATGCTACTTTCTCAATAGAGATGTTCCCCTTTTGAACATTATCTTTTAAGAAGTGATGATGAATCTATATATGCTTTGTGCGAGAATGCAATACCGGATTCTTGCTTAAGTCGATGGCACCTTTGTTGTCACATAGGATGGCTATGTTGCTTATATGAATGTCGTAGTCAACTAACGCTTGTTTCATCCATAGTGCTTGTTGGCATGCTTTGCCGGCGGAGACGTATTCGGCTTCGGTTGTTGATATTGCTAGTGCCGTTTGTTTCTTAGAAAACCAAGATGTTAAACAACATCCCATGAAAGTACATACTCCCGTGCCCTTAGGATATACAATTGTTTCTACTCCCGTGCCCTTAGGATCTGCATATACAATTGTTTCTACTCCCGTGCCCTTAGGATACCATAATCCTAATTATGTTGTACCCTTAATGTATCTAAATATCCTTTTTACGGCTTCTAGGTGTGATGTTTTAGGGTCTTCTTGAAACGTAGCACATAAGCAAACACGAAACATGATATTCGGCCTACTTGCCGTGAGGTAGAGGAGACTACCTATCATGCCACGATACTTAGTATTATCGACGGATTCGCCGTCTTCATCTTTTTTGAGTTTGGTGTCGGATGACATTGGTGTCCCAATTGGTTTCGACTCTTCTAGACCGAATTTCTTTAACATCTCCTTTATGTATTTAGATTGATTAAAGAAGATACCATCTTCTACTTGTTTGATTTGTATACCAAGAAAGAAACTAAGTTCTCCCATCATACTCATCTCGAACTCTTCATGCATGATTTTGGAGAAATCATCACACATGTTTTGACAAGTGGATCCGAATATAATATCATCTACATATATTTGTACTATGATTATATGTGACTCTCTTTTCTTAGTAAAAAGTGTGTTGTCAACTAATCCCATGGTATAGTTGTGTTTAATTAAAAATGACTTGAGTCTATCATACCAAGATTTTGGAGCTTGTTTAAGACCATAAAGGGCTTTCTTTAATTTATACACATGTTTAGGTTTTTCAAAATCGATGAAGCCCGGAGGTTGAGCTACATATACTTCTTCATTAATGAAACCATTTAGAAAAGAGCTTTTGACATCCATTTGATAAAGCTTTAGATCATTAGCACAAGCATATGCAAGAAGTATTCTTATAGACTCTAATCTAGCCACGGGGGCATAGGTCTCATCAAAGTCTATTCCTTCTTGTTGGTTATTGATAACGCTACACGCGTCGTTCGGGTCAAAGGAACTTCCTTTCTTGAGCAAGTTTTATAACACCCTAGGCGGTGAACCTAATCATTGTAATGTAGTATTAGGGTAAGCCACGGGTATTGATATCGTTCTCTAGGGAATAGGAATGCTAGTGAGAAGTTACTACGCTAAGGTTGGGGTTGAGGAAGATTATTTTTTATCTTTTTATGTTTTTATAGGAATTAGAAAGGTACGAATCTCGGGGTTTGGATTTGGGGGTTGGTATTTCTACCGATTACTCTACTTATCTAATTATCTAATCTAAGGTGTATGTAGTCTATGTCTAATTATTGTGTGCTCGTATGATAGTTTAAAGATGTGTTTACTTAGGTTTTATTACTCCTTAATTATCTCCTATTGATGGTTGAATTGGCACGTCCTTATTCTTAATCGCGTTGTGTGTCTAAAGTCGTAGGGTATACGTTTATCCCTAACTCTTTGAAACTACCAAAGGGTCTCGTCTACAAAATATCTAGGAATTATAAACTCTAACTCTAAGGTACTCTTTGGATGGTTTAGCCTACAACTACTCTAGGTGTTATAGTCTAAGGTTCACAAAGATTAATCAAGCATTAACTACACAACGAATGACCTATCGCATTACTAGATCATTAACAATCAAGATAAGAGACAACCAATCAATATTCAATAATTAAGTTTCATATTCCCTAAGCAAACACACAAGTAAATTAGCGGGACATGGAGAACATGCAAGCATACACACAAGTAATTGAAGACATAATTGAATTAATAAAGTAAAACACTTATCTTGTTGTAAGATAGGGTTTGGAACCTAAAATCTTGTACAAGACAGCCTTGGTTCGGTTTAGGTTTTTACTCAAAAGACTACACACTAAACCGAAAAATTCGGATTCTATATATAAGATTACAATCGCGACGGCGTCGCTTTGATTTGTGGCGCCGGGTCGCCATCATTAGAGTTTTGTCTTGGCCACGTTAGTCTTGCGATGGCGTCACCTTATGCTTGTGACGCTGCTCGATCAAATCTAGGCCGTCTGGGTTGCGACGACCTACTCTTTAAAGCCCCGACACCGTCACTTGAAAATAAGCAATTTGGCTCTTGACCCATCACAAAATGATGCGACGGTGTCGCAGATTAACACCGACGCCATCCCTTGTATTTCAGTGATGCCGAGTGGTTCGATTCTTGACTTTGGCCATTTTCTTTGTATACCCGCGCCTTTTTGTCCAAATAAGTGCCATTCCAGCAATTTGCCTTCGAGAGACCTAAAAAGTGAAAAGGAACGATATTAAGTAATAACGGATACAAAAGTGATCAAATAAGGGCTTAAACGACCCCTAAAAAAGGTACATTTTAAAACCTTATCAGTTATACCCTTGGGCAACGAGTCTAGCCTTGTTCCTAGACACTACTCCATTTGCATCTAATTTGTTTTTATAAACCCATTTGGTTCCTATTATGGTTTGATTACTAGGTGGAGGGACAAGTGTCCAAACATCATTAGAAACAAATTGATTTAATTCTTCTTGCATAGCCATTACCCAACTCTCATATTTTATGGCTTCTTGTGTATTCTTAGGTTCTATGGTTGAAACGAAACAAAACAAGCTACTTTGGTTTTGAACTTGAGACCTTAATGTTCTTTCATTTAGCTTTTCTATGACCTTATCTACGGGGTGATCTTTGGATTCTTTAATGTTTATGACTTCATCATTTAAAGGTTCTTCTTCTTCATTTATCTTTTTCTTTATTACTATAGCTTCACTTTCTACAATCTCGTCATCGACAAGAGGTGGAGAGGGTTTGGGTGGACTTTCATCAAATTTTATATTTAATGACTCTTCTACCTTCATTGTTTCTTTGTTTAATATGATGTAAGCTTTGCTATTTGGAGAGTAACCTAGAAAGATACCTTCGGTTGATTTAGGATCAAATTTTGTAAGGTAATCTTTAGTGTTAAGAATAAACATTTGTTTCCAAAGACTCTAAAGTGATTTAACGTAGGCTTTTTGCCTCGGAGTAACTCATATGGATTTTTACCTAAGATTGGTCTAATTAAGACTCGATTGAGTATGTACATTGAAGTATCAACGGCATTACACCAAAACTTTTGAGGTATGGATTGTTCATTAAGCATGGTTCGACTCATTTCTTGTAGGTTCTATTCTTTCTTTCTACTACCCCGTTCGATTGTGGAGTGCGTGGAGCCGAGAAGTTGTGAGTAATACGATTAGCGTCACAAAAGGCTCCAAATTGCACTTCATTATTGAATTCCCTACCATGATCCATCCTAATAGACACTATAGGACTTCCTAGTTGTCTTTGGATCTTTTTGCTTAATATTTCAAAATAATTAAAGGTTTCCGTTTTGTTCTTTAAGAATTTTGTCCATGTATACCTAGAATAATCATCCACTATGACCAAAGTGTAGTAGTTGCCTCCATAACTTTGGATGGACCAAATAAATCCATATGTAGTAATTCTAGACACTTAGTTGTAGACACCATGTTTTTAGCTTTATGACTAGAATGAACTTGTTTTCCTACATTAAAAGCATCACAAAAGTGATGTTCATATTTTAACTTAGGTAGATCTATTACTAGATCTTTGGATGATATCGATTGAAGAAGTCGCATATTGGCATGACCCAATCTTTGATGCCATAAGGTCGAAGTATCATCTATAGAGGTAAGACATAGTTTGTCTTTAGGTTCATTACCGATTTTAATGACATAGACTCCATGTTTCCTAATACCTCTTCCTATGGTTATGCCATTTTTTAATATCTTACTACCGGTTTCGGTAAAAAGTACATTGCACTTTTTATCACATATTTGTCCTATACTTAAGAGGTTAAAGTTTAGGTTTTCCACGTGACACACATCGTTAATGGTTAGAGATTTGTTAGAAATCGTACCTTTACCGATGATTCTACTTTTGCTATTTCCAAACACCACATTACCTCCATTGAAGGATTCATATGTGAAGAATAGATCTTTATTGCCGGTCATGTGCCTCGTGTACCCGCTATCCTTGACTCATTCATCCGGGTCTAGGTCGACCTTTAAGCATACCTAAGAAAATAATAAACTCAAAAGTTTGGTCCCCATTTTTTCATGGGTCCATTAGTGTTAAACATTCCATTCATGTTAGACATGTATGGATAAGATGAGTATGCATTCCATGGAGCAAAGTTTTGAAAGGGAAAACCATTTTGCATATTTGGGTTCCATCCCATTTGATGGTTACTTCTCGGGTAAACATTATTAGGTCTCCTAGATGGATTAGGTTTTGAGAAAGATGGAGCTTTGTTTCTTGCAAAGTAGGATTATATTTTGGAGGTGGTTGTCTAGTGGTGACATAAGTTGGTTTCTTCCTATTAACGATACCAAACTCGGTTCTAGATGAAGAAGCTACGTTATTACCATTTGTTTGCTACTGGCAACCGCGGATCCCCTGCTTAACACTAGCCGGTTCCCTTTTGATGGGATCCATGGGATCCGCCACAACAGTGGCTGGTTTTTCTAGTGCCTTAACAAATTGTGTTTCTTTGCTTTCACTAGTTGATGGATCAAGTTGTTGAACACTTAAACCTTTTTGGTTGTTGCCGGTTTTAACACTATCTAATATCATATCTAAAGTGTTCGTACTCATTCTAGCAATTTTAGAAACGTTTTAGTTTTGCTTTTAATTCTCTTTATCATCTTTTGAGGTAGCCTCAAAATCGTCTTCAACAATAATGTACCAAAGATCAATATCTTTAGACTTCACATACGTTTCGAATCTATTTTTCCAATATATAAAACCATTAGTTTCAAGTAGTGGTGGTCGTTGCATAGATTGCCCTTCCTTATAATTTTCAGAACCCATAGTGATCAAAAAGTTTTTAAAATACAATTTTACTTTCAAAAACTTTAGATTCGTTAATATGTGAGATCTTATGGATGTAGAGAAAGTATAGATCTAATGATAAAGCAAGTAAATAAAGTAAAGCAAAAGGATAGAAATGACACAACCGATGTATAGTGGTTCGGCTACAAGGACACCTTCCTTGCCTAATCCACTCCCGAGTCACCTACTCGAGAGTTCAAGCACTATGTCAAAAACTCCTTCACTTGGCGGAGAAGCCTTCAACGTTGCTTACACCTTTTTCCGGTACAAAGCTAGATACCGAGTCCGTAACACGGTGGACTAAACCAACACGACTATTACACAAGAAATATGTGAAATATCAAATACAAGATCTTCGCTATGTAAATCTTGGAGTGACAAATCAATCAAGGACCCTTGCTTGGATGACTTGTAGAATGCTCGTGATCTCGCCTTAGAGAAGGACCTATATTAGAATCACAATAGAAATAAAGAAGAACAACTCTAGATCAAGTGATCTATATGTTAGAAGAGAATGAGAGTGTTTGAGAGATTTAGTAAGAAGAGGTGAGTTAGAATGAAGAAATGGCTCTCTATTTATAGGCAATTTCTTTCACTGCCCCGGATCCCACGGATCCCTCCCACTTGGGATCCGTCTAGTGTAATCCTAGGGATCCGTGGGACGCTCCTCTTGCCCATGGGTTTTGGTTATGGGTCATGGGTTATGGGTTGGTCCATGGTTTTCTTTAGATTCAATGTATCTAATTATACATTGTATCTAGCCAACTTAGGTATGGGTTATGATCCATGGGTTGTGGTTTTACCCATCATAATAAACTATTATAAAAAATAATTAATTACAACATTTTTGTATTTAAATGGCTATATGTAAATGCTTTACAAAATAACATGTATCCTTATAATTGTACTTAAGATAACATTATATTTGTTATCAACAAAACACAAAGAGATCGCAAAATATTAATAAACGTTTTTCGCTTTTATTTTATTAACATAATCCATCATCAAAATTCTGGAAAGTTATATGGAATACCCTAGTGCAACCAAAAATCAAATTATTTTTATGGAAAGCTATATCAAATTTAGTTGCCACAAAGGACAATTTATTCAGAAGACGTTGCCCTCCTTCTCCAACATGTCCGATGTGTAATGTTCGTGTTGAATCAGTGGAACATTTACTCTTTGAATGCCCATGGATACGCCCGGTATGGTTTGGCTCTCCTCTAAGTTTTTGACCTCCTCCACCAGGTATTAATATTTATGGTCGTATACAAAGCTTTATTGATAACACCCATTTTGTTCAAGGCGTCTCTCGGGTTCTTTCAATTGTTGCAACAATTTAATGGTTTATATGGTGGTCTCATAATAGATTTGTATTTGATAATGTGCCTTTATCCCTGAATAACACGTTAACCTCTATTTCTGCTCAACTTAATGATTTCCAGAAGTTTGTTACCTCTCAATCTACCATGAGTGCTTCCTCATCGGCCATCAACCTTGATTCCACATCACAATCTTCTCCACAATGGATTCCCCAACGGCTTTTTGGTGAAATTAAATTGTGATGCTGCTTTTAAGAATTTTAATGCTACTTTTAGCATTGCTGTTCGTGGTTCTACATGTTATCTTCGTTATGTCCTTCGTAACCCTTGTGATGCGCGCGGAAGGCGCGTTCGTGGTGAAGGAAACTTCCTTTTAAATCGAGCAAGTTTTCAACCTCCTGGCGATGAACCTAATCGTTGTAGTGTAGTATTGAGTAAGCCTCGGGGATTGATATCGTTCTCTATGGGAATAGGAATGCTATTAAGAAATGTATGACGAGAAGGTGGGGGTTGAGGATGATTCTTTTTTTTTTTAATCTTTTTATGGTTTTTTAGAAAGCTAAGGTAAAATATCGGGGCAATTGGTTGGGGGTGGTACTTCTACCGATTACTCTACTTATCTAATTATCTAATTATCTAATTACTACGGGTAGCTTATGTCTAATTGAGGTATGCTCGTATGATGATTAAAATTGTGTCACCTAGATACTATTACTCCCTAGTTATCTTTTATTGGTCGGTTGAGTTGTCACGCCTTATCTTAACGCGTTGTATTCCTAAAGGTCATAGGGTATGCGTGCCCCCTAGTTCTTTGAGGTTATCTCTCGTATATGACCTACAAAGTCGGCAAGCCTAAGCTATTTCATCCATAGACCATATCATCATAAAGAATACTCAAGCGTTAAATACAACGAATGATGCCTAGTTGAACTCCTACGCCAATTTTCAATTAAGATAAGAAACAACCTAACAATAATCAATAACTAGGTTTCATAGATCTAAGCAAACACACAAGAATTTTAGCTAGACATGGTAAACAAGCAAACATACACACAATCAATCGAATACGGGATAGACATGATGATGCATTGTATTAAAATACTTATCTCGATGTGTAAAATAGGGTATGGGACCTTAAGACACTGTCCAATTCAGACTACAAACGATTTAGGGTTTTTTCTCCAAAATTCTACGTCTTAAAATACGTAAAAATCGAATTCTATATATAGATTCAATGCGATGGCGTCACCTTTGCATGGTCGACTTTGCCGTCATTAGGGTTTTATGCAGGCCAAGTCATCGATGGGAGAATTTAATTACGTAGACAAAGGGAATTTGAATTTATCGTTCTTTCCCGTTACTCCATAAAATATTACTTTTACCCATGAGTCCCAATCATCCCAAAACTGTGTACAAAAGATATGACTCAACTTAGCAACCATGCAAGTAACTAGATTTGAACTAAGGGTTTAGTAATGATAACAATAATGCACTAAAGATGAGTACATACAAGGTAGGCTAAGGCGATTTGGGTGTACATTTGGGGGTGGGTTGTAAACAATGCTCTTCATTGATATTCCGGAAAACCGAAACATCACGAGAACCGCACAAAGGATAGGCTCTGAGGGGTTAACTAGGGGTATCGTGTACTAAAGATGAGTACATCGCAAGGGTGTGGGGTAATTACTCAACCGATGTGGAAGAAGTAATTATAATACAGGTTTCAAGCAATGGTTATCCTAATGCCTCTTTTCATTTAGTTATTCCTAACTACACAAGTTTAGTCTCACTATCGATCTCGGAATGTATCACAAAACAAGTTCTAGAATCTATTATATTACCGGTACACTCTCTAAGCATTAAAGGTGAATGCTTTTATTCCTAAATATCTAGGGGCGAACCTCACATTTTTGGAGTGGAATTTGAGTGGCAAACGGTTTTTGTGCTAGTCATATAATTCCTATCCATGAGACGTTTTATTAAGACTAAAGTTTAGCTCGTATATGTCATAAAAAAATTTAAATTTAGTGCTAAAATTGGCCTAACGAATATTTCTCATAGTTTCTTACACAAATTACCAAGGATAAGACAAATAATCAAGTGAGTGATTAGTTTCTAAGTTCCCGTTTTATTCTCCCTCCCTACACTTAAACTGAACATTGTCCCCAATGTTCTCCGAAAGTATCAAAATTATGATAAAGGAAGGTAAGTAAGTAAAAGAAACTAATACTCCACTGATTAGCTCGGTAGGATCCGTGTGAAGTTGTGGTTAAATTCTTTTCTAAGAAGAATGCATACGTGATAAGCTTTATCTAAAGAGTGTTCCTTCGTCTTTCCAAATATAACCTGCACACTTAAGAAAACAAACGAAACCTTCGCGTAAAATCGGCGGTAAAACTATATATGACACAACTACACTAGAAAGCAAGTAAGATATAATGCTTGTGGAATGGATGTTTGCAGTTTTTCTGGAAAAATTAAGACCTGAGAATTTCCAAAAATTTATAAGTAGCACAGAAAACGAAAAATGATGAACTGTTTATGTATAGCCTGACGTCGTTAGGCTTTAATCCTGATGCCGTCAGGTTGTCGTGACAGAAAGTGGTATGCTGCGTTTTTCTAGAAAAATTCTGGAAAAATTACATCTTTAAAACCTGGAAAAATTCCTACAAAACATCCATTATGACTCGATACAAGCATTTGACTCTAACAAACACACATATATATCAATTTCACTAATTGTAATTCTCATGTTCATGTTCTTCAAAAACGTATGTGATCTTCCCTACACTTATCTTTTTGTAAAATACCTTTATATGTAATTAAGACGAGGTTAAAGACAAAATAAAGCATTTTCACAAAGTCTAACATGAGAATAAACAATAATGAAAAAGATATAAGATACACAAAAACAAGCAAACAATTAAGCATGGGTTGCCTCCCATGAAGCGCTTTTCTTTATTTATGAGTCTTGTAGCTAGACTCGAAGTCATGCTCCTACGTTACTTCCTTACCGTCATCTTCTTCCTCATGACGATCTCTATTGGGGTTTTCCATGGTATAGTTATGTCCTATCGTGCATCTTTCTAAGAAGTCATCTTCCCCCCAATTGGTTCTATATTCTGGTCCTAGTTTCAAACAATCCTTATAGAACCCAAATATCTTATTCATCACATAATCTACTCCTCTCTTCTTTTCCCCCTCATTCCTATAGTAGACCGATAGATTAGGTTCCTTTTCATCATTGGATAGTGATGAAAATTCCTCAATCTTAAATGGCATTTGGTAAGCAACGTCATCGGTCTCATCCTTGAATCTAACTATTCCTAACGACGGATCATAAGCCATCCTGGTGTTTTCTATGAATGGCTTTCCTAGAACTACATGGGACAAGCTAGGATCTATGGCCGTACTATTATCGTCCACAATCACGAAATCCGTAAGGTACGTGAAACTACCTACATAGACGGGCAATCCCTTAACTCTACTAAGGAAATTACAATTAACTTTAGGATCATTGGGGTCTTGCCTATTTGGGAAAGGTTTTTTCATCACCCAATTATAGTATGTACTAGTCATGATGTTTATTGGGGACTTGCAATCAATGTAGGCCTTTGCCACGAAAAGATGTCCTATGCAACATGGTATGTTGAGATTTCTAGGATTTCCAAAGGTGATTCGTGGGCTTCTCCTAACATACATGGGCCGCAGGTCGCGCACTAGGTGTGGGTGGCATGAAAGTTCCTCTTCCGTAGGAAACTTATTGAAGTATTCATCATATATTTTGTCTACTTCGTTGGTTGTTTCATCCTTAGGAGTCTCACTAACCTTAAGTACCATCTCATGGGTTGCTTCGTCACTATTCCTATTTGGTTTCACTAGGGTGATGGCATTGACGAAGTGAACATGCTTGGATGAAGACGGGTCCCTAGTTTCGAAGTACTTGCTCAGGTCCTTAATTTTAACACTGGAGGCTTCCGAAGAATGAGTCGAGATGGCATTAACCTTTTCAGTGACCTTCCTATCACTATTGGTCATTGATAACATCAAATAGTCCTGAATATTAAGTGTCAATTTCCTCCGATAATGCTCGTATTTTATATCATTTATATGGATTTACGCCTGTTTTCCTCTATATTTCACTTTCAGGTAAATTACGAGCATTGGAGCTAAAGAGACGCGGATTTGGAGAGTTTATTGAAGATATATCATAGTATGCTCATTTTGAAGAAGTTAAGGCATAACTCCTCTCTCACATTACGCCGTAACTAAAGCATGCCTTAGAAAACCAACTCAACCGAAGATTACGGCGTAACTCTCCCAAGATTACGGCGTAACCAACTAGGTCAAATGAGGCTCTGCGCCGCTGCAAGCTATGCCGTAACTATTGTCTCAATTACGGCGTAACCAAAATTTATTGAAGATACGTTGTAACTCCTTCCATAGTTACGCCGTAACCAGCATTTTTAGTGCAAAATACGAAGAATTGTATGTTACGGCGTAACTCTTAAAATTAGTTACGTCGTAACCAGATCTAGCCTATAAATACCCCATGATTTCCAGCATTTCAAAGCATCCCATTCCACACACAACACCAAGTGAACGTGAGTAGAAGTCGAAGGCAGATCTAGAGGAGCATACGGAGCTATCTCCAAGGGAGAAATCACTCCCCTACGATAAGAATTAGCTTTTTAACTTTTCTTTACTTTCAATTCATGTATTTCGTAATGTTAAACATTGAATCGATTATTTTAATTAATATGAGCGGCTAAGCACCTCTGGTTCTGGCCTAGTTGAGATTCCTTAATTATTTTGTTTACGTTTGCATTGCTTCCGTATAATTATTTCTAAGTGTATGCATGCATAGTTTGTTGGTAGCTACCCTTGTTTCTTGAGTTTTGAATGGCGATGTGGCAACTTACTTAGGAGATATGACCAACTCAACCCTAAGTAGGTAGGCGAGTGGGAAGGGTAAGATATGACCAACCGAAGACCCTTTCTCCTTGTGCGATTTGACCAACCGATCACTACCGTTTGGATGAACTTAAGTAGGGGTGAGTGTTTAAGATGCTAGGGCCGGGCACTTCTTGTTATGAATCTAGCATGTAGCGGTACTTAATGACTTGGCTTAGGGACTAAGAACAACTGGACTTATCACGGGTCACTGATTTCTCCAAGAGGGACCCTTTGCGATAGGTTAGAGACTAATCCGACTAAATGTTGTCCTAGCGACTTTGACCCCACACAAGTAATTGGAAGTAATTAGATGTAGACATAGCGGTTGGGATGAATAACTAGGTTAGCACCACTCTCCTCTATTGATTACAACCCCCACCTTTATTTTCCTTAGTAGGTAATTAGTTAATTCAATATCAAAATCATATTAAAATCTGTGACACCTAGACTTAATTTAAATCCGCACACATAGCTCTTGGGACGCCCTCGGTTTTACCGATTACTACACTACACACGGCCGGGTACACTGCCCATTAGTGCATTAGGATAGACCATAGGTATAACGAGAAACTATAAATATTAAAACCTGGTCAGTAAAACCTGCATCAAGTTTTTTGGCGCCGCTACCGGGTAGTTATTTTAGGGTTTTTATTAAGTCTATTTTTAAATTTCTTTCTTATCATAATGTCAGGATTCAAGACTAGAAGCTCAAGGCCATTTTTGGCCACCCCGTTTGATGATTCGAAAAAGAAATTTCGGACGAAAAAAGTTTACTCACCAGTTCCAATTCATAACATTTTTTCGTTTTACGAATCTAACCAATCTGATGTAGAACCTGAAGTCATTGATGAAAATAATGTCGAAGAAATAACCACGGAGTAGTATTTGGAGCAACCAAATGTGAACTGTAAACGAGCCTTCCCGCAAGACTCTAGTATGGAAAAATTCTCCATTCCGGACCAATTTATTCGGGAATTACACGAGCTAGGAGATGAAAATAAGGATGTTCAAAATCATGTGGAAGAAGTGCTCTACTTATCATCTCTTTTCAGCGTCCTGAATATCCCTAGCTATTCAGTTACAACTAGAATTTTCCTATGACTCTTCTGGGGACTACAAAAGATGGTATAATAAGCTCCTGCGAATGCAAGGAAACATGGGATAAATTAAGAAGAGAATTCGTTCAACAATTTTGCCCTCCTTCGAAGATGGCTAAACTTCTCGGTAAGATCCATCAATTCGTTCAAGAGAGTGAAGAAACGTTATATCAAGCATGGGAAAGATTCAATGAGTTACTTTACCGATGCCCCACTCATGACTTGAACAATCAATAAATCGTCTATGTCTTCTACAGGGGAATTAATGCACTGACACGTGAACTACTCAATTCTCCTAGACCTATTCCAAGCATGACCCCTGACCAAGCTTTGGAGTGTATTCAACGAATTTCGGAACACTGCCATAAATGGCATATGGAGACAGGGTATGGACCAAGGGAATAATTTGAACATAAGGTGATGAAAACATTAACAAAGCAAGAATATAATTATGGTGAAATTTTCGAAAAGCGAAGGTTGGAAAGGGCAAATGAAATTAAAGCCTGTAGGGTAGAAAAGCTTAAGAGTGTATTTGGGACCAAGACCGGAAACAGTTTAGAAAAAAGGATCCTTGACCATATCGAGGAATCTAGGGAACGTGATGAGAGAATTGAAAAAATGATGAAAACATTCGTGGAAAACACAGTTTCTTCTCTCAAGATTCATGAAGACCGGATAAAGGGTTTGGAGAAGAGTGTGAACTCATGTTCGAAAGCTATCACGGATTACGTCGCTGCATGGGAAGAAGAAGTTGTCAAAACAGTTGAAACAATCTTTGAAGAGCCCACTACCTTTCGGAGAAGGTTAAATGAAGAATCAACAAGGAGAAACTCTTGCTTTTTGACGTTGGAGCTTTCCCGGTAAACGTTCCTCTTGTTAATTCTATTAAAACTGATCCTAACAATATTTTGCAGGAATTAAGTAACGATTCCGATGAGACAGTTCAACTTAACGAGAGATGTTCAGCTGTTTTAAGAAATGAACTGTCGCAAAAGGAAAAAGATCCCGGTTGTTTCACACTCCCTTGCTTGATCGGGAGTCTCAATATGTGTAACGCCTTAGCTGATCTTGGAGCGAGCATAAGCATAATGCCTCGATCAATGTTCCTATGTATGGAGGGTATCGGAGACCTTAAACCAGAAAAAATGAAGATTGAAATGGCCGATCGGTCCATGCAGTCACCCTTGGGAATCTTTGAGAATGTATTGGTAAAGATAAAAAAAAATTTCTTCCCAGTTGATTTTATGATTCTGGATATTCCCGAAGACAACCAAATACCTATCATTTTAGGAAGGCCAGTGTTTGCTACTGCCCATGCAAAAGTGGATGTCTTCGCCCCAAAATTAACTCTCGAAGCTAACGGGGAGGTTGACACATTTAGACCTAATGAACTTCTGTATTCCCCTCAAAAAGTTTGCGCAATTGATCCTATTGGTGATTTTGGCGATGCATTGGAAGATTTTCTTAGTGACTCCCTGAAAACTCCTACAAATCTTGGTGAGATTGCTTCAGGGAAGGATTTTGACGTGTTCGTAAATTTTGAAGACGAAGACTTAGGAGTCAGTGCCGATGATTTCTCTAGCGACATCGAAATGGTCTATTAGCACTGAGAACTCGAGAAAAGACGTTTTCACAATCGACCAACCCAAGTTTTATGAGATGGAACATCGAATCCATCATAGGAACCCTATTATCGAAAATTTCATGCAAGATTGGGTTCATTGATTTCCATCCATTCATCGATACAAATTCCCGATTAACATCATTTCTAAGGAATGCTACAACGGTGATGGAAAAAGAACTTGAATATAAAGGAAAAATTTCCTAAGGATTGCAACAAACACCGTGTCTTTGTTGGGACTCACTCATTTTAGGTCGACTTTGTGGTTTTGGATGGCGTTAGCGAGTTTGTGGAAGATGGGCTAACCGGGTGATTTTGGAAACACATTCAAGAACTATCGAGGTTAGATAAAGATGAGAAGGAAGGACTTGTATGGTTAAAGATTGGCGAAGATAAAATGGTTTTAAAATGCCACGATCTATTAAGAATTTTAAAAGTGGACAAAGAGGCAGTACAACCATGCTCAGCCACTACTCGACATTAGTAACGAAGATAAAGCCAAAGGTATCGACCACCCTTACCAAAAGATCAAGAATTTTTACTTGGGGTGTTTAGAGCTGGGGACAGGTTACAAACGTGATAAGAATCTGATCAGTTGGATTCAAAGTGGAGATTGCCATATCCACGAAATGACAAATAAGCACTTCTAGCCCCGAGGCTCTGAGTCTAACTTAAAGACTAGTAAATAAAGAAAAGTGCTCTTTCGGGAGACAACCCGAAATCCCTTTCATTTTGTTTTATTTTCATTTCTGTTGGGTTTTGTGTTTTTAACCATTTTTGCAGGATTTTGGGAAAAGTTGCTACAGCATGCTGATTGGGGACCTGATATGTCCATAGTTAGGGCGTAACTCATCCTTATGGTTATCTTTGTAACATACCTTTTATGCGCAATCTTCTTCAAAGCATTTTCCAATTACGGGCGCAACCTGCAATGGTTACGCCGTAGCCACACTAGTGTAGCATCATCGGGTTTTGTAATTACGGCTAACTCCTATGGGAGTTCGACGTAACTTCCTCTATAACACTTCTTTCATTTTAATTTTCAAATGAACTGTTGGGAATAATCCGTTACCACGGATAGTAGTGGTTTACATTTTCTTTTCTTTTAGAATTATGCTTGGTTTAACACTAGCTCGTGTGGAAACATATTCCTTTTGGAGCAACTTTCGGGAAGTTCTCCTCTAATTCTACTTTTCTCTTCATCTTTATTTAACGCTTAGTACAAAAGTTATTTATTACCAACTTTATTTTGCTATTTTAGTTTATGATATGGTTAAACTAGCGTATTGATAAGTATAGAATAGATTTTGTAAACTTTAGTATCATTTGAGACTATTATGTTAGCTATATACTTATCTTGTAAAGGACTCCTTGTCACCTCGTATAAAACCCTTTGGAGATCCTAGGTCATTGTCTTAGGTTATTTATTACCACTTGCGTTTATTACTTTACAATATTACTTATCTTGTAAAGGACTCCTTGTAGTATAAAGCTTCATTGTCTTAGGTGTAACCTAGTGATACCAAGATCACTCGTATTATTTCATTAATAATATTGGAGCTTGAGTTTTGTGTTAACTTGTGTTTACTCTAATACATCATATAATTAGTCTTCTAAGTATTACTTAAGTAAATTCCGCTTGCTTGATAATATTATACAAAATATCATTGACACAAGGAGAGTGTCTTAGATCCAACAAGTGGTATCGAGCAAGGTTACGATATTTTGTTTTAGAAGATCCAAAGAATTAGCTTGACTCACTCTCTCAAGACAATGGAGATGGAAAACAATCAATCAAACTCTTCTTCTACACCCGGACTCCCTAAGCTTAAGCTTAATGAGTTTGAGATGTGGAGGATCTTGATTGAGCAATACTTCCTCATACAAGACTATGCTCTATGGGAGATCATTCAACTTGGTGATTCTTTCAAATCTGTGACCACTACTTCAAAAGTTGGTGACACGGATGTTGTGAAAGTTTACGTGCTGAATCAAATTCGAAAAAGCTCAAAGAAGAATGATCTTAAAGCTAGAAGTCTATTCTTGATGACTCTTCCTAGAGACCGATTATTGCATTCATCAAATTCAAGGCGCTAAAGAAGCTGTTTGAAGAGATTTGCTCGGTGTTTGGTGGTAATGATGCAACAAAGAAGACTCGAGAAGACATTGTTAAAGCAAAGTTATGAAAACTTCTGCTTCAAGCAATGACTCACTTGATAGCATTTTACCAAACTTGAAGATTGTTACACAACTAAGCGTGTTTGGCATTGAGGTGAAAAGGAAGACCTCAATTTGAAGTTTCTAAAGTTTGCCTTGAGTTTCAAACCAATGTTCTTGTATGGGAAAACAAAGCAGACATTGAAACAATGAAGCTCAATGATCTTTACAACAACTTCAAACTTATTGAGCAAAGGTTGAAGAAAGCGGGGAACTTGGTACAAGCTCTAGTAGCTTGGCATTGTTGTCAAATTCATTGTGCGGTGATGATTACGAAGATGAAAGTGATGATGATATTGCCACTGTGGGTTCTAAAGTTTCCACTTGGTAATGTTAATGTTACCACTGCGGGTTCCAAAAGAAGGTTGCTAGTATTGGAGATCCTACCTTTTATGCTTTTATCTCCACACAAGTTGATGGCTCTGTCTTAACTCATGAAGACATAGAGCAAATTGATGAAGATGACTTGGAAGAGATGGATATAAAATGGCGAGATAGCTCTTCTTAGCATGAGGGCTAAGAAATTCTACAAGAAGGCGGCAAGCCTATTCACATTAATGGTGATGATCTGCGGGTTTTGATAAGAAGAAAGTGGAGTGCTTTAAGCGCCACAAGTTTGGACATTTGCTAGAGAATGTAGAAGACCAAAGACCAAGGACAACAGGTCTACATGGTACAAGCAAAGAAGGGACCAACGTGGAAGAACCAAAGGCAATGTTGGCTATTGATGGTGTGAGCTATGATTGGAGTTTCATGGATGATGAACAAGAAGAAGAACATTCGAGATCTTGCTCTTGTTGCTCTTGAATTTGCTCTCATGGCTTTCTCGATTACGAGGTACAAAACTTTGATAGTTGTTCTAAAACATGTAGAAATTTGCTAAAGAAGTTGAAAGACTTAATGATTTGTACTCTAATGAAAGGCAAGAATTATATCTTGCTAATTATCTTGTGGCTAATCTTAGGAGAGCTATGGTAGTATTAGAAAATCAAATAGAGCACTATCGGGCAAATGAGTCAAATTATAATGATGATATGATTCTTCTTAGGAGAGAGTAGAACATACAAGCTTTGTGAATGAAGCATACCAAAGGAGCTTGAAAAACTCCAAAAGAAACTTGAAAATGTCAATTTAACTGTAGACACATGTTATCATCGGTCTAAGTCAATTGATAAAATTTGGAATGCTCAAGTAATTAATAAAGCTAAGTGCGGTATGGGTTATAATACGATGCCACCACCACTAAGAGGTGTTCCATCACCTCGGTGTAGATTTAGCTCATCTGAGTTTAGAAGACTTTAAGGAACTTGTTAGAGAATATGGTCCTTTAAAGGACACAGTGGTGAAGAGTGAGGAAGTGAGTAAGCTTGATAATGATGTTTTGAGAGTGCTAGTGACTCATCGAGTTGTTGATGAGGATGTTAAAAGAATGTAGAGACTACTATCCCAAAAGTTGTTAATCTTATTACTGAGAGGAACCTAGGAAACCGGTTAATAAACCTAGACCAAGCTGTAAGGTATCTTTGAGATGTATAGGAACAAGCCTCTGACTCCTAGGGGTAACCGGAGGAGTTGGAATCATGTTAAATCTCAACAACTAGGTAGTGATTTTGTTATGAACAATAAGGCATGCTATATACGTGGTAGTTTTGATCATTTACATGCTTATTGTGACTATCATGTTGGGAGAAGGGAAGTCTATGGGTATAAAAGGGTGGAGACTAACAAGTATCAACATAATGTACACCTAATTCCCATTGCAAAATGGTCCCAAGCGATTCAACTTAGAAGTGGCCTCAAAACACTTGCCACTGCAAAATCTGTTAACACTGCTCACCCTAAGTCACCTGTTAAAAGTGCAAACACTAAAACAAGTTTTAATAAATCTGCACAAACAGGAAAAAGAACCTTTCAAACTAAAAAGGTTTATAATAACCAACAGTGGGTACCTAAAAAGAAACCAGTTACCACTGCTCATTCAAAAGTTACCACTGCAAGGGTTTTTAATAAGAAAAGGGGGACATGGGCAATGTTGTGAAGGCCTCGACGTTGGGAATGGAAACCTAAAGGAAATACCTCTACAACCAATCCCAATGGTGTATCAATGACCTTTGATAGATTTAACTATATTGATACACGAGGCGGATCCAAGTCAATCATGGCTTGGGTCCCCAAAAAAACTAACTCTTTACTTATTTGTGCGGGAACATCCAAGGACGAAAAGGTCGGATCAAGGATATCTGAGATAGTGGGTGTTCAAGGCACATGGTGGCAACAAGTCCTATCTTTCGATTTTGAGCATTATGATGGACGGTATGTCGACTTTGGAGGTGGAGTAAATGGAAAAGTTCTTTGGTAAAGGTGTTATTAAAGCGGTAACTTGGACTTTGAACACATGTATTATGTAAAGGAGCTTAAGTACAATCTCTTTAGTGTGTCACAAATGTGTGACAAGATGAACAATGTTCTTTTACCAAAGATATGTGCTTTGTTCTCTCTAAGGATTTTAAGATGCACGATGAAAGTCGATTCTTCTTAAAGTTCCTAGAAAAGGCAATCTCTATAGCTTTGATATGAACAACATTGTAGCTAAAGATGATTATGCTTGCTTGCTTGCAAAGGCCACGATGGATGAATCCATGTTATGGCATAGAAGACTTGGTCATGTTAACTTCAAAACCATTAACAAGATTGTTAAAGATGGTTTAGTGAGAGGTCTACCTCGAAAAAGATTTGAAAATGATCAAACACATGTGGCTTGTCTTAAAGGCAAACAACACGAGCTTCTTCAGGTCAAAGTTTGTTAACTCTATTGCTCACCCACTTCGGATGTTACATATGGACTTATTTGGTCCTACATCGTGAGCGACTTGAATCTTAAGAAATATTGTCTTGTGGTGTTGATGATTTTAGCAGATTTACATGGGTTTTCTTTCTTGGAACTAAGGATGAAACAACGGGCATTCTAAAATATTTATCACTGAAGTTGAAAACCAATATGATATGAAAGTTAAAATCATTAGGTGTGATAATGGGCCGAATTCAAGAATAGAGTTATGGATGAGTTTTGCAAAGATAAAGGTATTAAAGAGAATTTAGTGTGGCTAGAACTCCTCAACAAAATGGTGTTCTTTGAGAGGAGAAAGCAGGACAACGATAGAAGTTGCTAGAACTATGTTGGCGATTCTAAATTGCCAATTACTTTTTGGTGAAGCGATTAACACTTGCATGTTATGTGCAAAACAGGGTTTTAGTAGTAATGACAAAGAACAAGACACCTTATGAATTGTTTAGGGAAGACCACCTACCCTCGACTTCATGAGACCATTTGGGTGTCATGTATCCATTCTCAATACCTTAGATTATCCGGGCAAGTTTGATGAAAAGGGCGATGAAGGGTATTTTGTTGGGTATTCCATGGTTAGTAAAGCTTTGAGTATTCAACTTAAGAACCCAAAAGATTGAAGAAAATCTACATGTTGAGTTCTGGAAAATAAAGTCAATGTCAAAGGCGGTCCGGAAAAACTGTTTGATCTTGATACTCTAACAAATACTATGAATTATGTGCTGTTTCTACAAGCACATCTTCTTTTAAATTGCGGGATCGGAAGAGTTTCTTGATGATGATGAACCAAGCAAAGAGGATGCGAGATGATCAAGATGATTTTAGTCTACCTCTTTGGGACTATGCGAGATGATAATAATTTCTTGGCTGGAGTTGTTCATCCTTCTAGTGATTTGGAAAAAGAAGGAAATAGTAATTTGAATGATGAAAATTTTGAAAGCGGTGACAATTGATTCCACTGTTCGACAAAGTGTTTCCACCGCAACACCGGATGTGGAATCACCACTCCGATTACTATGGAAGCCCAAGCCAATGATGTTGAAATTTCTAATATGCCAAGAGAGATTGCGGTTCCTCGGACTCCCACACTTCTATTCATAAATCACATCCTCTTGAAAATGTGATTGGGGATGTCTATTCACTGTGAAGACTAGAAGACAAACAAAGTTGCACGATGTTCATGGATTCATAAGTAAAATATATGAATCTAAAATACATGAAGGCAAGAATGAATGTCTATTTATGTGTTTTCATCACAAATGGAGCCAAAGAATGTTTACAAGGCACTTGAAGATGACAGTTGGGTGGAAGCAATGCAAGAAGAGTTGCTTCAATTTAAGCTTCAAAAGGTATGGGTGCTTTGTGATTTGCCTTCGGCAAGAAGGTAATAGGTACTAAATGGGTGTTCGAAACAAGAAAGATGAAAGGGAATTGTTATCGAAACAAAGCTAGGCTTGTGGCTCGGGGATATACTCAAGAGGAGGTATTGACTATGAAGAAGTGTTTGCCCTGTTGCAAGGATTGAAGCAATTAGGTCATTCTTAGCCTATGCATCCTTTATGGGCTTTAAAGTCTATCAAATGGATGTAAAAGTGCTTTTCTATATGGGCGAGATAGATGAAGAAGTTTATGTCTCACAACCTCCGGGCTTTGAAGACCACGAATATCCTAACAAAGTCTCTGAGGTTGTTAAAGCTTTGTATGGCTTGCATCAAGCACCAAGGAAATGGTATGAAACCTTAACTACTTATCTTCTTGCAAATGGGTTTCATAGAGGCGAGTGGATCAAACTTTGTTCATCAAGAAAGACAAGAATGATATCTTGCTTGTTCAAGTATATGTTGATGATATCATTTTGGGTCTACAAAGGCAGAGATGTGCAAAGATTTTGAGAAACGATGAAAGAAGAATTTCGGATGAGTTCTATGGGAGAACTCACATTCTTTTGGGACTTGGTATTACAAAAGCGGATGGTATTTTCATTAATCAAGATAAATATGTGGCTGAGATACTAAGGAAGTTCAAGTTCTTGATGCAAAGTCATCTAGCACTCCTGCAGACAAGACTACACATCTACTTCTTAAGGAAAATAGTGGTGAAGCTGTTGATGTGCACATGTATAGGTCTATGATTGGCTCTTTGATGTATCTTACATCATCTAGACCGAGATATTATGTTTCTTTGTGTGTGCTTGTGCAAGGTTTCAAGTTACTCCCAAGTTCTCTCACTTGATTGCTTGTGAAGAAGATTTTCGAGATATCTTAAAGCATATCCTACTCGGGATTGTGGTACTCGAGATTCTCCTTTAGATCGGTTACTTACTCGGATAGTGACTATCTTGGAGCTAGCTTGGATAGAAAATCTACAAGCGGTGGATGTCAATTTCTTGGTAACGAGTTAGTGTCATGGCGGTGCAAGAAACAAACAATGGTGGCTAATTCTTCAAGCTGAGCGAGTATATTCTTCTTTGCAAGTTGTTGTGCTCAAGTATTATGGCTTCAAAATCAACTCTTGGACTATGGGTACAATTTCATGAATACCATCATACATATTGACAATAGCGGTACCATTTGCATAATCAAGAATCTGTTCAACACACAAAGACCAAACATATTGAAATTAGACACCATTTCATTCGAGATTGCTATGAAAGGGACTAATTCAAGTTGTCAAAATTCCTCTTGATGACAACTATCTTTGATTTGTTAACAAAAGGTCTTGATGTGGGAAGATTTGATGCTTGGTAACAAGTCTTGGAATGCTTAATCCATAAATGTTTTTGGTGTTGAGGGAGGTGTAGGGTAATGAAATTGTTGTATGAGTTTGTATATTATGTTTTGATGAGAAGTTGGAGTTAAAGGTGTATATCGAGATACACATCAAATGGTTATTGATTCACCATGTCTAATACACATAAGAATCAACTAGTCCGAGCAAGCGACTCTTGGTAAAGACTTGACAAATCCGTTTATGGTTGATAGTTTACCAAAACTATATGGTTATCAACTCACCATATTCTTTATGATTAAGAGTTGGCTAGTCCATAGCAAGCGGCTCATGGTAAAGACATATCAAATCCGTTGATAGTTGATAGTTTGCTAAAAACTATAATGGGAGCGATATTGTTTTCTAATGATTTTATCTTCCACGCTGCTCTTTGAAATTTTTGTGAAAAATTACCCTGCTAGTTCACAGTTTCCAGCGGTGTTATTTTACCATTGTTGTTCTAGCCGTTACAATGATTATGTCGATAATTTATTTTTCACTAGCCGTTGAAAGTAACCAGCGATAGTTATATATATAGGGTTAATATTTTAAGTAAAATATCTTCTTTCAATATTATAACTACTTTCTAAAGATAATTTTACTTAGCATCAATTATAAACCCTAACCCTATATATCTTGTTCTCTCAATTGGCTAGTCATTACTTCAATTCTTCTTGACATAATCATATTTTTCATCAAAAGTTTCTATGGCTTCTTTGAAATTTGCGAGATGAGCACAACCTAGTGGCTACTTACAAAAGAATACCGAGAAGAGTGGCCTGTTTTTCATCAGTTGTGGATTTTCTTCATACCACTCATATAAGGTATGCTTTGCTTTTCAAACCCACAATCTATATCTCTCAAATCAAGCAGTTTTGGACTTACGCTCGATCCATAACACTTGAGAATAGAGATACACATGAAGCGATGGATGCTCTCGAGCCACTTGTAGATGGGGTAACTATTGATGTTCTTGAGGCATCCCTAAGGAGAGTACTTCACTTGGATGATCTCAATGGTCACATCACATTACCTATGTCGACATTCATGATACTTTATCATCCATGGGGTATGATACCAGCGATAAAAGGCTACTTTCAAAAGAGTGGTTTTGTCCCCATGGAGATTTTTGATTCATACCTTGTTACATTGCCTTAGTCCTAAGAAAACATCTTATGAGCAATTTAGTTCAACCATGGCTTATCCTTTGGTTTGTCTAGTCATCGATAAGATTTTCAACTGGTCCAACTATATTTTTACCGGTATGAAAGGCAATGTACAAAGTAAAACCAAATTTTAATGTATCCAAGGTTTGTGCAAGTTGTGCTTAATGAATTTCAAGCTGCAACCTCACACTCATTTATCAAATCGGTTGCCTAAAGCCTAAAGTTTTTCAAAATTTGAATAAAGATGGCAATATGATTTTACACCTCTCCTACCCCAAATGCTTGCTAAAATTTCAATGAACAAACTACACCTATAATTAATGTACCCAACATTGATTATACACCACCGATTTCAAGAACCTATGAGAGAAGGTCAAAGCAGTCAACTCCTCTCATGACAACACAACAAGTTTCGCACCTTTTGGTCTAGGAACAAGCGGTGGTGGTTCTAGACTTCCACCTAGTCCTACTATGGAGAGTCGGACCAATGCCCCATGATTCACCTCTCCCAACAGGTAACACGGTTGGAAGTCTTGAGGCGGTGGAAACCAATTGGAATTGATGGTTATGTGTACCAAATTAGCAAAACAGGTTGATTCTCTACAAAAGACATTGGCTACTTTCAAGAAGCAACATGCCAAGGATGTTCAAATGTTAAAGAGAGATTCGGACCTTAAAGAAGAGGTGCGAGAGGTTGAAAAAGCACAAGAAGGCGCAAAGGCGGTGATTTCATCTTCATCCTCACCTTCTAATGGTGATTCGGTGATCAAGATTTGGGAAATTCCTCCAAGCAGGGGAGGAAAGCAGGTTCGACGAGGGGAGGAAAATTGATTTTGAAGATGAAGGTGATACAAGTGAAGGAGCAAAAGAAGTTGAAACTCATGGAGAGCAACTTGAAGATCAAGACATTTTCCAAGCGCAAGCGATTTTACCATCGATGATATTTCCACTGCGAGCCAATTCTTGCCACTTTGCAAGTGAAGAATTTGATACTTTGAAGGATAATAAGGGTAAAGCGGTTATGGAAGATGTCTGACAACCTAAAGGGAAGGTTTCAAAGAAAAGACAAGTTCGATTTGATCATGATAGAGAACTTGCTAAGAAGATTTCGAAGATCAAATTCTTTGAAAGAGTTCTTTGAAAAGAAAAGGTTGAAAGAAATAGAAGTTGCTAGCTTTTGGAAGCTCAAAGATTGGATAGAATGGAAGATCTTGATTCAATTTCCATTGTCCAACCTCTTATTATGAAAGAAAGCTCGAGTTTAGTTATGTTCCTCTTGAAGAAGATATTCGGTTTACGGTAGATAATAATCCGAAATCAAGAAAAAGGCAATTGACCTTGTTCTTGATGCATCTTTAAGCGAGGAACAAAGAAGCGCTCGATTGAAAGATTTCATTATGATGAAGAACAATCAAGCACTTGATAATGTAATCGATTCGGTCAAGAAGAATCGGAAGAAACAAAGACAACCAACCAAGGCACAAATACTTGCATATATGAAGACTTATTGTTGTCATGTTGGTAGCTGGAAAAGGCATCAATTCATAGGAATGTCGATGATCAAGTTGAAAGGGCTTACTACGAGCGTGAAACAAGATAAATCTTTTATTCCAATGGGTTACGAAGAAGAAGAAAGAATATTTCCTAGATTGAAGAGAAGGCCAAAGTCGGTGATTCTCAAACTATTAAGAAGACTAAGGTTGATGAAGATCATACAAAGTCTACGAGAAGGAGATTCCTCTTGAGAAGTTCACTAAAGATCAAATGACTAAAATGATTGTGATTGAAGACAAAGATTTTTATCCGAACCACTGCAAATTCAACATCCTATCATTGATTGGGAAGTTTACACTTTGCTAGCAATCTTGCTTCAACATGGAAGATTACAAAGTGGGAGGAGAAACTTCATCTTTCATAACATTTGAAGATCTTATTAAAGCTTTTGTGAGATGACCTTAATACATTATGGAAATTAGTTCAAGAGAGGTTTAATGGTCAAGATCTCAAAGATACAAAGGAGATGCGATTATGGGTAAATCTTAGAAGGCTTTTGAACCAAATCTTGATGATGACTCTTGGAAAACCTTATTCACATGTCTTGGTACAAAATGGTTTTATTATGATTCATGTGATGTTCATCATGTCTCTGACTAATGGAGAAGACTTTTCATGCTTCTTGAGAAAGAATATCCACTTAGAGTGGAGCTCTTCTGATAATGTTAAGCTTACACATACGAGTTAATGAAGGCGGTGAGAAGGTCGAGCATTATTACAAAGGCTTCAAGATCGGTGTTCAAGAGCTATACAAAAGTTAAGAGAAAAGAAGTGAAGTGTTTGATTGAATTCCCAAATCCTTGAAGTTAATACATATTGAAGAAACTTATTGATTTGCGGAGAAATCATAAGTTTAGGGGAGGATTGTTGGGAATAATCCGTTACCACGGATAGTAGTGGTTTACAACGCTTGGTTTAACACTAGCGGTGGAAACATATTCCCACCGCAAGTTATTTATTACCACTGCTATTAGTTTATGATATGGTTAAGCGCGTATTGATAAGTATAGAATAGATCTTGTGTATATTCTATTATGTTAGCTATATACTTATCTTGTAAAAGACTCCTTGTAGTATAAAAGGAGATCCTAGGTCATTGTCTTAGGTACGTATTACTTTACAATATTACCTACAAAAGCTTCAAGGTGTAACCCTAGTGATACCAAGATCACTCGTATTATTTCATTAATAATATTGGAGCTTAAGTTTTGTGTTAACTTGTGTTTACTCTCATACATCATATAATTCGTCTTCTAAGTATTACTTAAGTAAATTCCGCTTGCTTGATAATATTATACAAAATATCATTGACACAAGGAGAGTGTCTTAGATCCAACAACTCACCAGAGAAAAGGGAAGAGAGTTGGGAACTATGTGAAACAAATAAAAATGGTATTGAGCTCCAACCCTCTACCTTGGGAGGTAGAGGTATTTATAGTATCTTACAAATAAGCGCCACCTACGGGATGTGGATCGGGCATACGGTGGGTAAAGACCCGTCCGTCCTCCACGGTGTTACTTAACAAACTACTTACTAACATAACACGACTATGACTACGAGCTTTCTATCGAATACATATACTTGAGGTGACCGACTCTTTAACGATGAATTTTCTAATTCCTAACAATCTCCCCAAGGAGGTCACCTCAATTACAATGAATACAAACGGATATTATATTAGATTGTTCTAGGATTCTTGATTAAGTTCTTTGCTTAGTAGCTTGTAGTCTTTGATTCTTCATGTTCCATGTTTGGGAAATTTCAAGTGGAGGTCTTTAAGCGATCCACGTGATGATGAGTTTTGAGCCGGCATTGAGATCATCGGCTAATCATAAATCTCGACTCATCCATTGTTGTGTTGGTATTCGGTGATGTTGTGACATTTGGACTTACATGCTCACATTACGGATCATGATATATTCTCATCGTAGTAGCGGAAGCTTTTGCGATTCATGATATTTGCGTGACATAGCGAAGCATGGAATGAAAGTATCGAGTTGTTGAAGCACTTATCATGATTTCTTTAGAGATGAATGTGTAGTGTGAGCATGCGGCTATGGATTGACCGCTTCATTACGATCGACTCAAGCGTCGGGCGTACACGCATACAACGATTAGCAATAAAGTGCACGAAAGTGTCTTTGATCACTTTTGTTGAATTGAGGTACACGGACCACGGTTCCCAGTTGATTAGTACAAATCTTGCTGTGATCGGTATAATTCGAAGAATTTCCTTGTGAGGTTTCAATGTTGCTCTAATTGTTCTCAAACGGAATGTCTCAAAGAAGACAACACGGAGTGAGTGAACCGGTAATTGAGATTCACTAATTAATGAAAAGAGATTTGAAAAACAATCGTGTACCGCTCAATAGAAATTGTTTTTGCAATACAACGAAGGTTTAATGAAAATCAATTATCAATCATAAACACCTTTTATTTTGAAATATTAGTACACGATCGATGTGCTAACGAAAAGAGTTTTAAGCACAATGACCGGTTTTCAAAGGTATCCGTCAATCCATAACTTGAACCGAGATTGATTCTAAAGATTGAATCGCCCATTGTTTACATTCGGTTGTCACATGGTTGATCTATTGGATAGATCTCACATGCCACCCACCGAGAGCTTGTTTGATGTTGGCTCGAAGGCTTTCCATCTTCATTGTGAATATGTTTGCATATCACTCGGATGTTCAGCAATACCACAAGGATAATCGTGGGACTCAAAAATATAATCTCTCTTTCCGCATTGTGTGAAGCAGAGAGTCTTCATTGACATGTCCTAAAGAGATTTATTTGGCGATCTCGTGGCTATAGACTCAATTGTGCATATTTTGGTTCCTATACGGAGAATCGGGAGAGGTCTCCTTCTTCAATATCAACAATCTCTAAGAAGGTCGATAGATAGTGTCGGTTCCCGTGAGAATGAAACAAGCCCTTTTAAGAGGAACTTGAGTGGTTTGAGAAGTTGAAGTGCGATGCGTCCTTGGGTCCATGACGTCTTGTCTTCAATACCGATGTTACCTTAGTAACCACCGGTAGCATATGAATTGAACCTGTTTACGCCCTAAGGTTGAATAAATGGAGGCTATTTCTTTTCACCCTTTTCACATTTAATTCTTTTCATTCTTCACCCTTGATGCTTACCAAGACTTCATAACTAGAACCTTGTTGGGTTTATTCGATACTAGCTCGATCTCGATCCGCACTCTTCCCATATCTCACTTTTCTCCTTTTTTCTTCATCATACCTAAGGACTTCTACACTAACTAGTGGATTGTCCTGGTAGATCCCTCCGATTACGGCGGATCATGGGAGCAAATATCTAACCTTATCATCCTTATACCACCGTACATAAAGTAAATTTGGTGGGTCTATTTGGTATTATTCATTTGCAATTGGAACCAATTGAAAACCATTTGAAAATCAATCTAGATACTTGTGATATATTATCAAAGCATTTTGTACTGAATTGTTTTTGATATTTTTAGAAAAAGAGCTCCCCCTCAACATGTGCCTCATGTATTTGAAATCGTTTTAGCACACGGAGGAAGAGGAAGAATTAACTTCTTTTATTACCATTTTCTAAAGATATCAACATCACTTCCTGATTAAATCAAGTAGATAAAGCATATTGGGGAAGGATGAGGTTTTCAAAGTTGCTCCCCTCAATATGTGCCTCGAGGTTTGAAAGAGTTTTGCACATACTAGAGGAACACCACTTAGAGACAAATCAATCACGTTTCAATTTTTGTGGTTTAAAAGATGCTCCCCTTCAACATGTGCATGGAAAACTTGAAATCGTTTGGCACATGTTGGGAGAAAGCTCTTTAAACACTTATAAAACCAATTATCAAGTTATCGGTTTAAATCCAATTTAAATCACAAATTCTCCCCGATCACACTTTCCAAATCCTTTGAGTTGTGATCTCTATTGATTAAATAAAATTTTGAGAGCTTTTGAGGAGAATAGTGACTTGCTTTTGAAAAGAACATTTTAATTGATAAGGATCGATTTTCAGGACTTTAAACTCCATTGTTAAAACATGCAAGAGTATCTTTTGAAAACATAACATTAGCAAAGGTTTTGAATCAATTGTATAAAACATTGTTCTTTTGATTTTCCAAGAATAACCTTGCTCATTTACGTGCAATTGTTTGAAAATAACCTTTCAAAATAACCTCTTTAATTCGATTGAAATCATTCTCCCCCTCAATCAATGACACAAGTAGTTGATTGAGAGATAGAGATTTTGACAGATGATGAGCACAGAATGATTAACAAGAATAATAGAGTACGAGGTATTTTCAAAGCAATTTGGTTTTCATTAGATGGCAAATATTTTTCAAAAGAATCATTAGACGGAAAAATATTTGGAAAGATAAACATTTGTCTTTTAGATGACAAACATTTGTTTTAAGAATCAGAGCATGAGATTTGAAAAATAAGATAAAGCATGGCTCATTCTTTACTTTATAAAAGCAGTTTCTTGCACGAAATAACGATAAACCACCATTTTCTCCGCCTCATTTTTTAAACAAACTTATGTACATTCAAAGAACATCTAAAGACCCGTGACATTCTTTGAATGTCAACACAAAGTCCGTAGATGATATCGAATAAGGAAAAACATGACAAAATAACAATATTTTTTGGAATTTTTCAAGATTTTCTAATTTTTATGGATTTTTTTTGAGAATTTTATATTTTTATATTTTCTTTTGTGTGTTTTGAAATTTTGTATTTTGCTTTTGAATAAATATATACAAGAGATAGATGAAAAACGACCTTTACTCCTCGTCTTCCTCTTGAAGACGCTTGAGTGTTTCGGTTGTAGACTCTTTAGACCAAGGCGTGGAAGGATAAACTCAAAACGTCTCTATGAAGAGATTTGGTGAAGATGTCGCTAATTGGTATTCGGTCCTCACAAAATAGAGTTCCACCACACCTTTTTCCACTTGTTCCGAATGAAATGATGTGGAATGTCTATGTGCTTGGCTCTTGAATGTTGAGCGTTGTTGCAAGAGAGAGCAATGGCACTTTTATTATCACAATCAGAGGGATTTTGTTGAATTCAAAGCCATAGTCGGATAATTGGGATCTCATCCATAGGATTTGAGCACGACAAGATGACATGGCTATGTATTCGACCTACGTAGAAATAGAAGTACTCATTTGTTTCTTTGAAGACCACTCACAAGTTTATCACCCAAAACCGAGCACCTCTAGGCGTGCTTGACGAGTATCTTGACATCTGCATGATCGCGCATCGCATATCTTTGTTAGTGACATACCGGTGTCCTTGGTGCAAAAGTCCCATGTTGATGGTTCCTTGGAATACCGAAAGACCCGTTTAACCGCTTCAAGGTGCCTTTTGGTAGGCTTAGCACGATATCTAACACACATGCAAATAGCGAACGAGAATGTCTGGTCTCTGGTTGTGGTACATCGGGATCCAATCATACTACGATATTTCGTTTGGTCTACCATGATCCACGAGTGATCCTCATCCGGTTTAATGCGCTCTATCATGGGAGTGTCAGGGTCACTAGAATCAAATCAAATTTCTTTAAAATCTCATTTGCATATTTAGATTGATTTATAAAAATGCCACCGGGACTTTGTGAAATTTGTAATCCCAAGAAAAATGACATTTGTCCCATCATTGACATTTGAAATTTGGAACCCATTTCATTTGAAAAACTATCACATTCATTGGGGTCGGTCGAGGCAAAAATAATATCATCAACATATATTTGAGCGTGAATTAAATGTTTGCACGACTTTACGGTGAACAATGTCGGATCAAGCTGCTCCTTTGTGAATCCGGTAGATAGAAGAAACTTTGATAGCGTAACATACCTTGCCCTTGGAGCTTGCTTTAACCCATAAAGAGCCTTCTTCAAGCGATTGGCGTAAGTAGGATGTTACGGATTCACAAAGCCTTGGGTTGGCTTCGTATCGACTTCTTTAAGATCTCCGTTAAGAAACGCCGTCTTTACATCCATCGATAAACTACCATGTTCTTACTTGCGGCATTAGCCAAGAAAATTACGATTGCCTCGTCGAGCAAGCTGGAGCAAATGATTCTTCAAAGTCAATACCCTCCTCTTGACGGTATCCTTTTGCAACCAATCGAGCCTTGTTCTTCAAAACATCGGCATGCTCATCAAGCTTTACTTTGAAGATCCACTTTAAAGCAATGATCATGGCACAATCGGGAGTAGGTACTAATTCCCATACATTTAGTCGATCAAACTCATGAATTTCTTCTTGCATGGCATTGAACCGGTGTCTTCATTCATGGCGGTTTTCCGTCTTTTGGTTCGATCTTAGAAGTACGGAGTTGAAGAAGCACCATAAGGCATCGGTTGTAATTTGTTTCCTTGTGGATCTTGGGCGAGAGAGGTTTCCAATGATGTTGTCAATGAATGATCATGTGTCCATTTTCTAAGATGTTCATGTGGTTGTTGTTGAGGCTGAAGTATCGAGTCTATATCTCACGATGATAATGGTTACGATGATGATTCGAGGAGCAAATATGTTTTCAAACGGTTCATCTTACGGAGGAGCAAAAGGTTTTCATCATCGTAATATCGGCAACATTTCCATTGTGTACACTCGATGATTGATAATTTGTTGATGAGACAGTGATTAGCGAAGCGCTTCTTGACTTAATGACATTGATCTTGATGGGTTAACTTCATTACGGGGATGAGGCGACCTCTATTGATGGGCCGACATATCATTAGCACTTGGATCATAGTGTTCATCAAACATTGGATCAAATAATTTCTTGAAATCATCTTGAAGGAGGTACATAAGGAGTTCTTTGGTGAGGTCATAAACAAGAGTAGGCGATGGGACTACTTGATGATGTGGGTCGAGGCGGGTTGTCACGGAGCCATTGGGTGTCGACTCATCAAGCGTAACGTGAATTGTTTCCATAATATTTGGGTTCTTTTATTGTAAATCGGTATCCCTTTTTGTTTGGTGCATATCCTACAAAAACTCCAATGTCCGCTTTAGCTTTAAGTTTGCCTAAGTCTTGGCCTCATTAGTTGGATAACACAATGCACCAAACACACGAAGGAATGAGAGATTAGGTTTTCTATTGTGGACAAGTTCATATGGAGTTTTCCATGCGCGATGTGAATTAGGGATCGATTTTGAGTGTAGCATGCGGTGGCAATGGCTTGACCCGGAGAAATATTGGAACCTTTGAGTAAATCAACATTGTTCTTGCGGCTTCCACAAGAGTTCAATTTAGTCTTTCAACTACACCGTTCGTTGAGGAGTTCGTGGAACACTTCTTTGATGAGTGATTCCAACACTTTCATAAAACTCACTAAGTTGTTTATTAACAAACTCGGTTCCATTGTCATTCGGATGATTATGCGGTTTGTTAAGTCGAACTGCAATTTGTTTGATAAGTTTGATGATGATATCGGAGTTTCATCCTTTGTCCTTAAGAACTTAACCCGTGAATCGAGGTAATCATCAACCACAACTAACACATATTTCTTCCCAAAGATATTACGCACTCTCATGGGTCCACATAAATCCATGTGAATTGTATGAAGAACACATAGCGAGTTTGTAGGTTTGGGTTTGTGGGCATACTTTGCTTTTTCCCAATTGGCATGCTAAACAAAGATGATCCTTTTCATACTTTAGTCTAGGTAAACTTACAACTAAGTCCTTTCGGAAAGATTGTTTATGGTACCAAAGTTCAAGTGATTGAGGCAGCGGTGCCATAGCCACGACTTAGTTTTGGGCGCCTTTGACGATGGCGGATGGGTGAAGATTTCATCATATCTTCGATAGAGATGGTGTATAGGTTTGAACCACGAGTTCCTCGAGAAGTTCCACACCATCAAGTTCTCTAACAAAGCAAGTATGTTTCACGAAGGACACTTCTAAATCTAAGTCACAAAATTGTCCGACGAAAATAGATTATGTCCAAGACCTTCAACATAATATACCACGAAATCACACTGCTCTCGACCATGTAATCTCCATAACCCATAATAGCACCAAAATGATCGTTCTGAATCTCAGGTTCGATGAATTTACTCACGAAGTTCATGAGCCGTGACCGGTCTCCGGTCATATGCTTGGAACGGCTGAGTCTAGGTACCACGTAAGCGATTTGAGCGATCTGCAGTTGAACCTGAGACAAGAATGGATAAGCGGATAATTGGGATCCCCATGCAAGAATGGGTTCCATTTGGTTAATAACGATGATTGGAACACCCACATCGAAGTAGAAGCAATGGAATCATCATAAATAAATGCGATGCTAGTGTCCATATTTGACCTATTCAAAGTGTGTTCACTTCTTAAGGAATAGTTCTACCGGTGAGGCATCCATTTTCTAGTAGGCATTGACTTAGCAATTTTAGGGCCTGACTCATTAATCTTCTGACGATGGGTATCCATTGATAACCTATATTACTAAATTCTCTTCCTGTGGGTTTCCACTGTTTTCTAACTTTCTTTCGCCTTTGCCTTTTTAGCTTGAATTTTAACATTAACAATTTTAGCTAGGCATTTAACAACATTAGACAAATCATTCACACCACATTCAACATTAGTAACAGAAACCACGCAATCATCATTACATGTTTTGCCAAAAGTAGTAGAATTCGCATTAATTACAGTACGCTTAGATCTAAAACTAGAATCAACACGATTCGTCTTATTCAAATTCTCCCTAAGGTGATCTTCTACTCTCTTCCATCGAACATTCCTAGCATGCAAGGTCCTATCATTCTTTGTGTTGCCTTGAGGCTTTGACCCGCTTATTTAGGGTTTTTTCTCCAAAGTCTACCTCTTAAGATATAGAAAAATCGAATTCTATATATAGATTTACAACTATGACGCACGCCACCTTTGAATGGGATGCCGTCACCGCGTCATTGGTTTCGCATGGGCCAAGTCATCGATGGACGACGCCACCTTAGAGTTACCATCGCCTTCGATTGGACGTCGCCTTGATTCTAGATCCGGGCCGCTCGAGATGAAAACTATGAGACCCTCCTTATTTAAAGCGTGACGCCGTCAGTTATAAGACCGTAATTTTCACCGAGCCGTCAGTGCATGTTTTGTTCAAGTCATCATAGGACGGCCGCCTCTTTGGTCGACGCCGTAATCATGATCAACTTTGAGTGGCTTCGATCTTGACTTTGTCATTTTCTTCATGTATTTGCTCCTTTTCGTCCAAATGTGCTTCATTCCAAGATTTTGCTTCCAAAAGACCTAAAAGTGAAAAGGAACAAAATTAGCAAGAATCGGATATAAAATTTCGATTTAAGGCTTAAATGACCCCTAAAAGCGTACATTTTAAATCCTTATTACCTTGCAATGTCATATCTCCTCCATGTTGAGTTAATAGTGATACTACACTTGCTTACTAGCATTTAATCGAGGATGGTTTAATGCTACCGTGAAATCCGACTTCAACTAGCTATCTCCTTATCAACTCTCAAACACCCCACCTTGGAATGTTGTTGCTTTGTGGATGACATTCACTTATGGGCAAATAATATACAATTATCATTTCTTAGGTTAATTGAAAGGAATCAAGTAGCTCATTGGGTTGCTCATCATGCTTTCTAACACTTCAAAGTTTAGTTGGGATGTTTATTTTCCTCAGAACTTACCTCGCTTGCAGGAGTGATTTGTATGCATCTTAAGTTTTTCCGCTCATTTAATTCACTACAACAATGGGTAAGACATCATCCAAAAAAAAAAAAAAAAACACGAAGACATTTTATTTTTTCAATCGAGTTATATTCTTTTTGAAGTATAATACCGCTTATCCACCCTTCAACTTTGGCATCACTTAAGAGCGTAAGGTATGTTAACCTTAGGTTAAGGTTTAACATTTGCCACGCCGCCACATCGCCTTAACGCTTTACCTTAACTTAACAAAAAACACCCATTATCATAACTTACCAAAGCTAAACCTTAACTCAAATATTTTCAAATTCAACCCCTAAACTAAAACAAACACTTCATTTATTAAAAAACATATCATTAATTCGTAAACATATTATAACACGAAATTAAAAAAATGTTACAACGAAAAAATAACGAATAAAAAACACAATCGCAGTAAACTACAACATAAAGGAAATGACTAAAATACATCTAGTGACGAGGTTGCAAGTTATATTTTTAATAATTCGGTTTTTTCTTCATGATCCAAGCCACAACGCTGGATCTTTGCTTTTGTCAATCATCAAAACTTTCACATCTTCCAACCTTGTTATCGCTTCATCTTTACTTAGCCGCCTGATACGCCGGCATGGTTTCCGTTTGATACGATACTCGGTTGTCATAGTTTTGAATTGGCTCGACGAGCTCGTTCTCCGGTGCTCGCTCCCGACTTGTTTTGCTCTCGGATCGGATTTCTTGAAGCACGCTTTTTCCCATGGGGCGTGGTTGTTCATCATGACCAAACAAAGCCTCGTTTGTTTGGCTTAGGACATCGCCGGTTAAATCAACCAGATCCCAGGTCCCATTTTAGCACGCAAACCTCCCAAGCCTCCTCGAGAGCAAACGCCGCAGATTTGTGCTCGCCACGACATTTGTTTCGCCTGTTTGAGGACATCCATCTCACTTTCCCCACTTTTTCCTGCTCCTCGCGCGCTTGAAATACGCGAACTTTGAGCAATCACTAAACGTTTTCCACTTCGTTGTTATCATATCCTTGTTGTGTCGTTGAAAATTGAGTCTATTGAACTCATTTTGACCCGATGCCAAACGTATCATATCCTTGTGCACTGACAAGCGGATCCTCCGTAAGGCTACATAACACCTGGCAAGTAATTCTCGGTTGCCAACGCCCGGGGACGAAGAGATTTTTTCATCCTCATCGATTGGTTCGGGTTCTTTGGCTTTTTGGACTTTCGTGACCACGAATTTTGGACTTTCAAGGAGACGGGTGTTTGGGAACCTCATGTGTTTCAGCCATGAATGTTGTGAATTCTAGATTTTGAAATTGGTGTTTAGTGTGTTTTGTTGACTTTGTTCCCAAAATGAAATCGTTGATGTTGTAGGTAAAGATCTTTGCTCGATGCGCCTGGGTTAGAAAAGAGATGTTGGGTGATGATGAACCGCTCGGGTTTGAAGATGAACCCGGTTTGGTATTTCACCATCGAGAAAATTCATGAATGAATCATCGTTGTTGTTGCCTCCCGACATTTTTTTATAGCAAATGGAAGTATAAAATTGAGTGGATTGACTAATGTGAAAAAAAATGGTGTATTATTTAGGTTATTTATAGTGGTAAAAAATAGTTTTGATTTTTTTTTTTTTTTTTTTAAATTTTAAAACATACTAGCCGTTGAAACCGGGAGGAGGGTGTAAAACACTTATAACCCAACGGCTATAATAGCCGGGTGTGTTTGTGATTTTTTTTTTACCGTCAACCTTAACGCAACGTAAGCAATAACATTGCCTCGTTAACGCGACAATAACGCTCACCACGGGTGGATAACGCCCTTAACGCTGGGCGTTAAAGCGTTAACAGGTTACCAAGTTACCATACTGCACTTTAAAATTGAAAATCAGTGACATACCGAAAAATCTCCAAGAAAAACTACTCGAGTTGACTAGTTTTACACATTATGAGACTACTCCACCACTTGACTTTTGATAGTCAACTCTGGGTAATTATTACGTCTTTTAATTATGGGTAATGAATAATGAGTTGATTTTCTCACCTGATTTATGGAATTACCGAATTACGTACAGTCATTTAAAGTGGGACACCCATAGAAATTTGTTTTGGTAACTTTTGCAGAAAAATTCAAAGTTTTATAGCGCACCGGTTAAATAAAATAAAATAATATCTCTTTTTTCTTTTTTTTAAATTATTTATACCTAAATATGCATAAAAAAAAAGATAATGATATATTCACTGCATTTGAGATATATGAAATTAATCATGAAAGTAGAATGATATATTAAATTAATCCTAAAATATATGTTTGTGATTATTTAGTCCATCGATAGATAAAGGTAAAGTTAACGGATTTGTTTTTTTACATGTTTAATCTTTTATTTCAATCATTCACTTGTCACTTTTAGTTTTCTTATACAACTTATTTAAGAATAGAAAGAAGTTAGAAAACTTGATATTACATTGTTTAGGACTTCAACTGTTTTCTCAATTCGATTAAAATATACATCACGCATACTTTTTGCCATACTTTTGTAACAAATCTTTGATGTTTGCTTTTGTGATAGATCTACGTCAATTGTACAACTTTAAAAGTGTAGAAAGTATTCATATCGTGACACGTGTCCCCACTATAAATTATACATAAATTGGGGTAATATTGGCCTTTTGACTCATTTTTCTTTTCCACCAAATTTCAAACGCACATATCTTTTAACCACAAACTTACAAAACCGATTTCATCATAATTTTTAAATTCGATTCTCTTTAATTTGGTATAAATCTTTTAATTATTTCAAACTTTTTTTGACATATTCATCGCCATGATTTTCGATATTTTCGCTATTTTCGATCCTATTTTTACCTAAAAATTTGTCAATCATAAAATACTTAAACACAAAAGTTTTAGATTTTGATTCACTCACCCGTGAATTTGAATCACCAAACCGATATGTTATGAACAGATATCGACGTTAAAGACGACGCTTTAACATATTTGTTGCATACGCTGTTTGATGAAATGCTCAGTTTAGATTTTTAGCGTTAAAATTGAGCTAAATGAACTAATTTTTGTCCCACAACGCATCATTAATCATTTTATTAATGTAAAACTCAAAAGTGATGTTTTTAATAGTTAAAGTTTTAACTATTAAATCGAAAATCGATGACGAATTAAATTAAATCGATGAACAAACCAAATCGATGAACGACGAACCAAAGAAAACGGATGAACCAAATCAAACATAGTTCATCGCTTTATTTGGCTCATCAATCATTTCGCCTTAACACGTGTTTGCTTTGTTTTGCTCATCGCTTTATTTTGGCTCATCAATCAGGCCGCTTGTTTTTTTACCGCTTTTGGTTTGGTTCATCGCTTGGTTTGGTTCATCAATCATAGTTCCGGGCTGTTTGGTTCATCGCTTGGTTTGTTCATCGCTTAGTTTGGTTCATCAATCATAGTTTCGCTTTTGGTTAATGCTTTTTTGTTTGGTTCATCGTTTATAGGTTCATCATTTTGGGTTTATGCTTTTTTAAACAATTTGGTTTGGTTCATCGCTTTTTGGCTCATCACCATCAATTTGGTTTATCGGTTTAATAGTTAAAAACATTAACTATTAAAAACATATCTTACCCATATACATCGAATTTGAGTTATTTAAATTTATGGGTAAAGAGTGAACAAAATCTATAATTTTCATGCTTTAAGTTTTCACGATTCGACATTTATGAAGATAAAAATAGGTAAAATGCCAAAAAATCGAAAATCAAGAACTATTTTAAAAATTATGGTGAAATCGGTTTTCAGAAAGTTTGTCTGAAAGTTTTTCGTTTGAAATTGGGGTGGAATATAAAAAAAGGGTTAAATGCAAAAATACCCTAACCGAATTTAATAAGAAAAAGAGGAGGAATATATAACTTGTTACATCGCGAACGACTTTCTAGCCTTTTAATTTTCCTTACTTTAAAGGATCCCATCTCAGATAACAATATATATATTGCAAATAATTTTGTTTTATTCAAATTTTTTTTTGAACGTATTATAATAAAGGAGTTACCTCATGCTTCTACGCATGTTAAGACATCATAAGATATGATGGCCCACAAAAGTAATAGGATTGACATAAAAGTACGCATGACGTATTTTACGTGGGCCTCTGTCTTTTTACGATTGTTGTCTAAGCTTGTCTCCAGCATGCTTAAAAAACCCCATAAAAATAAAAAGAATCAAGCAAAGGAAATAAATCAGTGAGATTTCAAACAATCACCAAGACTAATCTACGACCTCTAAACTTAAGCCACGAAAAAGAATACAAACGATATTATCGAAAATGTCACATTCGCCAAAGAATGAGAGCTAAAAGTAACACTGTCATGATACCTCCAAATCAACCATAACATGTACACAATAATGATAAACATACGACGCTTCTTCTCTCTGAACCGCCATTAATTCAACCAATCTTTCAAATGAGAATTGAAGTGAACAAAGGTGGAAGGGTCACATCATACTGAACTAGTCTCCAAATACCACAAAGAACTCACACTCGAAAAAATATGTTGACAAGACCAGATTATAATTGCACGAAAGGCATGAAATCGTGAATTTCAACCTTTAGCAGAAAGATTCAACCCAGCGGAAGCCAAATTGGGTTTGTTTTATCTCGATTCAATATGCGATCACGTACGTTCTATAGTTTGGAGCTTTGGACACATGATCGAATTGCCTTAAAATTCATAATAAAATATTTGAAAATAACGAGAAAATGAGCTCGCTTCTTCTTTTCCATATGTTTCATTCACCAACAATGTTTTTTTTTTGCAGTGTTTGTAGACAAAACAAACAAACAAACGAAGCGAAAGATTTATTCAAAATTTCAAACCAAATAGAAAACAAAATCGATGGTACCGATACAAAATTTTAAGTCAAATGTAACAATTTTAAATCAAAAGGTACAAAAAAATGTTATCAATCTTTATTTATAAGAAACTAATCATTATGAGATTATTTTCTAATTTAAACAAACTTCAGAAGACAAGTCACACAAATTATCAAATTTACAAAACACTTAAAGTTTAAGTTCACTTTTAAACAATCTCCACCCTCGACTTAAACTCTTCCACCGCTTCAAATCAAATTCAAGGTTTCAAATGCAAGCGATACTAGCAAATTCAAATTAAACGATCGATTCCCAAAACAATCCACAACAAATTCGATCCAAAACAAACACCGATAACTTCAAAACAACAATCAAATGTTAACCGACAAATGTAAACGGTTAAACAAACAAATAAATTGGCTCAAACGATCTTCAACAAAGACAATAAAATTCAAGAACCAACTTTAAAAACCGACGAACGAAATCCAAAATTTTCCAAATCGACAAATTTCCAACGATCTAACAATCAAACAAACTTCAAACGACCTTATTATAACTAAGTCTTCAAACATTAATCGATCTTCAAATTTCAAATTTCAAAACCAAAGTCAAATTCTAATGACCCACTTATATAATATGGATTATGGTTCAAACTTCAAACTTATTATCAAGTAAAACAAATTCAAGTTGATGAATAACTTGACGAACAACTCTTTTCAAACGCCTCAAATATGATACGGATAATAATTTTAATGACCCGCTTATATAGTAAAATTACGCTCAAATTTAAATACAACCGAACGAAACAATCGCACAAAATCCTCAAATCGTCAAGACCACCAAATGATTTCTAGATATTCCAAAATAAAACAAATACGTATCCAATAGCCTAATCAAAACAAAAACTCTTAGAAGGCTCAAAACAAAAATCATTCCAATAACAAAAGATACAAAACAAAGATTAGAAGAGCCAATCGATTCCAAACAACATCAAAACCAAACGAACTTCATTTTTTTTATTTTTTATTTTTTACAAGAAACTAACTGTAATAGACAATTCTAATTTTAAACAAACTTGTAACACAAATTATCAAATTTAGCAAACAACCCTTAAAATTGAAGTCACTTTTTAACGGTGTTTATCGATTAGACGACACATATATTTCATTATTCGAGTATTCCACTGTCGAATCAAATGTTTATCCAATATAATTATTTACAAAGGAAATATAAATTTAAATCACCTGTCAATTTTTAGTTTACACATCCTCGCAACAAGTTTCTGTCAAAGTATCTCTATCCTACATTTAAGTAAAACGTGGTAAGATAATCACACGAACTACAAAACAAGTGTCGATGAACAAATATCAGCTCAATGGTTCACACAGAGACAAGACCCAAAATTTTTAAGAGAGTGTTGCAAAGAAACGCTGCTGAACACTAAAGATATCAGAGTTAAATGAAAGAAGAAAAAAATTTTGCTATACATACCACAAAAACGATAATTTAAATCTTCAGACTTTATCATCTAAATTGGATGAATAAGGCTGCACTTTCAAGATAATGTCCATGAGTTCACATGCAACAAAACTAATAAATGGTACAACGCCCACCTGAGGGTTAATGAATATAACGGTTTTAATTAAACTTTGAACAAATCAAATTTTCAAAAAGCCTATGATGTTGTAGACTTTGGGAATTTAATTTTACAAAACTCATTGTTATATACTAGATGCTACCGCCGCGGCATCGGTTTTGAACGGTTTTTATACATTAAACGATTGTTTCGATTTTCCATTGTTAAAGATTGTCGATTTAGCTTTTTAATTAGCAGATTTTTCATTTTTCAAACATTCTTCAATTAGTTTAAAGAATAATATGTACATTAAACGAATGGCATGTATGTATATTTTCCGGAAAATCAAGATGTTAACTTTACACTTATACGCACGATTTTCAACATTCAACAATCACCTTTACTTTAACTTTTAACTTTCAATTTTTACTTTCACCTTTAACTATTTTTCTATTTTATTTAGTTAAGATATCATAACAAGTACTGTTCGAGTTTCATGTAAATTATTATTTTGATTATGTATCAATTCGTAGCTCAATATTTTGTCGATTTATTAGTCCAAAAATCAATTTCGTCTTGTTCTAGTATCAAGCGAAACAGAATTATGAGACCTTCCTTTTCGACCACTATTTAATATATCCATCAAATATAATTGCTACTAGTATTTTCTAGAAAATTTCGTACACGACAGAAAATAAATTATTACTTCATACACTGAAATTATAGATGCACAAATGAGCTGAAGCTTGAGCCAGCTTAGGCCCTACCAGAAAGATTGAAAAGCATGGCTCAAAAGCTTGACCCAAAGCTTGGCCCACCCAACATACCTAAATGGTTCTTATATTTTCCACTAAAGTCCTGCTTTTCTCGGTTTGACCCAAGCCCACCTACTTTTTCACGCACCTCTAACTGAAATAGAAAATTTATAGCTCGACTTAGAGGTTATAAAACTTTTGGATGATCTTTGAAAATTAAGTTGGGTGAAAGTTTAAAAATGCAAATATATTTTAAATAAACAGGCTCTGTGATGTATTTTGTAAATTGTCAAAGACATAATATATTTTCAAATAATTTTCGATCTAAATTAATATTTAAGGTTACAGAGTGCTACAAGTCACATTGATTTAAAATTACACTTTTGGTCCCCAAACTGGATCAAATTCGCGTAGCATTTCTATTTTGATAACGCTGTTAAAATAAATTAAAAAAACAAAACTTATAATTTTTTCCTTAAAATCTACTTAAAATATATATTTTTAATTTATAATTTAAAAATGGATAAATTTTTCTATAAACTTTTTTACTTTTTTTAATCTTAATTTTATTAAACTAATTTTAACATATTAACGATAAAATTAAAAATTTAAACGTAAAACATTAGTTAAATTATCTTAATTCACTTTGAACTAAATAAAGTTGCCTTTAAATAATGACTAAACCGATATTTTACATTTTAATACTGTTTGTGTTGTTTTAGTATATTATATTTAGTTTATACTCGTTGTTTTAAAGATTTTTGAGATAAAATTATCCTAAATTGTATGAAAGAAACCCATAAATTAACTACCTATAAGCTATTTAATAAATTAACCTAAAATAAAAAGCTAATAATTGACGAGCCAATACATAATCCCCACATTAAATATTATTAAATAATAAGTCGCACGCAAAACACGACTCACCACATTTTTATTTTATTATTATTATTATTATTATTATTATTATTATTTTATTATTATTTTTTCTAAAACTTTTTACTTGTAATTTCACTAATAATAATTGTCTTTTGGTGTCACAAAAATTGTGTCGCTAAAACTCAATAAGATGTCACTAAAGTTGAAAGCCGTTGCTTTTCCTCTACACTTTTGAAGTGGAAATAAAATGCACTCGGTAAAGATTTTTATTTATTTATTTATTTATTTTATTTTATTTTTTAAAATTTTGATACAGATTATTTATAGAAAGTGTAAATTTCACAATTACAAAATTTTGTCACATCTTTAAAAGTGTCACTGGACTCAAATTTTGTGAAATGTCACTTTTCTTTCTTCCTTTTATGTGATTTTACGTTGACATCTAACTATAAACAATTAAACATTAACAGCTACAACTAAAAGTCTAAAATACAGCTTGCTAATAAATCAGACATGCATTTATTTAGTGACAAAAATATATATATATATATATATATATATATATATATATATATATATATATATATATATATATATATATATAATAAATAAAATACATATATGTCCACTTTATATTCAGAAAAAGTCACCACATTTATCAAAGCCAGAGAGACTGTCTTTACAAAAACACACACACACACCTCAAACACACCCCAACACACAAACACAACTTCTTCTAACAGAAATCCAAATCTAGTAACCACAAAACACTACACAAGATGGTATTCACTACAAACCTTAGCAAACGAACTAGCATCTCCAACAACCTTAGCAACAACGGTAACAGTGTCTCTAACGGTGTCGGTGGTGAAGGTAATGGGGTATGGGCTTTTTCTTAGTGTTTTTCCCACAAGAACAACATCAAAAACACAACATGAATTCAACACAACCATTTTCAAACGTACAAACTCAAGTCACATTGTTTCAAAAGCACAATCTACACTTTCGATATGCTTTACTTATTTTTGTTACACTTTTATTATTCACACTTTCGACTTTCGAACCGAATAAATCGTCGAATAATCGTTATCATCATTATCGGCGTTACTTGTCTGATTCACACGTAAACTTCTACTCGAAAAAGTTTGCGAAAAACATGTACCCGCATTACAAAGGTTGGGCACTTTGTATTCGCGAGGTACTAAAGAATGATGATCTCGTCCTCTGTCACGTGTCTGAACATGTGACAGTGGACGAGCTGAAAGTTTTTACGCGCATTTCATAGGTCCGGTTTGTTGTCCAAATCGGACCTTTGTTTATTTTGACTCGTTTAGGACCCGGATTATTTTGATAATGTGATTCGGGCAGAGAATAAGTTGTTTTAAAGCTTGTTGAATTAAGTACTGCGAGTAAAAATGTTACTGAGTTTTCAACAAGTTTCGACGTGACTCAGTTTACGACATCTGGTAAAAGGAGCTGGAGAAAGGGGAAACGATATGGGGTCGAAAAATAGAAGTGGTTTGAATTCGAGTTTGAGTACCGAGTTGACTCGGACGAGTTTTGGGTCGGTGGTGGGTTTTGTGGGTGAACTTGACCCGGAAAACTCGTTATCTGGGTTCCTTGATCATGTGCCAATGAGTCTACGAAGGTGGCCTCGTACCGATGCTTTTGGGTCGGGTTCGCCATAATTTTAAGCACGTCATGTTAGTTGATGTAAAGAGTTTTATTGCCTTTGACCCACTTCGACTGCACTCGAGTCCGAGACAGTAATTTTATCGTACTGCAACCACCAACCACCAAACAAAAACATAAGATATCAGAAAAACTTTAAAGAAAACCGTAAACCCTCAAATTATAACAGGCGGAGGGCGAGGCGCGCAAAGTTATCAGCCGCAATGCTAACGGAGATTGTTCGAGTAGCAACTTCCAATAAAAAGAAGAGTCCTAGTTCGAGTTTGATTACCGAGACGGCACTTTTAAATCGACTCGTGACCAATAAGTATCTTTTGAAGAAAATTTCCTAGTCGATTCAGGTGAGTCGATACAACAAGCGAGTTCACTCAGTGGAGTGGAATTAGCAAATATTACAATGGCATGGCGGAAATAGCAACTTAGATATCGAATTTATGAAGCATATTTGTTCGTTTAAACTAGAGGCTTCAATTTACATAGATTGTGGTAAGGTAAAGGTACAGCCTTTATAGCGTATAGTATTTATTTAGATTTTGTTATACAATTTTCCACATCAGCTGATGCATTTTTGTAATTAATTGTTATTATAAATAATGATATTTAGAATCTTCGTGACATTTCTTCAGCATGTCGTTTTGCATGCCTTGGCCCTTAAGTCAGTTATTCTGCTGCAAGTGTCACTAATCGAAATTATTGTTGCCCTTCTATCATAAATGAAATTAATCTAAAAATAGACATTTATATTTTGAATATACAATATTTCAAACTTGTTTGGAAAATTTTCATATTATGAAATATACGTCAAATCAAGCTTATATCAATCTGTCTAAGATGACAAACATCCAAAATCGCACACTGATTAGATGATGTAATAAGAAACATACATTATCAGATGAGGTTAAATGACTTGTTGATGGAATGTTATGACAATCATCGTAGTTTATTTTCCTTTGTATGAATATGAGAGTGGTCTCACTAACTATATTAATTAATTATATATGTATTAACTCAGCTGTTTTTTTTAAAAAATATAATAATATCATTTAAAAAAAACTCTACAAATATTATGATTAGTAATAATTAAAATAATAATGATAGTTATTTTAATAACTTATAAATTGAGTTGCAGTGTAACTTTATAAAAACAATGAGATCATCATTTTGAGGCGCATTGTAAGTTAACCTAAGAGATTTTATAAAAAGGAGTTGAAAGCACAAATCCTATATAAATAAGAATAACTATTTTTAATTAATTCAAATTTTGAATAAATATAAATAATTAGATACGAAAACATTGGGAGGAATAAAGTTTTAATGATTGTTAATGTGTGGTACACTGGTATTATTTATTCTAACATGGGAAGACTATAACTAATATCATTGATTATTTAATAAATTATTTATTTGTATAACCTTTAATGCACCAATCAGGAATAGGCCCTAGTAAAAAGTAACGATAAATTGCATTCATCTTTTCTTTTTCAAAAATTGTGCCACTCCAGATAAATAACTTAAATTCAATCTTTACGTATCAATTGAATATTTATAAATCATATGAGTATATTAGATTGCAATCAAAACGAAATGGTAATTTTAGAAGCTCCCTACTTCAATAGGAGATCCCAATGATGCTACAATTTCACTCCACGTGAAATTGTGTTGATTTCATACTCGATCGGTAGACTCAAATTATACTTTTAATTGGTTTCACACTATGTATAAGCTAAAGAACAACTCAAATGGCAACCCTAGTTTTTGGCCAAAATGAGAGGACGATTTCAAAACAAACCTGACATTTAATTTACGGATGAGAACTTTCAGATAATAACCTCGCGAATAACTTTAACTTATTGGCTAGTAAGATATTGACATTATCGTAGATTATTTGGTGTCAGAATCAAAGAGTGAAAAAAAAATATCATTACGATGAAATAATAAAATCTTATTTGTTTACATTTATGTAATGAACATTCATTACAACGACTTATTACACCAAAATCTATCATTTTTTTTAATGAAACCAAAATTATATAAGTCGATTATTAACTAACCACATTAAATAAAGTCCTATAATCAATGTGGTATTTTAGTCATTTGCTTATTGATTTCATTCCGCCTTATCAAACAAACCAAATACGAATAACAGAATGAATCATTACATTACCATAGTGTGGACATCATAATAAGAAGTATGAATGGAAAGATCATTATCACGAAATAAAAATATTATATTTGTTTACAATTATAGAATACAATTACTTATTACATGAATTACCCATTACATCAAAACCACTATTTTCATTCATCGTATTCTTTTTTTTTCATTACATCTTGGAATGTAATCATAATTACTCCTATATAAAGCCTTTTATTAATTATCCACGAAACAAAAAATATATCATCAGGTTATTTTAGATTTTTATTATCGATTACATTCTATTTTATTATAACAATTAAACATAATTATAAGCGTAATGTGTCATTCCATTACCTCAAATCAAGTGTGGAACGAGAAAGAGAGTCATGAAAAGAATGTGATTTGAGGAAAGATTACGCGTATGAAGGGGAGCATCATTGATTGGAAGCATGTGCATGGGTTCTCCACCAACCGTGTTCATGCTTTCAATTTTCTACCTTTCAATCCCTCAATTTCCTCATAGGGAGCCCCCTACTTTTGTGTACCAAAAGATGATCATGTTTAATAACACCTTTGGCCCAACATTGATAGTCATTTTCTCCAAAATCTGTCCATTTTGTTTTTCTAGCTATACATGTTCATTTTGTATCTTTTGAGACGATCTGGCAATTTCAGATATATACACACAATTATATGTTAAAGGTGTTCACAACTCGGATATTATTTACATGATCCGAAAATCGTCGAACTGAACTTGTCAAAACCAAATTAAATAGTTGGTTTTGGTGTTGGCAAATGTAAAACAACCCAAAAACTGAAAACCAATTCACAGAAATATATACAATTTTCTATATCTTTATATACATAAGAAAACAATTAGATATTTTTCTAGTATAAATATAACATTTTAAGTTTGTAAGTATTTTTCTTTATCAATCATGTATCTTTTCATTAAAACGATAAATAAACGAATATATTGCTTTGATTTTACGATCTCAGCTTAAAAACGTTGCAGACATCATTTTTTACATTAATAAGTTATTTTTTATAAGATTAAAAGCGCCGTTAAAATAATCATCACCCATCCGACACGCAAAACACTTGATTATGTATTAGCGAGCCCCAAGATATGCAACAAGTACAATAAAATCACAAAATCAAGTGTTTTGAAATACTTTATAAGACCGGTGTTTTACGAATCGGATGGGTGATGATTATTTTAACCGCTTTAATTGTGCTTAAAGAAAGAAGAACTAATTAATCTAAATGGAGTGATGCAGTTGCTTTTTTTTTCGCTATGAGATCGTAATCACTAATTGAAAGAATACATTTATTTATCGTTTAATTCACTTTAACTCTATTATTATAGAGTTTAATGTGCACCTATCATATTTATTCCCTGGGTCATTCCCATTGTCTTGCCACACTAGTAATATTTTGCACAAATTCACCGATACTCATAAGAATCCACTTTGCAGCTTCCAAGATGTAAATGATCGACCATGATCGATTCCCACCGATCACCCCATCGTGAAATCGATCGCGTCACTTTTTGTATTGGTCGAGTTTATGATCGAGATAGATATGCTTGAACAAAAAATCACATTTATTTCAACCGCTAGTAACAGCTTAAAAATAATAATAATAAAAATAAATAAATAAATAAATAAACAAAATTTTAAACTACCCTATAAATACACAATATAAACACACTTCAATTCACAAATCTCATTTCACACAATTCAACCTCAAACTATTTCTCAACACAAGATTTATTACGGCTTGCCCCCATTCCGTTGAAGATATGAAACGACGTTAAAACCAATGCGAAGATGACGCGTCGAAAAAACGCTATTATAGACGCTATCAACTGCTCGAGAGTGCAAGAAGGCAGGTAAACGAGGAGAGCAGACTACACGCACTCTGAAACACATTACGCCGAACGAAGTTCACAATTTTTTTGATGGACGGTTAAAGACGCATTTATCGGCGATAAATTGTGAGGTGTCAACAAATATCGAACAACATCGCAGACCAAAATCAATGGAGATTCGGAGAAACCCGATGGTGTAGGTGCATCAAGTTCGTCTCAGATTTGTCACAACCTTTGCTGATTTAGAACATCTTTACCGCATCGGCGAATTCGCGTTATCTGACCAGATGATTTTCGCATTTTGTTATTCAGACATGATTTATTATTTATGATTTCGTATCGTTTTATTTTTAATATATTATTGTTTTTATTTAGTATTGTATTTTTATTATTAACGAAATTTTAGTCATGTTGAATTTTATTTTTATTATTAATGAACAAACCCTATCGATATTGATTGCAGTCAGTCAAAACACCCATATCGACTTATCATAATGTTAAAACGCGGAGATGATCGATCAGTTGTGAAATGCGTATGTGCATTACTTTTGTTAACTCCACTCATTAAACCTTTGTAAACATACTTCTGAGAGAAAATGCCAAATTGTTTGTTGCAAAGATTGTACACTTGCTCCTCAAAACCTTCTTTATGCAATAGGTGATCCGGTCACGCAAGTACATATACCTTTACAATCTCAATTTTAGAAGTCAAACCTTCTCCAGGCAACATTTGTATATTTTTGCCAAGTAGTATCTCATTTTGTCCCCTCAACTAAATATTGTTTTTGAGTTAACTACATTTTTGGTCTTTGGGTTTTGCTGGGTATTTCACTTTCAGTCCAATTTTCTTAAAAGCTTGAGTTTTGTCCAAAAGAAACACTTTGGTCCATTTTGTTGTTGACCGGTTAAACAATATAAAATAACTTAAATACCCTCATCTTAAATGATGAAAATGACAACAATGCACTGTTTTATTCTTTCTTTATTATTATTATTATTATTATTATTATTATTATTATTATAAACATCACTTTATTAAACTCAAAGCGATTTCAATAAATTAACGGAAATTGATACTAACCCGCTCCCACTCTAAATATGTAAAAGTTCAATCCTACTAAAGATATGAGGTAAAATCTCGAGGAAATTGGTTTGGTGGTACTTCTACCGATTACTCTACTTATCTAATTATCTAATTACTAAGGTGTAGCTTATGTATAATTGAGGTGTGCTTTATGATGATTAAAAATGTGTTCACCTAGATACTATTACTCCCAGCTATCTTTTATTGGTCGTTGAGTTGTCACGCCTATCTTAACGCGTTGTATTCCTAAAGGTCGTAGGGTATGTGCCCCCTAGTTCTTGAGGTTATCTCGTATATGACCTACTAAGTCGGTAAGCCTAAGCTATTTCATCCATAGACCATATCATCATAAAGCATACTCAAGCATTAAATACAATGAATGATGCCTAGTTGCACTCTAAGCCAATTTTCAATTAAGATAAGAAACAACCTAACAATAATCAATAACTAGGTTTCATAAATCTAAGCAAACACAAGAAATTTAGCTAGACATGGTAAATGTGCAAGCATACACACAATCAATCGAATACGGATAGATATAATGATACTTTGGATTAAAATACTTATCTCGATGTGTAAAATAGGGTATGGGACCCTAAGATATCGTCCAATCTTGACTACAAACGATTTAGGGTTTTTTCTCCAAAGTCTACCTCTTAAGATATAGAAAAATCGAATTCTATATATAGATTTACAACTATGACGCACGCCACCTTTGAATGGGATGCCGTCACCGCGTCATTGGTTTCGCATGGGCCAAGTCATCGATGGACGACGCCACCTTAGAGTTACCATCGCCTTCGATTGGACGTCGCCTTGATTCTAGATCCGGGCCGCTCGAGATGAAAACTATGAGACCCTCCTTATTTAAAGCGTGACGCCGTCAGTTATAAGACCGTAATTTTCACCGAGCCGTCAGTGCATGTTTTGTTCAAGTCATCATAGGACGGCCGCCTCTTTGGTCGACGCCGTAATCATGATCAACTTTGAGTGGCTTCGATCTTGACTTTGTCATTTTCTTCATGTATTTGCTCCTTTTCGTCCAAATGTGCTTCATTCCAAGATTTTGCTTCCAAAAGACCTAAAAGTGAAAAGGAACAAAATTAGCAAGAATCGGATATAAAATTTCGATTTAAGGCTTAAATGACCCCTAAAAGCGTACATTTTAAATCCTTATTACCTTGCAATGTCATATCTCCTCCATGTTGAGTTAATAGTGATACTACACTTGCTTACTAGCATTTAATCGAGGATGGTTTAATGCTACCGTGAAATCCGACTTCAACTAGCTATCTCCTTATCAACTCTCAAACACCCCACCTTGGAATGTTGTTGCTTTGTGGATGACATTCACTTATGGGCAAATAATATACAATTATCATTTCTTAGGTTAATTGAAAGGAATCAAGTAGCTCATTGGGTTGCTCATCATGCTTTCTAACACTTCAAAGTTTAGTTGGGATGTTTATTTTCCTCAGAACTTACCTCGCTTGCAGGAGTGATTTGTATGCATCTTAAGTTTTTCCGCTCATTTAATTCACTACAACAATGGGTAAGACATCATCCAAAAAAAAAAAAAAAAACACGAAGACATTTTATTTTTTCAATCGAGTTATATTCTTTTTGAAGTATAATACCGCTTATCCACCCTTCAACTTTGGCATCACTTAAGAGCGTAAGGTATGTTAACCTTAGGTTAAGGTTTAACATTTGCCACGCCGCCACATCGCCTTAACGCTTTACCTTAACTTAACAAAAAACACCCATTATCATAACTTACCAAAGCTAAACCTTAACTCAAATATTTTCAAATTCAACCCCTAAACTAAAACAAACACTTCATTTATTAAAAAACATATCATTAATTCGTAAACATATTATAACACGAAATTAAAAAAATGTTACAACGAAAAAATAACGAATAAAAAACACAATCGCAGTAAACTACAACATAAAGGAAATGACTAAAATACATCTAGTGACGAGGTTGCAAGTTATATTTTTAATAATTCGGTTTTTTCTTCATGATCCAAGCCACAACGCTGGATCTTTGCTTTTGTCAATCATCAAAACTTTCACATCTTCCAACCTTGTTATCGCTTCATCTTTACTTAGCCGCCTGATACGCCGGCATGGTTTCCGTTTGATACGATACTCGGTTGTCATAGTTTTGAATTGGCTCGACGAGCTCGTTCTCCGGTGCTCGCTCCCGACTTGTTTTGCTCTCGGATCGGATTTCTTGAAGCACGCTTTTTCCCATGGGGCGTGGTTGTTCATCATGACCAAACAAAGCCTCGTTTGTTTGGCTTAGGACATCGCCGGTTAAATCAACCAGATCCCAGGTCCCATTTTAGCACGCAAACCTCCCAAGCCTCCTCGAGAGCAAACGCCGCAGATTTGTGCTCGCCACGACATTTGTTTCGCCTGTTTGAGGACATCCATCTCACTTTCCCCACTTTTTCCTGCTCCTCGCGCGCTTGAAATACGCGAACTTTGAGCAATCACTAAACGTTTTCCACTTCGTTGTTATCATATCCTTGTTGTGTCGTTGAAAATTGAGTCTATTGAACTCATTTTGACCCGATGCCAAACGTATCATATCCTTGTGCACTGACAAGCGGATCCTCCGTAAGGCTACATAACACCTGGCAAGTAATTCTCGGTTGCCAACGCCCGGGGACGAAGAGATTTTTTCATCCTCATCGATTGGTTCGGGTTCTTTGGCTTTTTGGACTTTCGTGACCACGAATTTTGGACTTTCAAGGAGACGGGTGTTTGGGAACCTCATGTGTTTCAGCCATGAATGTTGTGAATTCTAGATTTTGAAATTGGTGTTTAGTGTGTTTTGTTGACTTTGTTCCCAAAATGAAATCGTTGATGTTGTAGGTAAAGATCTTTGCTCGATGCGCCTGGGTTAGAAAAGAGATGTTGGGTGATGATGAACCGCTCGGGTTTGAAGATGAACCCGGTTTGGTATTTCACCATCGAGAAAATTCATGAATGAATCATCGTTGTTGTTGCCTCCCGACATTTTTTTATAGCAAATGGAAGTATAAAATTGAGTGGATTGACTAATGTGAAAAAAAATGGTGTATTATTTAGGTTATTTATAGTGGTAAAAAATAGTTTTGATTTTTTTTTTTTTTTTTTTAAATTTTAAAACATACTAGCCGTTGAAACCGGGAGGAGGGTGTAAAACACTTATAACCCAACGGCTATAATAGCCGGGTGTGTTTGTGATTTTTTTTTTACCGTCAACCTTAACGCAACGTAAGCAATAACATTGCCTCGTTAACGCGACAATAACGCTCACCACGGGTGGATAACGCCCTTAACGCTGGGCGTTAAAGCGTTAACAGGTTACCAAGTTACCATACTGCACTTTAAAATTGAAAATCAGTGACATACCGAAAAATCTCCAAGAAAAACTACTCGAGTTGACTAGTTTTACACATTATGAGACTACTCCACCACTTGACTTTTGATAGTCAACTCTGGGTAATTATTACGTCTTTTAATTATGGGTAATGAATAATGAGTTGATTTTCTCACCTGATTTATGGAATTACCGAATTACGTACAGTCATTTAAAGTGGGACACCCATAGAAATTTGTTTTGGTAACTTTTGCAGAAAAATTCAAAGTTTTATAGCGCACCGGTTAAATAAAATAAAATAATATCTCTTTTTTCTTTTTTTTAAATTATTTATACCTAAATATGCATAAAAAAAAAGATAATGATATATTCACTGCATTTGAGATATATGAAATTAATCATGAAAGTAGAATGATATATTAAATTAATCCTAAAATATATGTTTGTGATTATTTAGTCCATCGATAGATAAAGGTAAAGTTAACGGATTTGTTTTTTTACATGTTTAATCTTTTATTTCAATCATTCACTTGTCACTTTTAGTTTTCTTATACAACTTATTTAAGAATAGAAAGAAGTTAGAAAACTTGATATTACATTGTTTAGGACTTCAACTGTTTTCTCAATTCGATTAAAATATACATCACGCATACTTTTTGCCATACTTTTGTAACAAATCTTTGATGTTTGCTTTTGTGATAGATCTACGTCAATTGTACAACTTTAAAAGTGTAGAAAGTATTCATATCGTGACACGTGTCCCCACTATAAATTATACATAAATTGGGGTAATATTGGCCTTTTGACTCATTTTTCTTTTCCACCAAATTTCAAACGCACATATCTTTTAACCACAAACTTACAAAACCGATTTCATCATAATTTTTAAATTCGATTCTCTTTAATTTGGTATAAATCTTTTAATTATTTCAAACTTTTTTTGACATATTCATCGCCATGATTTTCGATATTTTCGCTATTTTCGATCCTATTTTTACCTAAAAATTTGTCAATCATAAAATACTTAAACACAAAAGTTTTAGATTTTGATTCACTCACCCGTGAATTTGAATCACCAAACCGATATGTTATGAACAGATATCGACGTTAAAGACGACGCTTTAACATATTTGTTGCATACGCTGTTTGATGAAATGCTCAGTTTAGATTTTTAGCGTTAAAATTGAGCTAAATGAACTAATTTTTGTCCCACAACGCATCATTAATCATTTTATTAATGTAAAACTCAAAAGTGATGTTTTTAATAGTTAAAGTTTTAACTATTAAATCGAAAATCGATGACGAATTAAATTAAATCGATGAACAAACCAAATCGATGAACGACGAACCAAAGAAAACGGATGAACCAAATCAAACATAGTTCATCGCTTTATTTGGCTCATCAATCATTTCGCCTTAACACGTGTTTGCTTTGTTTTGCTCATCGCTTTATTTTGGCTCATCAATCAGGCCGCTTGTTTTTTTACCGCTTTTGGTTTGGTTCATCGCTTGGTTTGGTTCATCAATCATAGTTCCGGGCTGTTTGGTTCATCGCTTGGTTTGTTCATCGCTTAGTTTGGTTCATCAATCATAGTTTCGCTTTTGGTTAATGCTTTTTTGTTTGGTTCATCGTTTATAGGTTCATCATTTTGGGTTTATGCTTTTTTAAACAATTTGGTTTGGTTCATCGCTTTTTGGCTCATCACCATCAATTTGGTTTATCGGTTTAATAGTTAAAAACATTAACTATTAAAAACATATCTTACCCATATACATCGAATTTGAGTTATTTAAATTTATGGGTAAAGAGTGAACAAAATCTATAATTTTCATGCTTTAAGTTTTCACGATTCGACATTTATGAAGATAAAAATAGGTAAAATGCCAAAAAATCGAAAATCAAGAACTATTTTAAAAATTATGGTGAAATCGGTTTTCAGAAAGTTTGTCTGAAAGTTTTTCGTTTGAAATTGGGGTGGAATATAAAAAAAGGGTTAAATGCAAAAATACCCTAACCGAATTTAATAAGAAAAAGAGGAGGAATATATAACTTGTTACATCGCGAACGACTTTCTAGCCTTTTAATTTTCCTTACTTTAAAGGATCCCATCTCAGATAACAATATATATATTGCAAATAATTTTGTTTTATTCAAATTTTTTTTTGAACGTATTATAATAAAGGAGTTACCTCATGCTTCTACGCATGTTAAGACATCATAAGATATGATGGCCCACAAAAGTAATAGGATTGACATAAAAGTACGCATGACGTATTTTACGTGGGCCTCTGTCTTTTTACGATTGTTGTCTAAGCTTGTCTCCAGCATGCTTAAAAAACCCCATAAAAATAAAAAGAATCAAGCAAAGGAAATAAATCAGTGAGATTTCAAACAATCACCAAGACTAATCTACGACCTCTAAACTTAAGCCACGAAAAAGAATACAAACGATATTATCGAAAATGTCACATTCGCCAAAGAATGAGAGCTAAAAGTAACACTGTCATGATACCTCCAAATCAACCATAACATGTACACAATAATGATAAACATACGACGCTTCTTCTCTCTGAACCGCCATTAATTCAACCAATCTTTCAAATGAGAATTGAAGTGAACAAAGGTGGAAGGGTCACATCATACTGAACTAGTCTCCAAATACCACAAAGAACTCACACTCGAAAAAATATGTTGACAAGACCAGATTATAATTGCACGAAAGGCATGAAATCGTGAATTTCAACCTTTAGCAGAAAGATTCAACCCAGCGGAAGCCAAATTGGGTTTGTTTTATCTCGATTCAATATGCGATCACGTACGTTCTATAGTTTGGAGCTTTGGACACATGATCGAATTGCCTTAAAATTCATAATAAAATATTTGAAAATAACGAGAAAATGAGCTCGCTTCTTCTTTTCCATATGTTTCATTCACCAACAATGTTTTTTTTTTGCAGTGTTTGTAGACAAAACAAACAAACAAACGAAGCGAAAGATTTATTCAAAATTTCAAACCAAATAGAAAACAAAATCGATGGTACCGATACAAAATTTTAAGTCAAATGTAACAATTTTAAATCAAAAGGTACAAAAAAATGTTATCAATCTTTATTTATAAGAAACTAATCATTATGAGATTATTTTCTAATTTAAACAAACTTCAGAAGACAAGTCACACAAATTATCAAATTTACAAAACACTTAAAGTTTAAGTTCACTTTTAAACAATCTCCACCCTCGACTTAAACTCTTCCACCGCTTCAAATCAAATTCAAGGTTTCAAATGCAAGCGATACTAGCAAATTCAAATTAAACGATCGATTCCCAAAACAATCCACAACAAATTCGATCCAAAACAAACACCGATAACTTCAAAACAACAATCAAATGTTAACCGACAAATGTAAACGGTTAAACAAACAAATAAATTGGCTCAAACGATCTTCAACAAAGACAATAAAATTCAAGAACCAACTTTAAAAACCGACGAACGAAATCCAAAATTTTCCAAATCGACAAATTTCCAACGATCTAACAATCAAACAAACTTCAAACGACCTTATTATAACTAAGTCTTCAAACATTAATCGATCTTCAAATTTCAAATTTCAAAACCAAAGTCAAATTCTAATGACCCACTTATATAATATGGATTATGGTTCAAACTTCAAACTTATTATCAAGTAAAACAAATTCAAGTTGATGAATAACTTGACGAACAACTCTTTTCAAACGCCTCAAATATGATACGGATAATAATTTTAATGACCCGCTTATATAGTAAAATTACGCTCAAATTTAAATACAACCGAACGAAACAATCGCACAAAATCCTCAAATCGTCAAGACCACCAAATGATTTCTAGATATTCCAAAATAAAACAAATACGTATCCAATAGCCTAATCAAAACAAAAACTCTTAGAAGGCTCAAAACAAAAATCATTCCAATAACAAAAGATACAAAACAAAGATTAGAAGAGCCAATCGATTCCAAACAACATCAAAACCAAACGAACTTCATTTTTTTTATTTTTTATTTTTTACAAGAAACTAACTGTAATAGACAATTCTAATTTTAAACAAACTTGTAACACAAATTATCAAATTTAGCAAACAACCCTTAAAATTGAAGTCACTTTTTAACGGTGTTTATCGATTAGACGACACATATATTTCATTATTCGAGTATTCCACTGTCGAATCAAATGTTTATCCAATATAATTATTTACAAAGGAAATATAAATTTAAATCACCTGTCAATTTTTAGTTTACACATCCTCGCAACAAGTTTCTGTCAAAGTATCTCTATCCTACATTTAAGTAAAACGTGGTAAGATAATCACACGAACTACAAAACAAGTGTCGATGAACAAATATCAGCTCAATGGTTCACACAGAGACAAGACCCAAAATTTTTAAGAGAGTGTTGCAAAGAAACGCTGCTGAACACTAAAGATATCAGAGTTAAATGAAAGAAGAAAAAAATTTTGCTATACATACCACAAAAACGATAATTTAAATCTTCAGACTTTATCATCTAAATTGGATGAATAAGGCTGCACTTTCAAGATAATGTCCATGAGTTCACATGCAACAAAACTAATAAATGGTACAACGCCCACCTGAGGGTTAATGAATATAACGGTTTTAATTAAACTTTGAACAAATCAAATTTTCAAAAAGCCTATGATGTTGTAGACTTTGGGAATTTAATTTTACAAAACTCATTGTTATATACTAGATGCTACCGCCGCGGCATCGGTTTTGAACGGTTTTTATACATTAAACGATTGTTTCGATTTTCCATTGTTAAAGATTGTCGATTTAGCTTTTTAATTAGCAGATTTTTCATTTTTCAAACATTCTTCAATTAGTTTAAAGAATAATATGTACATTAAACGAATGGCATGTATGTATATTTTCCGGAAAATCAAGATGTTAACTTTACACTTATACGCACGATTTTCAACATTCAACAATCACCTTTACTTTAACTTTTAACTTTCAATTTTTACTTTCACCTTTAACTATTTTTCTATTTTATTTAGTTAAGATATCATAACAAGTACTGTTCGAGTTTCATGTAAATTATTATTTTGATTATGTATCAATTCGTAGCTCAATATTTTGTCGATTTATTAGTCCAAAAATCAATTTCGTCTTGTTCTAGTATCAAGCGAAACAGAATTATGAGACCTTCCTTTTCGACCACTATTTAATATATCCATCAAATATAATTGCTACTAGTATTTTCTAGAAAATTTCGTACACGACAGAAAATAAATTATTACTTCATACACTGAAATTATAGATGCACAAATGAGCTGAAGCTTGAGCCAGCTTAGGCCCTACCAGAAAGATTGAAAAGCATGGCTCAAAAGCTTGACCCAAAGCTTGGCCCACCCAACATACCTAAATGGTTCTTATATTTTCCACTAAAGTCCTGCTTTTCTCGGTTTGACCCAAGCCCACCTACTTTTTCACGCACCTCTAACTGAAATAGAAAATTTATAGCTCGACTTAGAGGTTATAAAACTTTTGGATGATCTTTGAAAATTAAGTTGGGTGAAAGTTTAAAAATGCAAATATATTTTAAATAAACAGGCTCTGTGATGTATTTTGTAAATTGTCAAAGACATAATATATTTTCAAATAATTTTCGATCTAAATTAATATTTAAGGTTACAGAGTGCTACAAGTCACATTGATTTAAAATTACACTTTTGGTCCCCAAACTGGATCAAATTCGCGTAGCATTTCTATTTTGATAACGCTGTTAAAATAAATTAAAAAAACAAAACTTATAATTTTTTCCTTAAAATCTACTTAAAATATATATTTTTAATTTATAATTTAAAAATGGATAAATTTTTCTATAAACTTTTTTACTTTTTTTAATCTTAATTTTATTAAACTAATTTTAACATATTAACGATAAAATTAAAAATTTAAACGTAAAACATTAGTTAAATTATCTTAATTCACTTTGAACTAAATAAAGTTGCCTTTAAATAATGACTAAACCGATATTTTACATTTTAATACTGTTTGTGTTGTTTTAGTATATTATATTTAGTTTATACTCGTTGTTTTAAAGATTTTTGAGATAAAATTATCCTAAATTGTATGAAAGAAACCCATAAATTAACTACCTATAAGCTATTTAATAAATTAACCTAAAATAAAAAGCTAATAATTGACGAGCCAATACATAATCCCCACATTAAATATTATTAAATAATAAGTCGCACGCAAAACACGACTCACCACATTTTTATTTTATTATTATTATTATTATTATTATTATTATTATTTTATTATTATTTTTTCTAAAACTTTTTACTTGTAATTTCACTAATAATAATTGTCTTTTGGTGTCACAAAAATTGTGTCGCTAAAACTCAATAAGATGTCACTAAAGTTGAAAGCCGTTGCTTTTCCTCTACACTTTTGAAGTGGAAATAAAATGCACTCGGTAAAGATTTTTATTTATTTATTTATTTATTTTATTTTATTTTTTAAAATTTTGATACAGATTATTTATAGAAAGTGTAAATTTCACAATTACAAAATTTTGTCACATCTTTAAAAGTGTCACTGGACTCAAATTTTGTGAAATGTCACTTTTCTTTCTTCCTTTTATGTGATTTTACGTTGACATCTAACTATAAACAATTAAACATTAACAGCTACAACTAAAAGTCTAAAATACAGCTTGCTAATAAATCAGACATGCATTTATTTAGTGACAAAAATATATATATATATATATATATATATATATATATATATATATATATATATATATATATATATATATATAATAAATAAAATACATATATGTCCACTTTATATTCAGAAAAAGTCACCACATTTATCAAAGCCAGAGAGACTGTCTTTACAAAAACACACACACACACCTCAAACACACCCCAACACACAAACACAACTTCTTCTAACAGAAATCCAAATCTAGTAACCACAAAACACTACACAAGATGGTATTCACTACAAACCTTAGCAAACGAACTAGCATCTCCAACAACCTTAGCAACAACGGTAACAGTGTCTCTAACGGTGTCGGTGGTGAAGGTAATGGGGTATGGGCTTTTTCTTAGTGTTTTTCCCACAAGAACAACATCAAAAACACAACATGAATTCAACACAACCATTTTCAAACGTACAAACTCAAGTCACATTGTTTCAAAAGCACAATCTACACTTTCGATATGCTTTACTTATTTTTGTTACACTTTTATTATTCACACTTTCGACTTTCGAACCGAATAAATCGTCGAATAATCGTTATCATCATTATCGGCGTTACTTGTCTGATTCACACGTAAACTTCTACTCGAAAAAGTTTGCGAAAAACATGTACCCGCATTACAAAGGTTGGGCACTTTGTATTCGCGAGGTACTAAAGAATGATGATCTCGTCCTCTGTCACGTGTCTGAACATGTGACAGTGGACGAGCTGAAAGTTTTTACGCGCATTTCATAGGTCCGGTTTGTTGTCCAAATCGGACCTTTGTTTATTTTGACTCGTTTAGGACCCGGATTATTTTGATAATGTGATTCGGGCAGAGAATAAGTTGTTTTAAAGCTTGTTGAATTAAGTACTGCGAGTAAAAATGTTACTGAGTTTTCAACAAGTTTCGACGTGACTCAGTTTACGACATCTGGTAAAAGGAGCTGGAGAAAGGGGAAACGATATGGGGTCGAAAAATAGAAGTGGTTTGAATTCGAGTTTGAGTACCGAGTTGACTCGGACGAGTTTTGGGTCGGTGGTGGGTTTTGTGGGTGAACTTGACCCGGAAAACTCGTTATCTGGGTTCCTTGATCATGTGCCAATGAGTCTACGAAGGTGGCCTCGTACCGATGCTTTTGGGTCGGGTTCGCCATAATTTTAAGCACGTCATGTTAGTTGATGTAAAGAGTTTTATTGCCTTTGACCCACTTCGACTGCACTCGAGTCCGAGACAGTAATTTTATCGTACTGCAACCACCAACCACCAAACAAAAACATAAGATATCAGAAAAACTTTAAAGAAAACCGTAAACCCTCAAATTATAACAGGCGGAGGGCGAGGCGCGCAAAGTTATCAGCCGCAATGCTAACGGAGATTGTTCGAGTAGCAACTTCCAATAAAAAGAAGAGTCCTAGTTCGAGTTTGATTACCGAGACGGCACTTTTAAATCGACTCGTGACCAATAAGTATCTTTTGAAGAAAATTTCCTAGTCGATTCAGGTGAGTCGATACAACAAGCGAGTTCACTCAGTGGAGTGGAATTAGCAAATATTACAATGGCATGGCGGAAATAGCAACTTAGATATCGAATTTATGAAGCATATTTGTTCGTTTAAACTAGAGGCTTCAATTTACATAGATTGTGGTAAGGTAAAGGTACAGCCTTTATAGCGTATAGTATTTATTTAGATTTTGTTATACAATTTTCCACATCAGCTGATGCATTTTTGTAATTAATTGTTATTATAAATAATGATATTTAGAATCTTCGTGACATTTCTTCAGCATGTCGTTTTGCATGCCTTGGCCCTTAAGTCAGTTATTCTGCTGCAAGTGTCACTAATCGAAATTATTGTTGCCCTTCTATCATAAATGAAATTAATCTAAAAATAGACATTTATATTTTGAATATACAATATTTCAAACTTGTTTGGAAAATTTTCATATTATGAAATATACGTCAAATCAAGCTTATATCAATCTGTCTAAGATGACAAACATCCAAAATCGCACACTGATTAGATGATGTAATAAGAAACATACATTATCAGATGAGGTTAAATGACTTGTTGATGGAATGTTATGACAATCATCGTAGTTTATTTTCCTTTGTATGAATATGAGAGTGGTCTCACTAACTATATTAATTAATTATATATGTATTAACTCAGCTGTTTTTTTTAAAAAATATAATAATATCATTTAAAAAAAACTCTACAAATATTATGATTAGTAATAATTAAAATAATAATGATAGTTATTTTAATAACTTATAAATTGAGTTGCAGTGTAACTTTATAAAAACAATGAGATCATCATTTTGAGGCGCATTGTAAGTTAACCTAAGAGATTTTATAAAAAGGAGTTGAAAGCACAAATCCTATATAAATAAGAATAACTATTTTTAATTAATTCAAATTTTGAATAAATATAAATAATTAGATACGAAAACATTGGGAGGAATAAAGTTTTAATGATTGTTAATGTGTGGTACACTGGTATTATTTATTCTAACATGGGAAGACTATAACTAATATCATTGATTATTTAATAAATTATTTATTTGTATAACCTTTAATGCACCAATCAGGAATAGGCCCTAGTAAAAAGTAACGATAAATTGCATTCATCTTTTCTTTTTCAAAAATTGTGCCACTCCAGATAAATAACTTAAATTCAATCTTTACGTATCAATTGAATATTTATAAATCATATGAGTATATTAGATTGCAATCAAAACGAAATGGTAATTTTAGAAGCTCCCTACTTCAATAGGAGATCCCAATGATGCTACAATTTCACTCCACGTGAAATTGTGTTGATTTCATACTCGATCGGTAGACTCAAATTATACTTTTAATTGGTTTCACACTATGTATAAGCTAAAGAACAACTCAAATGGCAACCCTAGTTTTTGGCCAAAATGAGAGGACGATTTCAAAACAAACCTGACATTTAATTTACGGATGAGAACTTTCAGATAATAACCTCGCGAATAACTTTAACTTATTGGCTAGTAAGATATTGACATTATCGTAGATTATTTGGTGTCAGAATCAAAGAGTGAAAAAAAAATATCATTACGATGAAATAATAAAATCTTATTTGTTTACATTTATGTAATGAACATTCATTACAACGACTTATTACACCAAAATCTATCATTTTTTTTAATGAAACCAAAATTATATAAGTCGATTATTAACTAACCACATTAAATAAAGTCCTATAATCAATGTGGTATTTTAGTCATTTGCTTATTGATTTCATTCCGCCTTATCAAACAAACCAAATACGAATAACAGAATGAATCATTACATTACCATAGTGTGGACATCATAATAAGAAGTATGAATGGAAAGATCATTATCACGAAATAAAAATATTATATTTGTTTACAATTATAGAATACAATTACTTATTACATGAATTACCCATTACATCAAAACCACTATTTTCATTCATCGTATTCTTTTTTTTTCATTACATCTTGGAATGTAATCATAATTACTCCTATATAAAGCCTTTTATTAATTATCCACGAAACAAAAAATATATCATCAGGTTATTTTAGATTTTTATTATCGATTACATTCTATTTTATTATAACAATTAAACATAATTATAAGCGTAATGTGTCATTCCATTACCTCAAATCAAGTGTGGAACGAGAAAGAGAGTCATGAAAAGAATGTGATTTGAGGAAAGATTACGCGTATGAAGGGGAGCATCATTGATTGGAAGCATGTGCATGGGTTCTCCACCAACCGTGTTCATGCTTTCAATTTTCTACCTTTCAATCCCTCAATTTCCTCATAGGGAGCCCCCTACTTTTGTGTACCAAAAGATGATCATGTTTAATAACACCTTTGGCCCAACATTGATAGTCATTTTCTCCAAAATCTGTCCATTTTGTTTTTCTAGCTATACATGTTCATTTTGTATCTTTTGAGACGATCTGGCAATTTCAGATATATACACACAATTATATGTTAAAGGTGTTCACAACTCGGATATTATTTACATGATCCGAAAATCGTCGAACTGAACTTGTCAAAACCAAATTAAATAGTTGGTTTTGGTGTTGGCAAATGTAAAACAACCCAAAAACTGAAAACCAATTCACAGAAATATATACAATTTTCTATATCTTTATATACATAAGAAAACAATTAGATATTTTTCTAGTATAAATATAACATTTTAAGTTTGTAAGTATTTTTCTTTATCAATCATGTATCTTTTCATTAAAACGATAAATAAACGAATATATTGCTTTGATTTTACGATCTCAGCTTAAAAACGTTGCAGACATCATTTTTTACATTAATAAGTTATTTTTTATAAGATTAAAAGCGCCGTTAAAATAATCATCACCCATCCGACACGCAAAACACTTGATTATGTATTAGCGAGCCCCAAGATATGCAACAAGTACAATAAAATCACAAAATCAAGTGTTTTGAAATACTTTATAAGACCGGTGTTTTACGAATCGGATGGGTGATGATTATTTTAACCGCTTTAATTGTGCTTAAAGAAAGAAGAACTAATTAATCTAAATGGAGTGATGCAGTTGCTTTTTTTTTCGCTATGAGATCGTAATCACTAATTGAAAGAATACATTTATTTATCGTTTAATTCACTTTAACTCTATTATTATAGAGTTTAATGTGCACCTATCATATTTATTCCCTGGGTCATTCCCATTGTCTTGCCACACTAGTAATATTTTGCACAAATTCACCGATACTCATAAGAATCCACTTTGCAGCTTCCAAGATGTAAATGATCGACCATGATCGATTCCCACCGATCACCCCATCGTGAAATCGATCGCGTCACTTTTTGTATTGGTCGAGTTTATGATCGAGATAGATATGCTTGAACAAAAAATCACATTTATTTCAACCGCTAGTAACAGCTTAAAAATAATAATAATAAAAATAAATAAATAAATAAATAAACAAAATTTTAAACTACCCTATAAATACACAATATAAACACACTTCAATTCACAAATCTCATTTCACACAATTCAACCTCAAACTATTTCTCAACACAAGATTTATTACGGCTTGCCCCCATTCCGTTGAAGATATGAAACGACGAATTATCCACACATAGCTCTTGGGACGACCTCGCCTTTACCATTTACTACACTACACACGACGGGTACACCGCCTGTTAGTGCATTAGTGGTAGACCATAGGTATAGCGAGATACTATAAATATTAAGACCAGTCAAGAAAACCCGCATCACGTGTCTAGGTGATGCAATGAGCAATCTTTGGTGTCTTGGCCATGGATTTGGTCATGTATCATTGATTTTTTCCACTTCGCCGTGACATGTTAGTAATGAAAAATTACCCTTAACCTTTGTAGTGTCTACCCATATTTCCTTCAAGAATTGTTTTGTCCTTAACTCTAGTGGTGGAGATTTGTGTAACCGTCAAGCTTATGATAGAATACATGCTATGACTGTGCAATGAGTGATCACCCCGAAATTGACACTTAATATAGTTGAGAGATTTGAGTGTTTTGTCCCCGTTTTGTGAGGTGTTCGACTTTGTTTTATTCTAGCATAATGGATTTGTAAACTTATATTTTCCAAGTAATGGGAGATATCTTTTAGGAATCTATCTAATAAGGTCTACTTGAGGGCAAGTAGAGTTCAGTGGGAGGATATTTGATAACATCAAATAGTCCCGAAAATTAAGTGTCAATTTTCCCAATAATGCTCGTATTTTATATCATTTATATGGATTTACGCTTGTTTTCCTCTATATTTCACTTTCGTAAATTACGAGCATTGGAGCTAAAGAGACGCGGATTTGGAGAGTTTATTGAAGATATATCATAGTATGCTCATTTTGAAGAAGTTACGGGCGTAACTCCTCTCTCACATTACTACCAGACTCAAAGCGTGGCTCGAAAACCAACTCAATGTAAGATTACCGTGTAACTCTCCCAAAGATTACGGCGAACCAACTAGGTCAAATGTGGCTCAAGCCGTCAGCAAGATACGCCGTAACTATTGTCTCAGTTACGGCGTAACCAAAATTTATTGAAGATACGGCGTAACTCCTTCCATAGTTAGCCGTAACCAGCATTTTTAGTGCAAAATATGAAGAATTGTATGTTACGGCGTAATCTCTAACATTAGTTACGCCAGAACTAGATCCGCCTATAAATACCCCACGATTTCCAAAGATTTCAAAGCATCCCATTCCACACACAACACCAAGTAAACGTGAGTAGAAGTCAAGGCGATCTAGAGGAGCATACGGAGCTATCTCCGAGGAGAAATCACTCCCCTACGATAAGCATTAGCTTTTTATCTTTTCTTTACTTTCAATTCATGTATTTCGTAATGTTAAACATTGAATCGATTGTTTTAGTTAATATGAGCTGCTAAGCACCTCTAGTCTTGGCCTAGTTATGATTCCTTAATTGTTTTGTTTGCGTTTACATTGCTTCCTATAATTATTTCTAAGTGTATGCATGCATAGTTTGTTGGTAGCTACCCTTGTTTCGGGTAGTTTTGAATGGCGGTAGTGGCTAGTTACTTAGAAGATATGACCAACCAATTCAAGTAGTTAGGCGAGTGTGAAGGGTAAGATATGACCAACCGATGACCATTTCGCCAGCGATTTGACCAACTGATCACCTACCGTTTGGATGAACTTAAAAAGTAGGGGGTGAGTGTTTAAGATGCTAGCGCTCGGGCACTCACTGTTTTGAATATAGCATGTAGCGGTACTTAATGACTTGGCGTAGGGGACTAAGAACAACTGGACTTATGACGGGTCACCTGATTTCTCTAGTGGGACCCTTTGTTGATAGGTTAGGACGAATTGACAAAATGTTCTCTGATGATGTACCCTTCGAACAGCTCGAAGGACACTCCTCCGAGACATGTCGAAGCCCTTATATTCAAAGGCCCAAGTTAGGATTCCAGAACATCCATCAAGGCCAAACCATTCGTAGCACGAAGGTTACCCACGGGAATTCGCTATTCAAGCCCTAAGCCCTTCTGGTATGGCCGACGAAGGAGTAATGGATAGGAGCACGCCCGACTTGGTCAAACCCACGATCTCCTCTCTTACCCGGCTTCCCGCCAAGCTTGAGAACGTGAGTCACTAAGCCCTGGCGGTTACCCACAATCATGGGGCGCCCGTGATCTCCGACATTCTGCAGTAGTGCCCCTAACCCTATTTCTTTCACTATAAATAGGTTGGACGGGCAATGGATTATGGTATGCTCTTTTCACACTCATCTCTTTACTTACACACACTTATACAACCATAACTCATACTTACTCTCACGGAGGTGGTTCGCAGGTCCCACCGCGTAATCACTTAACGTGGTGTTTCGTATTTCTTATTCTCGTGAAAGGCAATTCTTGGTCGGAACATACACCCTCATACCTTTGATCATCATCAAGCACTCGTAGTGCAATCTTTTGTACAATCAACATGCGCCATCCGTGGGACCACTACTATTAGTCCCGTAATCACCCACCCTAAAACCCTAACCGACTACGCTACATTTTCGGCATGGAACCAGGAAGAGAAAATACACCTCCACCAAGTTTCTCTACCCTGGTCCCCCTCAACACAACCAACGCCGATGATCTCGCCCCCATAACGGCCTCAACCTTCACCACACGATCTCGTTTAGAAACCACTCCCGTACATCACACCTCAACATCCGATAACCCTATTCGAGATATTAGCCCCACCTTCGTTGAGGAAAACTTCGAAGCCTTAGAGTCTTTACTAAGGGCTCATAAGAGGCAGATTCGCAACACTGAAATGCGAAGAGAGTTGGAATACTCCAGTGAGGAGTATGACGAAGAGAACTAAATAGAGGAGAGGCCTCGACCGCTTAGCAAGGGGGCTCGCCCTACGAATGGTTCTCCTTCCATCAAGGCCAAATGGAAGGACCTGGGTTTTGAGGAAGGTCCCGAGGAGATCCGGGAAGAAGGGAAAGAATGCAAGGTGAAAGAAGGAGCGAGAACTCTAACGGAGGAAGCAACCCGGTAGGGAACGGAGGGTAAACCTACCCCTCTTAGTCGCCCACTTAGGAAGAGAAGGGATAGGGCTCGATACCCCCATCGTATGTTTCGAGTGTCTGAGGCCCTCCTTCATACTCGTGTATGAATCGCCATCTCTTCCGTGAATGAATCCTACCCACCGCCAAACCTATAACACCTACCTCCGAATGGTTCTCTCCCCAACCGAGTTACCAAAGAATGCCCTATGGACACGCTCCCACGCAACCGATCGGTGTAAACCCTTCGTACCAACCTTCTACTATTTACCCCGCCTATACACACCATTTCCTAACCCATATAACCCTACACCGCTTATCCACCTCCATACAACCCATACTATACCAAAGCCTCGAGCTTGTACACCTTTCGTGAAGTGGATCAAGACTACCCTTTACCGACGGTAAAGATGCCTACTCACATAGGCACCTACGATGGAAAAGGCAATCCCGATAACTTCCTACACTTGTTCAAGGCGCTATCAAGATGCAAAAGTGGGTCATGCCCGTAGCATGCCACATGTTCACTTATACGCCCGAGACTCCGCGAGAATATGGTGGAATGGACGAAAGTTGGGAAGCATTGTAAGTCTAGACGATCTTAAGGCTAACTTCCGATCACACTTTAGCCAATGTGAAGAAGTACATCAAGACCCATCTAGCCGTGCACACCATCAAGCAAAGGGACAACGAAGCACAAGCGGCCTTCGCTGCGAGGTACACCGATGAAACTTTGCAAATTCGGTTTGCACGAAGATCGAGGATCTCGTGTTTTGTACATGGCCTTCGGACGCTAAGCTTGGTGGAATTCTCGTCACCGATCTTCCCACCACTTACAAGGCAATCGATGGAGAAGACTTACACTTGGATTGAGTCCAAAGAAGTAGCAAGAAACGGGCTCGATAGAGCAAAAGGAAGCTTCGACAAGTTCTCTCGAGGTCCTCCCAGGAAGGATCCAAGAATAAGAAGAAGAACAAAGACCGCTTCACTCCATACAACAAAGGTTCGAACCATGGACTCTGGCGAACTTGGTCAAATCTCCCGAGAGATTATGGCTATCGAGAAAGCCATAAAGTCCTTCGATCCACCACCTCGGATGTCAGCACGAAACAAAGCCAGGGACATGTCCAAGTACTGCCATTTCCATGAAGACCGTGGACACGACACAAACAACTGCAGATAGCTAAAGAAGCAGATTGAAGAGGCGGTAGGATTCGGACAATTAGCTCACCTGGTTAAGGGCATCAAAAAGGGAAAAGACAAATTCTCTGATACCCAATTGGGTGAATGGAAGGGGAACAAGAAGGAGGCCACCCCTACAGAGACTCCGATACTAATGGTTCACAGGCGTGATCCAACCTTGAAACGGAAGGAAGTAGATGGGGAGCTAGGAAGCGTAGGAGAAGTAACCTTCCCTTCCATCCTGGGGCAGAACCTTCGACTGACCCCGTGGTCATCAAGGTGCGAGTCTCAAACAGGGAGGTAAATAGAGCGTATATGGATTGTGGAAGCTCCTGCGAGATCATTTATGAGCATTATTTCCTAAATCTTAAGTCATCTATACGCCAAGAAGGGTGGACTCGAAAACACCACCGTAGGATTCTCCGCGAGTATTCATGGCCCCGGAGAAGTACCATTGAAATCACCATAGCGAAGGCCCTTATCCCGACGGAGACACTCACCTTCGCCATAGTCGCCGATTCTCCTTATAATTTGTTAATAGGGAGAACAACTATGCAAAAGATGGCCATTGTTGTTTCCACCATACATGTCGCTATTAAGTTCCAAACCCCTTCGGAGTAGAACCGCTCATTCCAATTATGGGGCGGATAAGGGTGCATATGGTGTCAAAAGGATCAAGAAGAATCGAGGAGCCTCCGATAGCCATTCTAAGTCGCACAGATGCGTAAGAGCGAGTTGTAGTTAACCCTAGTTACCCCGAACAAACGGTGGAAATAGGAAAACAACTCCCGCCGAATTTCAAGGCGAAGCTCACGTAATCACATGGACTAACCTTGATATTTTTGCTTGGAAATATTCGACATGACAGGGTACCAAGAACATTGCCGATGATTGGACGGTCCTTCGATCTGAGCATAAACTCAATGAGTACAAACACATTGAGCCAATAAAATGAAAGGAGGAGCCTAGCCCCGAAAGAAACGCTGCGACCGCAAAGAAGTTGACGAACTCACACAAGCAGGAATCCTAAGGAAGTTAAATACCAAACTTGGGTAGCCAACCCAAGAATGGTCAAAAAGGCGACGGTGTGGCGATGTGCGTTGACTTTATCGACATCAACAAAGCATGCCCAAGGATTGCTACCCCTACCGTAAATTGACCGAAGGTAGAATACTTAGCAGCTTCCGGATAAAATGCTTAGATGCCTACCAAGGGTATCATCGATCCGGATGGCAAAGGAGGACGAAGAAAAGATAGCCTTCTACACAAGCAAAGGTGTCTCATCGTTACGTAAAGATGCCCTTGGATTAAAGAACGCAGCTGCAACATACCAACGCCTCGTAGATAAAGCCTTCAACAAACAGATAGGCGAAATCTCAAAGCATACGAAACGACATGGTTATCAAAAGCAAGACGGAGGAAGATCTACTCTCGATGTGCAAGAAACCTTTGACCGACTTGAGGCGATTAATATAAAGTCGAACCCTAAGAAATGATCCTTCGTGTCAAGAGGGCAATTCCTAGGCATTTGATTACTAAGCTGGGATAAAGGCTAATCCTCCAAAGTCAAGGCAATCACAGATCTCCAAGCTCCTAAGTGTCTAAAAGATGTGCAAAGTCCGAATGGGAAGCTAGTCGCCTAAGTCGGTTTTGTCAAAGGGGCGATAGGTCCCTACCATTCTTCAAAACACTCAAAGGATGTGTCGATAAGAAAACTTTTCGGAGTCGACCTTGACCGCCTTTCGTAAGATGAAGGAGTTCATCAAATCCTTCCAACACTTATAGCCCCAATCAAAGGCGAGGTGTTGTTCATGTACTTAGCATCCTCAATGGAGAGTATTAGCGCATCTTTATGGCGTAACAAGACAAACGATGGATCCCCATTTATTTTGTTAGCGAGTCTTGCATGGGCGGAGATCAACTATCCAACATTGGAGAAGTTAATATCGCCCTAATCTACGCAGCAAGGAGGCTCCGCGATATTTCCGTGCCCATCCGATCACGCCTTAACCGACAAGCCACTCAAACAGATCTTGTCAAGCCTCGAAAAGTCCGGAAGGGTGGCTAAATGGGCTATTGAACTTGAGAGCACAAAATAGAGTTCAAGGGTCGAAACTCCATTAAAGGGCAAATTCGCAGACTTCTTGGCGTAAACACCTTCCGAGCCACCAGCAAAAGGAAGATCCCAAAGCTAAACTCACTCAAGTACACGATGACCGGAAACTTTATACAGACGGAGCATCTAGCTCCGATGGTTCCGGAGCGTGTCTAATCTCGGTCGTACCGACGAGAAGAAGCATACGTATGCTCTTCGCTTTGAGTTCAAAGCCACAAACAATGAAGCGGAGTACAAGCCACGCTAGCAGCCTCCGATTAGCTAAAGATATGGAAGTAAAAGCTCGTTGTTTTGCAGACTCCCAATTGGTAGCAAACCAAGTGACGTGCTCCATGAAGCAAGGCAACCCGTCATCAAACAAGACATGGAAAAAACAAAGGAGATGTCGGAAAGTTTTGACTCTACACCATCCAACATGTTTGTAGGAATCGAACAAGAAGGCGGATTCACTGAGCAAGCTAGCCTCTATAGCCTTCGCTCATCTCACCAAAGAAGTACTTGTCAAGTCTTACCCGAAAGCTCCATCATTCGCAAGGAAGTTGCAGACGTGGTTCACAAAGAAGAGACATGGATGACTCCCATCGTGAATATTTGATAAGTGGTCTTCCTCAAGATCCCAAGCTAGCAAGGAAAATTCGGGTTAAGTCCCCACAAGACGCTAATAGGGAAACCCTATATGAAGGTCATTCCTATCACCTTGGTTAAGATATGTGGGACCCAAGCAGGCTACGAGTATTATCGCTGAAGTCCATGAAGGATCCTGCGGCCTCCATGCAGGACCCCGCTCAGTTGTCTCCAAAATAATGAAGTGGGGCTACTATTGGCCTTCGATGCACAAGGATGCGGCATAAATCATTCTCAAATGTGAAGCTTGTCAGATACACTCAAACGTCTCCAAGATGACGAAGCAGGATATGACAAGCATGACATCCGCATGGCCCTTCTCCCAATGAGGCATTGATATCGTCGGACCCATGCCTGTAGCTCCTGGAGGAGTCAAATTCTTGCTCGTAGCAATTGATTACTTTACTAAATGGGTAGAGGCTAAACCCTTAGCCTCCGTCACGGGAAGACAGATCGAGAAGTTTGTGTGGGAGCACATTGTTTGCAGATTCGAGTACCCCACATAATCATATCCGACAATGGAAAGCAGATCGTCAAGGAGTCTTCTACGACCGCCAAGGACTCAACATAAAGCGAGCCCGGACATCCGCTCACCATCCACAAGGTAACGGTATGGTGGAGGTTACAAACAGAGATATCGTAAAAGGATCGAGAAAAGGCCGACGAACTCACCATGGATGGGTGGGCGAACTGCTCAAGTACTATGGGCCCACCGAACACACCCTAAGTCAAGCAATGGTGAAACCCCTTCACCCTAACATACGGAATGCGGTCATCCCTTCGAACTAAGTGTACACACGGGCGTGTGGCAACGTATGATGCCTCCCAAATGATGAAAGGATCACGGAGAACCCGGATCTACTAGAAGAAATAAGAGAGATAGCCTCCATCCGAGAAGCAATGCACAAGCATAACATCAAGGCTATTATAACAAAAGGGTCGGCCTTCCACCTTCAAGCTTGGGGAATATGTGCTACACCTCAACAAAGGCAAGCAAAGCGTAATACTAGGAAAGCCGGGACCTACTTGGGAAGGACCTTACATGATAGCCGAGGCCTCACGACAACGGAGCCTACAAACCGCCACTCTTCCTCGGAGAACCCATTGACAGACATGGAATGGTGCGAACCTTCAAAAGTTCTATGTTTAAGAAGTACTTTTACTTTTTCATTCTTGTAATTAGAAGCTTCTCAGGGGAAAGCAAACATTATTGGTAGTTGTCTTAGTTTTCATTTCAAGAATGATGTAATCCTCTCTACCAATTCAATGATAAATAAGACATTTCCCACAAATCTCTTGCTTCGTTTCTTAAACACAAAGATTTGTTCAACCAAGTCGTTTATGAGTTTCAATGTCGAATAAAAGGGGCACAAGGTGTAATATACGCCTCATCATTTACGCCTACTTAAACATTCACATTAACTCTCCTAGTAGTTTATGACGCTTGTGAAAATACATACAAAGTCATACTACTTAAAGGATTTGAGATAGAGTGGGTCGCGACCCTCTGTCAATGATCAAATTTGGTCATTATATTCTTGGTGTTAAAATTTACACACAATGAGGTTGTTTAACCTTAGGATGTAAAACTTAAGCGTCAGAAAAATGGCGTAAGAGAACTTCATAAGACAAACACAAATCATAACCAGGTGTGTAGAGGTATCTCCCATATACTATACCATTAAAAATGAGGGCTAGTGCCCTTGTACCTACACGAGGAGCCTAAGCCCTAATTAAATTGTCTTTGGCCTAAGGCCATACATCACAAATATTCATATTGTTTAGAGAACCAGATAAGCATCGTCAAATAACACAAATTATTTTAAAGGGTACATGCCACCCTCGAAACCAAATTATTGCCAACATGGCAGCCTTCATTCTTGCTTTTTTGGGGATGGAGTAGGGGATGATTGAACGTAGATAGGCTTGGTAGATATTGTTTTTTTGGTAGGAGTCGTAGGCTTGAGCTTGCGGGGTTTGTTGGAAAGGAGGTCTTCTAGTGGTGCCATAGGATCTTTTGTAGCTTCAGTTAGGAAGGAGTACTATTATGTTGCAAATGCATTTCCTGCCTCATCATACTCAGCTTTTGATGTGGGACGGTAGCATTCAATTTTGGAGAGGTCTACGGGTTTTCCTGTTTTAGCAGCCTCCTCCAACGCTAAGCACCTCCCATGAAAAATAGCTGATTTGATGACCTTCCACATTTGTTCTCCCAACTCATTACTATGATAAAGCTCCATGGCTATATATAGCACCACCTTAGACACAACCTTCGCACGATCCTTTTGCAGCATCTTGTATCTCATTTGCGAGCCATCAATCTCCTCCCTTAATTTTATTTCCACCTCTCCAAGCCTAGACCTCTCACTCTCTAAACCAGCACATTTCGCTTTAAGCACAACATTTTAACCAATGAGAGTCACTATCCTACCCTCCTCTACCTTGAGTTTGACAATTTCGCTTGTCAACTCGCAACCTTTGACGGAGGTCTTGAACGAGAGATTCTTCTCAAGGTCCTTCTCAATCTCATCACACTTGGCCTCCACTTTTCATACTCCCGATCCCTATGTTTTTCCCTTTCCAACATGACATCCATCTCTGTCTAGCCTTGGTCACAACCCTAAGCAACTCTCTGGTTCTGCCATTTAGATTATTGTCCAAAACCGACTGCCTCGCTACACCATTGTCATGCATGTCACAAACCTTTTCAATGGACATATTGTCCAGCAAACCTTTCCATTGAGGAGGGGTGACATGATCCACAATCCGGTGGCAAGCAAAAGCATTGGGAAGATCCTTCGTTTCGGGAAGGCCTGCGACCAATATAATATATAAGGACTAAGTTAATTTTGACAATTATCACTTCACATGTTTTATAAGGAAAAACTGCTTACCATGAACCCCCACTGCTTCATCTGGTAGCTCAAAGGCTAACTTCACAAACTTTCTGCCTTCAGCACTCTTCTGCTTCACAGCCCTCAATCCGGAGGCGGGAAGGGGATTCTTCCTTTTGTTGGTTGACTTAATCGCCTTACCAGCTGTTCCTTTTTGGCTTTTCAACCTGTCAGCTATCTCGATGGAACCTAAAACCGGGACATCCTCCTCCGCAGGATCGTCTGAGTCAAAGAACATTTTCAACAAGTTGATAAGGACCTCCAAATGCAAGTTGTGGGGTGCTTGATGCAATGGACTCCGGCTTTGGAGTATCCACCTCATTGTTGTTGACGGATGTGGAAGGAGAGCCAACACCGTAAGACTCTTCGGCCTTATCCACGGCATGAAACTCAAGTCTTCATCCAAATCTTGGTACATAAAGTTCTTGAATGACATCTCGCAAAAAGAAATAAAAAGAAATAAATATCGATTACTACATTGATCCTACTTTACAAGAAGTAGAGAAACATACTTTGTCCATGGTACATGATAACGAGCTTCTTGGGAGACCCTCCCGACTCTGGCAATCCCACCATGTATAAGATTGGCTGGGGAACACTTGCACATCAACAGTAGTTTTAGCCAAACGCGATAGCAGAATCCTTCGCACCTCATATGGCAAGGGGTCATTATACCGCTTTGCATCAAACATATATTCCTTACTCAAGAACTCGATAGTTGGGTGGGATAAAAGTGTTTTGACATAAAAGAAATTGCCTTTCCAAGCTATTATGTTGGTGTATACTCTCCCAACAAAGTTCGCACATCTGCCTCGTGCCTCTTAGCCAAGGTTAACCGTTTCCCCAGTGATACAAATTCAAAACCCCTTAAAACATTTAAAGTTGGTTCATAGCCGTATGCTTTACACATTACTATGAATGTGGTCAGTTTAGCTAAACCAAATGGGTTGAACCTAGAGATATGAACCTTGTAGTATTGCATAAACTCTAATATCGAGTGCGGTGGAATCCTAAGGTTGGAATGGCTAAATGCATGTGTGTATAACCCTACGAAACCTTCAGGAGCATCAAATATACCCTAATTAGACTTAGGAAACATGATTTTATACTCAAATGGGATCGGAAAATCAGCTAAGTGATCGTGTAAATCTTTTGCAGACAATGTACATTTTTGTTGTTTAATGATAAATTTGGAATCCATTTTAAACTAAAGATGAAGAGGGATGTTTACCTTTTTCGAAGATGGTGTGCGCTCTAAAAGTTTACTGCATGAAAAATATGGCGGAGAGAGTGAAAATGTTTTAGGGTTTCAACAACCCCTCCTTAAATACTGTTTTTACCGCTTTCCTAGCCGCACACGTGTAACTAATATTTACTCTTATCCGATCTCAATAGTTTTTAAATTTTAAAATGAAGTCTTTTGGTCTCCTGGTAGAACGGAAATTGTAATTCCTGTAGCGGGCAGCCGAAAGGTTTAATTAGCATTAAATGCGCTGAGTTAGGTGCATAGTTATCTTCCAACTAATACGATTAGCAGCAGGATGGTATTTTTCGAAGCATGAAGTCGAAAGCAATACCTCTTCGCTCATATGCATCACTTTCATTGGGGGCTTGATGATGTACCTCGAATGACTCAAGGACACTCCTCCGAGACGTGTCGAAGCCCTTCTATTCAAGGCCCAAGTTAGGATTCCGAAACATCCACAGGCGTCAAACCATTCAGAACACGAAGGTTACCCACGGGAATTCGCCATTCGAACCCTAAGCCCTTCGGGTATGGTACGACGAAGGAGTAATGTATAGGAGCACGTCCTGACTTGGTCAAACCCACGATCTCCCCCTCTTACCTGGCTTCCCAGCCAAGCTTGAGAACGTGGGTCACTAAGCCCTAGCGGTTACCCACAATCATGGGACGCCCCCATGATCTTCGACATTCACGCAGAAGTGCCCCTAACCCTATTTCTTTCACTATAAATAGGTTGGACGGGCAATAGATTATGGTATGCTCTTTTCACACTCATCTCTTTACTTACACACACTTATACAACCTTAACTCATACTTACTCTCACGTCGGAGGTGGTTCGCAGGGTCCTACCCCTGCGTAATCACTTAACATAGTGTTTCGTATTTCTTATTCTCATGTGAAAGGCAAGTCTTGGCTGGAACATACACCCATCATACCTTTGATCATCATCAAATCCTGGTTGTGCAATCTTTTGTACAATCACTGTCCTAGCGACTTTGACCCCACCTGAAGTAATTGGAAATAATTAGATATAGATATAACTGGTTAGGATGATAACTAGGTTAGCACCACTCTCCTCTATTGATCACAACCCTCGCCTTTATTTTCCTTAGTAGTTAATTAGTTAATTCAATATCAAAATCATATTAAAATTTGTGACACGTAGACTTAGTTTAAATCCGCACACATAGCTCTTGGGACGACCTCGGTTTTACCGATTACTACACTACACACGACCGGGTACACTGCCAATTAGTGAATTACGGTAGACCATAGGTATAACGAGAAACTATAAATATTAAAACCTGCATCAGTCATGGCTTTCAAAAGGTTATATATCTTCCTATCCATCTCGGCTTGTTGTTGGTTAAAGCGGTCCGAAAGCTTGGCTATTTGGGCTTCTTGGGATGTAACTAGGTGTTGCATCATCCCTTCTAGATTTTGTTGACTAAGGCCTTGAGAGCTTTGGTTGTGTTTTTGGGGCCATGGGGAATCGTTAGAGGTGAATTATTTGGTTTGACCCCAATTATAGTCGGGTTTGCCCCTCCATGCTTCTCGGGCTTTGTTGAAAGTCCTAGGTCGGGGTGTTGTGGGGAATCTCCCTCCCATTCCATTGGTACGCGAGGATGCGTAGTCTACGGAAGCTTGTTCGGGGAGTCTCGTACAAGTACGAGTGTCATGGGGACCACTACATATCTCACACAAGGAAGAGACCTTGTTCACTTGGCGTGAAGACTTAGGATTCTCGTAGGAGCTCATTAAGAATTTGACTTGATCTTCAAGTTTGAGCATCCTATGATTGGAAGGTTGTGAGTCAATGGGAGGCAAGGAGATTGCCTTGATGGTTTTGGGCAACTCACGGGGGTCATTCCAACATTCTTTGTCATAGAGGGCAAGGTCCTCTATTGTACACCATGATTCTTCCGAGGTAAGTTCACTAAGTTTGCCACCGTCCGCTTGGTCAATGGTTTTCCTAGTTGAGAAGTTGACATGATCGTAAAAGATTTGGACTTGAATCCAAAGATCGATATCGTGATGAGGGACTTTATGGAGCAAGTCCTTGAATCGAGTCCAAGCCTTGTAGAGAGTTTCGCCTTGACATTGTTGGATGTAAAGCCTCTTTTATCACATATACCTTATCAAACCAAACGTGTATACTCACGTTAACACAAACAGTATGCGAAGAATAGAAGAAGAAAAGATAGAACTTGGTGACTTGAAGATATGTATAAATCGTATGTGTATTTAGAGAGAAAAGGAAAGAAGATAGATGAAAACAATAAGATGTTATATTGCTTCAAAGGAAAACACACACACACACTTTCAAGCACACCCCTCAAATGACATACTTGAGGGGTATTTATAGTAAGAGAGGATGATGCCCTAAGGCTTGGCCATGGGCCTTGAGATGGACTTGGATTGGGCTTGGGTTACACGAACTAGACAAGGCTAGCTTAACTTAACTAATGCCCAATTAGCTTAGCCCAATCCACGAGCCCGTTGACTATTCTATCACGATATCTAACACACATTACAAAGTTCCTAATCGTGAATGACCATCACTTCTAATAAAAATAATCAAGGCTAACAATCTCCCCTAAGGGTGGTCATTCAAAAGATTCTCCACTTGAATAGGTCTTTAATCTTTTGAGCTTGAACTTTGTGAGTAGATATAGAATAGTCTTAATTCTTTGTTCCTTCATGCTTTGTGATCGCTTAATGTGGTTGTTCCGCCGTTGTCAACTTCGTTGGTTAGGTGTCTCCACGCCTTTCTCCACCATGCTCACACTTCTATTTGACTTTGAGTTTCCAATGATGAAGTTCTCGAGTCTTTACACTTTGTTGATTCTTTGACTTTGACGAAGAATCATCTATAACTTTGTGTAGCCTTTGATTTTGATGAGAACTATCATGTGTTGTTGGTATGAGCATGTGGCGAGTCTGCACGATCCATCCACTCCGGAGCTTCCATAAGAAGAAAACATAAAAACAGGTTAGTAATAAGCGGATTCCGGCACTTACAAGTTTGAATTTCGAGGTGTTAACAACATAGTGTGAAAACACGTCTCTAATTCTCACAAGGGCCGTTCTCGAACCTGAGTCCCACAAGTGAGATAACGATATACAAGTACATCTACAGCTCGGATGAGTCACCGAGGTACACGAAGCATCACCCCACGATCGTAGACCGCTTTGAGACACTAAGCGTAATCCATGGAGAATTACCGAAGTAACTTTTATCGCTGTGGTCGCTTGATGTTGACCACGGCAGAATTTCCATTCAATCACCGAGGATTACGGTTGTAAAACCTCTCATAAATGTTACGGCATTGCTAAGATCTGCGTGGGACTCTAGAATATATCACTTGTGCCCTTATCGATGAACAACAAGCGATGTCATGTCATGTGTTCCTATGAGATCTTTTGATGAATCTCGTGGCTCTAGACTCAATAAGTGCATTTTGGTTTTCCGAGCGGAGACTAGGGAGAGGTCTCCTTTCAATACCAACGATCTCTAAGAGAAAGTCAATAGATTATGTACGGTTCCCAGTGAGAATGAAACAAATCCTTTTAAGAGGAATTGAGTGGCTAGAAGGTTTAGTGCAAGCGTCACTCGGGTCCATGACGTCTTTGTCTTCAATACCGGTGTCATCTAGTGACAACCAAGAGTATATGTATTGAACCCGTTTACGCCTAAGGTTGAATATGGAGGGCTATTTCTTTTCACCCTTTCTTTTACATTTCTTTTAATTCTTCAACCCTTCTTTCTCATTTCTCACATTACTCCTTTTTCAATCATTCCTAAGGACTTCTAGTTCTAAACTATTTGTGATGTCCTTGGGTAGATCCCTCCGACTCTGGCGGATCATAGACTAATTTCCTATTCTTAGTCACCTTATAACTCCATGACCGCCCTATTGTTGCCATAAAACCATTTTTCTTGAAAATCTCTCGAGTGTTTATGATAGAAAACAAGTTTGAAACACTCGTGAGTTTTATATTTTCATAAACACTCCCCTTCACATGTGCTTATATGTTTTGGACAGAAATCGCACATAGAGGGTAGAGTTCGCACTTTTGAATTGATCGACTTTAAATGAACTAGACCGATTCGAGACACGTTTACATCACTAGAGAACTAGCTTGAAATTATTACCCGTCTGGTCAAGTCCATAGAAAGTTTCTAAATTGTACATTATTCGACTTTGATTTCTCGTCAATTCATTGGTTACGACCGAGTCGAGCTCTTTTGAGATTCAAACAACGATCATTAAACTTTTTGATCACATTTTAATCACGCTTCTCCCTCAAAAATAGCATATCTATGATGTTTTGAAACAAAATAGTTAAAAGATATGTTTTTCGAAAAGCATTTGGAGAGAATCTGATTTAGCATGAATTTTGGAACACTTTTTGTTTTATACTCCCCCTTAACGAAAGCATATTTTTCATACAGAAAATTTAGAATCAATTAAGGGTAGAGGGAGTTATCTTGGTACCAAATGTGAGATATTTTGAAAAAATCTTTTTGAAAAATTGCGAATCAATGGTACGCAAGATGAAGAGAAGATTTTGAAAATCTTTTGAAGATATTTAGAGAAAAATTATCTTCATTTGATTTAGGATAAGTGCGCAATATTTATGAAAATCGATTTTGCGTAGCACTTTCCTTTCTTTAAAGTTCGGGTTACAATCAAGTAATCGCAAGCCATTATGTTTTTAGGAAAAGTGCTTTGAAAAATATTTAAGACCTTTGATTGGTTAAGCACTTTCCTTTCTTTGAGCCTGGTCCCGAACCGATGTGTTCGAAGCCATTAATTTGAAGTCCGGGTTTCGTCTTTGAGTATACGAAAGCCATTATTGAAGAAATTTTGAGAAACGACATGTTTTCGAAAACATTTAAAGAACTCTCGCCAAGCATCTCGTACATGCCCGTATCATTGTTGAATGACATTTCTAGAAACGTCTGAATATCGATTATACGAGAGACATGTCGTGAGAAGAATATTTTGGATTTTTGATTTTATATTGTTTTGTATTTTTGAAATTTTCTATTTTTGTATTTTGTTTTGTTGGTTTTATAAAAGAAATGGAAAATCAATAAAGAAGATAGAAAGAGTGATGAAGAAGAATTTACAATTAGAACCCTCTCGATGAGTCGGGTTCGTAGATATTTGATTCACCCGCAACCAAAGAAGAAGAGTTTTCACAAATAACGTGTTAGAAGTACAAAATTCCTCACGGTGAGGGTGATCACTATCAACGGTTGTAGTGGTTTTACTTCCTTATCCCGATGATGTTCACTATTATCCGTGTAGGTGCAAGTATCAAACATCTTTCTGTGGGAATCCATCTAAGACCTATTTCGTTGAAAACTTTGCCCGTGGGTATCCACCTAAGGTAAGATCTAGGAGTTGTTTTCTTTTCGGATGCGTGAAGACTCATTTTGGAAAAACTACGTCTGAAGAGATCCACCTATTAGGTTTCTTTTGTTTGACATTTTAGCAACGGGCTTGTTTCTATTTGGTGTCTTAGTGGATTGTGCCTTGGGATGAGAATTATCTTTCTTGAGATATTGTGAGACACATGCCTCATGATTAACCCGAAAAGACACATTTTTACATGTAGTACGATAAATTCAATATTTTGTTTAAAACAAAGACTTTAACTTTGTCACTACGCCTTTTTGGAAGTTGATTCTTGTTCGAAAAGACTTAGAATTCCTAGTGTTGTTTTCTAAGGGCATGGAATTTTCTTTTATGCAACTACTCTTAGATGCAAGCCAATCCTAGTCTTTTGTAGAGTGTTCCTAGGTAATGGTTTACTACTACTAGCAAAGCCTTGAAATCTTGTAGAATTCATCATCCTAGATGTTGCACCTAGAATTCCATCTTTTCGAGTCTGTGCCTTTTTCCTAGCTTCTTCTAGATAGTGATTGTTGACCATTTTGTTAGAACCAACAGATTCTTTAACTGGATTTGCGGTCACATTCCGTGTACTATTCCTAGAAGTGCCATGTAAACCTTGGATAATTCGTTTTTTGATAGGCAAAGTCTGTGGAGTGACTGTTTTTGACAAATCATTTTTCTCATTGACTTTTGGAGGAAACTAAGAAATAGACATTTTTGGTTTCAAAACCGGTTTGGGAACATTTGTTTTCTCCTTAGTCAATGGTTTTGCAAACTTAGTATCCATGACCTTTCCTTTTAGACTTTCCAAATGAACTCTCAACGGATCATTTTGCTCTTGCATGTCCTTGTAGGCACGCTCATACTGACAGTTTGTCATACTTGCATTCCTCGATTTTTGATCAAGTTGTTTAAAATAGGACACGTTTTCTTTTCTAGTTTTCAAGAGCTTTTTCATATTTAGAAACAATTGCGGAGGTCTCATCTTGGAGTCTTTCATGATCTTCAACGTAATATGTTTGTAAAATAATAGACATGATATCGGTGGTCATAACATCTTCGAAAAGAGAATCATTTAAATTTTCCAAAACTTTGATGTGTTCAAAACTTTCATTAGCTTGCTTTACTGTGGATTTATGGTCCTTGACAAAGTCGGATGTTTCTTTCAAAGTGCTTGTACAACATGAATTACCCTTGCAATCGATGGCATTCAAATTGAGGGTAATTAGAGTTTCAAAAACTTTTACTGCTCATTATCAAAACTATTAAACCGGATGTTTGTTGTAATATTGGTTTTAGTTTTAATATCTCTTGAAGATACCCAATTCTAGTTTTAACGTCATCTAAAATGCTTCTAGTATCACTTGTGTTAAAAGGATTGTTTGAAGACATTTGTTCGATTTTGAAAGAGACTTGGAAACTACAACCGGTTTTGAAACCGATTTTGAAATGTGTTGACACTTTGTTTGAAACACTTGGTGTTATGGAAAACTTTGACGTTTCTTTTTATTAACAAAAGTAATCCCATTAATTTTGTTCCATTTGTTATAATCAATCGGTTTAAGATCCGGATTCTTTTGTTTCATTTTGATCTACTCTCCTCGCTAGTTCCAACGTTTCAAGAGAATCACGAACAATTATGGGTTCATGCATAGGTTGTCCATTGTTCAACACATTCCATTCTTTTCGAGCTTTCTTGAGGAACGAAGGAGGTGAGTTACCAAGAGCCATTTTATGTGAAGTGTGAAAATCGGATTTGCTTGATTAGAAAGCATCTTGTTTGTTTTAGCGGAATGACCCGTTGTAAGAAGCAAATTATCCAATTTTTGATAGTTTCATTTTATCCGAATTTCATCAAGAAGAGAATCTTCTCGCTTTGAAAAATCGACAATCAACTGCTTTTCTTTTTCAAGAACGAAAATGTTGTTTTTGTTTAGAAAGTTGGTTGTTTAGATCGAAAATTTCCTTGTTTAAAGATTTTATTTTCAAATTCGATTCACATCAAGTGTGTCATACTTGAGTTGCAATTGTTGTTCTCTTAAAATGTAATCTCGATAACCAATTTCTAATTCGAAAGTTTGTTTGTATGAAATTCAAAGGCTTTGGCGTGCTCCTTGTAACTCTCAAGCTCGGGTCAATTTAGCATTCGCGGCCTTAACTTCGCGATTGACCGCTCTAACTTTCTCAACTTCAATGCCACATTGATTGATTAATGATTCAACATAAGCACGTGTTTCCTCATCGCCTCGAGATTTTGTGCCACACACCTCCACTAGGATCCACATATGGAGTTTCGAGTTAGTATTGCTACAACTCGGATTGTCCATGAATGTATCATAAGTAGGTGCGGATGTCAGAATCGTCGTTCTTCATGAGTAAACACATCACATATGACATTGTTATAGCATGGATCAATGATTGGTACCTTAGATATCGCATTTGCGTCATAGACAGGAGGCGCACAAAGTCGTTGTCGTACTTAGTCTCCTCAAGATTTGCCATGAAGACGCAGCTTGCATTGATGTCCTCTCGCCTTCCAAATCATCCATAATAGCGAAAAGTCATGTTCCTCAAGACTCAACCGCATTCCAGATTACGCCTTTTGTGCTAACAAGATAGCTTTCAAGGTACGCAAAATCCTTCTTTTTCGCTTGGTAGGACAATTTCTTGCCATGTGACCCACTCCTCGACAGCTATAACACTTAATCGATTACCACGATTCACATTTCCATAATTCCCAACGATCGGAGTCGCAACATTCGATTCGATTACCCATCGCTTATTCCCAACATTCATCTCATCCGACACCACGATTCGAACCACGATTACCCATGCGATCGCTAAATGCTTTATCCAATAAAGAAAATACATTGCAAGGTCGCTTCTACTTGGTCGGTTCATGATCGGTGATTCCTTGTTCCCGGTATTGTGGATACGGTTGTTGAATGACTTGTTGTTCCGGTGGATAGAATTGTTGTTGTGGTTGTTGAATGTATTGTTGCAAGTTGTTGTTGTTGGAAGATGATGAAGCTTGTTGTTGTGTATTCATCAAGTTTGAGTCTTTGCAATAAGTGCCAATGGATCATGATTCTTTGCCAATCTTTCTTTCCTTACTTCATTCGCTTCAGATTGGTTTTGTTTCGTAAAATCGTTTAGTTGATCAAAGTTCACCGATGTAAGTCTTTTGTTTGGTTAACAATAGTGACATATCGTCCCCATTCTTCCGGAAGATTATTCGAGAACTTGATGTTTTGAACGATTGTTCCGGGTGCCAACTTGTTTCGATAAGCTCATTCATCAAAGTGCAAAACCTTCCATAGTAGGATTCAATGGATTCTCCGGTGTAGATGTAAACTTCTCCCATTCGGTTAGCGACTTATTCTCCATGTCTTGTTTACCAATTTCATTCCATAACATAGTCGCCTAACACGCTCCCACATATCGAAAGCGGCCACAACCGCTCTCAAAGAAGAAAATGTCTATTGGTAAACCCGCTTGGACAATATGAATTGCCATGTCATCTCGATCGACTTGTTTCGATCCTCTTGAAGTATTCGATTCGGTTTGAAGATGAGAGGATGGTGGGATGGGAGGTGTTGCATCAAGATTTCGTGGACATGGACTTGTCGAGGCTTGAAAGGTCCATTCGAATGGAGTTAATCATGAGTTTCCCATTAGGTTTGGTCTTTATGTAGCGAAGCATTCGACTTGTCCATTGAAGATAACCACCTTTTGCCAACATAGAGGTCGGTTTTCGACCGATCGCATGAATGTCTTGTTGAGTTGCCATTGATGAAGGTATGATCCGATAAAGTTGATGTAGGATCGATTCAACGATAAAGGAGTTGTGGTTGATGAAGATTAAGTTCATTGAGGTGTTTCCGAAAGTCGTATCAGTAACCTTGGTTCTTAAAAACTTTTCACCAAAATTTGAAATTCACTATAAAATCAATTCTAAGGTCGTAAGAAAATTTTGAGTTATGACAATTTTGACGCCAAATTTGACCTAAAAATTTGAATTTAGGCCCAAAATTTGAATTTTTGACCAAAATTTTCACAATTAAACCAAAATTTGAATCTCGTAAAAATTGAACGCTTAGTCTCCTCAAAATTTAAATTTTACTCAAGTTTTCCCGCCAAAAATTTAAAAACCCTTATGCGTAGAAAGAGCTTAGGCGTAGACCGAAGTTACGAGTAGGATATGGTTATGAGTAGACGAGGCTTAGGCGTAGGATCTTATGCGTAGGATCTTAGGCGTAGGATTCCTTAGGCGTAGGATCTTATGCGAGGATTTTAGGCGAGGATCTTATCGCGAGGTTTAAAGTTACAAGTAGAAAAGTTATGCGTAAGATTTAGCTTATGCGTAAGGAAAACTTAGGCGTAAGAAAATGCTTATGCGTAGTATTCTACGCATAAGTCGAAACTTATGCGTAAGATTGGGTTTTGCCCAAAATCCTTTACACCGTCACAATGTAAGAGATATCCAAAAGTCGAAGTGTTCCACAAACTTATCCAAGTGAGGGAAGCATCGAGTCACTGCTATAGCTCAAGAAACTTCACCAAAAGTTACGAGTAGAAATAGGGTTTGACTTTTGACTTCTACCGTAAGAAATATCCAACGATTCAAAGGATTTCTTTTGCACGATAGCCTTAAAAACACTCGAATAACCCAAAAATGTTGACCTTATTCACCCAAAGTGCTTAGAAAAGTTACGAGTAGAAATGACCAAAGGACAAAAAACGAGTTCAAAAATGATGTTAAACACGTAAAGCTTCAAACTTTTTGCAAAAAACTGAAACTTTAGCACCAAATAAACCTTAAACCACAAGAATCTTGAATTTTTGAGTGCAAAAATTAAAGCTTTAAGCGTGACAACTATGTAACACGAGAGCTTTATGTGTAACCCTTCACAACAAACACAAACACTCCTAAACCATTGTTAGGCGATTGATACCAATTGTAGGACCACTACGAATATCAACCTTATCACGTAATACCCACGTTAACCAAAGTTTTGTGTAGAACTCGTGAAACCTAACACAAACGTAAAGCTTAGAAAGATTAACAAAAAAGATGGTGACTTGATGTATAAATTCGTATGTATGTTTAGAGAGGTAGAGAGAAGAAAGATGAAAACAATAATATGTTATATTGCTTCAAAGGAAAAACACACACACACACACACATTTCAAGCACACCCTCAAATGACATACTGAGGGGTATTTATAGTAAGAGAGATGATGCCCTAAGGCTTGGCCATGGGCCTTGAGATGGACTTGGATTGGGCTTGGGTTACACGAACTAGACAAGGCTAGCTTAACTTAACTAATGCCCAATTAGCTTAGCCCAATCCACGAGCCCGTTGACTATTCTATCACGATATCTAACACACATTACAAAGTTCCTAATCGTGAATGACCATCACTTCTAATAAAAATAATCAAGGCTAACATTGGAACATCAAGATGTCATTCCTTAGTTTGGTATCTCCTCGGTGGGAAACATTGGCCGAGGAAACGAGTGGTGAGATCATCCCAACTTGAGATGGATCCGGCGGGAAGTCGCTCAAGCTAATTATTAGCTTGGTCCCGTAGAGAGAATTGGAAGAGACGCAAGCGCGTGGTCTCCCGAGTGGTAGCATCAAGGTCGAAAGAGTCAACGATTTTTAGAAAATCCTTGAGATGCTGATTAGGATCTTCGGAACGAAGTCCATGGAATGCACATCCGTTTTGCACCAATCGGATGGTGTCGGATCGCAGGGCCGTAGTTTGAGCTTGATCGGGGAGCTCAATGGTGTTCCTATAGCCTTGATGGCTCGGTCTAGAGTATTCACCAAGAGTACGGCCTCTTTTCGGTCATTTGGTGGTGGGTTGATGAGAAGTGGTTGATTTGGTGGTGGGTTATCACCTTCCATAATGAAAAGTGACAAGGTTTACGAACAAAAACACGAAGAAGGGGGATAGACTACAAGGAAGCTAATGAAAATGAGAAAAAATCTTACTTGATAGGAATCAAGAAAGGGAACCTAAACGAGATAGAGGTCTAACTAGCTATTCTATTACCCGGCAGCGGCGCCAAAAACTTGATGCGCGCGGAAGGCACGTTCGGGGTGAAGGAAACTTTATTTTAGTCGAGCAAGTTTTTCAACCTCCTAGGCAGTGAACCTAATCGTTTTAGTGTAGTATTGGGTAAGCCTCAGGGATTGATATCGTTCTCTAGGGGAGTATGAATGCTAGTAAGAAATGTATGACGAGAAGGTGGGGGTTGAGGATGATTCTTTTTTTTTCTTTTCTTTTATGGTTGTTTAGAAAGCTAAGGTAAAATCTCGAGGAAATTGGTTGGGGGTGGTACTTCTACCGATTACTCTACTTATCTAATTATCTAATTACTACAGGTAGCTTATGTATAATTGAGGTGTGCTCGTATGATGATTAAAAATGTGTTCACCTAGATACTATTACTCCCTAGCTATCTTTTATTGGTCAGTTGAGTTGTCACGCCTTATCTTAACGCGTTGTATTCCTAAAGGTCGTAGGGTATGTGTGCCCCCTAGTTCTTTGAGGTTATCTCTCGTATATGACCTACGAAGTCGGTAAGCCTAAGCTATTTCATCCATAGACCATATCATCATAAAGCATACTCAAGCATTAAATACAATGAATGATGCCTAGTTGCACTCCTAAGCCAATTTTCAATTAAGATAAGAAACAACCTAACAATAATCAATAACTAGGTTTCATAAATCTAAGCAAACACACAAGAAATTTAGCTAGACATGGTAAACAGGCAAGCATACACACAATCAATCGAATACGGGATAGATATAATGATACTTTGGATTAAAATACTTATCTCGATGTGTAAAATAGGGTATGGGACCCTAAGATACTGTCCAATTCGGACTACAAACGATTTAGGGTTTTTTCTCCAAAAGTCTACCTCTTAAGATATAGAAAAATCGAATTCTATATATAGATTTACAACTATGACGGCGTCACCTTTTGAATGGGATGCCGTCAGCTCGCCGTCATTAGGGTTTCGCATGGGCCAAGTCATCGATGGGACGACGTCACCTTAGAGTTGTGACGCCATCGCCTTCGATTGGGACGTCGCCTTGATTCTAGATCCGGGCCGCTCGAGATGAAAACTATGAGTGACTCCTCCTTATTTAAAGCGTGACGCCACAAAGTTATAAGACCGTAATTTTCACCGAGCCGTCGTGTGCATGTTTTGTTCAAGTCATCATAGAGGACGGTAGCCGCTTTGGTTGGGACGCCGCCAGGTACTGTTGATCAACTTTGAGTGGCTTCGATCTTGACTTTGTCATTTTCTTCATGTATTTGCTCCTTTTCGTCCAAATGTGCTTCATTCCAGCATTTTGCTTCCAAAAGACCTAAAAAGTGAAAAGGAACAAAATTAAGCAGTAACGGATATAAAATTTTTCGATTTAAGGCTTAAATGACCCCCTAAAAGCGTACATTTTAAATCCTTATTACCTTGCAATGTCATATCTCCTCTCCATGCTGAGTTAATAGTGATACACTACACTTGCTTACTAGCATTTAATCGAGGATGGTTTAATGCTACTGTGAAATCCGACTTCCAACTAGCTATCTCCTTATCAACTTCTGAAACACCCCCACCTTGGAATGTTGTTGCTCTTGTGGATGACATTCACTTATGGGCAAATAATATACAATTATCATTTTCTTAGGTTAATTGAGAAAGGAATCAAGTAGCTCATTGGGTTGCTCATCATGCGTTTTCTAACACTTCAAAGTTTAGTTGGGATGTTTATTTTCCTCAAGAACTTACCTCGCTTGCGAGGAGTGATTTGTATGCATCTTAAGTTTTTCTGTTCATTTAATTCGACTACAATACGAAGTAAGACATCATCCAAAAAAAAAAGAAAAAAAAAACACGAAGACATTTTATTTTTTTCAATCAGGTTATATTCGTTTTGTTGAAGTATAATACTCAGTTATCCACCCTTCAACTTTGGCATCACCTTAAGAGCGTAAGGTATGTTAACCTTAGGTTAAGGTTTAACATTTGCCACGTCAGCGCCACATCAGCTTTAACGTTTTACCTTAACTTAACAAAAAAACACCCATTATCATAACTTACCAAAGCTAAACCTTAACTCAAATATTTTCAAATTCAACCCCTAAACTAAAACAAACACTTCATTTATTAAAAAAAACATATCATTAATTCGTAAACATATTATAACACGAAATTAAAAAAAAATGTTACAACGAAAAAAAATACGAAATAAAAAAACACACTGCAAAGTAAACTACAACATAAAGGAAATGACGAAAATACAATCTAGTGACGAGGTTGCAAGTTATATTTTTTAATAATTCGGTTTTTTTCTTCATGATCCAAGCCACAACGTTTGGATCTTTGCCTTCAGTGTCAATCATCAAAACTTTCACATCTTCCAACCTTGTTATCGTTTCATCTTTTACTTAGGCCGCCCGATACGCCGCTTGGGCGGTTTCCTGTTTGATACGATACTCGGTTGTCATAGTTTCGGTGAATTGGCTTGACGAGCTCGTTCCTCCGGTGCTCGCTCCCCCAGTACTTGTTTTGCTCTCGGATCTGGATTTCTTGGAAGCACGCTTTTTTCCCATGGGGCGTGGTTGTTCATCATGACCAAACAAAGCCTCGTTTGTTTGGCTTAGGACATCGCCGGTTAAATCAACCAGATCCGGCGCGTCCCATTTCTTATGAGTACGCAAAACCTCCCAAGCCTCCTCGAGAGCAAACGCCGCAGATTTGTGCTCGTCACGATACATTTGTTTCGCCTGTTTGAGGACATCCATCTCACTTTCCCCACTTTTCTGTTCCCGTTGCGCACGTTTGAAATACGCGTTGAACTTTGAGCAATCACGGTTAAACGTTTTCCACTTGCTTGTTATCATATCCTTGTTGTGTCGTTGAAAATTGAGTCTATTGAACTCATTTTTGACCCGATGCCAAAACGTATCATATCCTTGTGCACGCCCGACAAGCGGATCCTCCGTAGCGGCTACATAACACTTGGCAAGTAATTCTTCCTCTTTTGGTTGCCAACGTCCAGGGACGTAGTTGAGATTTTTTTCATCCTCATCGATTGGTTCGGGTTCTTTGGCTTTTTTGGACTTTCGTGACCACGAATTTTGGACTTTGAAGGAGACGTGGGTGTTTCGGGAACCTCATGTGTTTCAGTTTGTGAATGTTGTGTGAATTCTAGATTTTGGAAATTGGTGTTTAGTGTGTTTTGTTGACTTTGTTCCCAAAACAGAAATCGTTGATGTTGTAGGTAAAGATCTTTGCTCGACAAGCCTAGTGGGTTAGGAAAAGAGATGTTGGGTGATGATGAACCCGCGTTCGGGTTTGAAGATGAACCCGGGTTTGAGGTATTTCACCCACTGAGAAAATTCATGAATGAATCATCGTTGTTGTTGCCTCCCGACATTTTTTTATAGCAAATGGAAGTATAAAATTGAGTGGATTGACTAATGGAAGTGTGAAAAAAAATGGTGTATTATTTGGGTATTTATAGTGGTAAAAAAATAGTTTTGATTTTTTTTTATTTTTTTTTAATTTTAAAACATACTAGCCGTTTGAAACCGGGGAGGAGGGGGTGTAAAACAATTTTTTTTTACACCCAACGGCTATAATAGCCGTTTGGGGTGTGTTTGTGATTTTTTTTTTTACTCGTCCAACCTTAACGCAACGTTAAGGCAATAACATTGCCTCGTTAACGCGACAATAACGCTCACCATGGTGTGGATAACGCCCCTTAACGCTGCGGCGTTAAAGGTTAACTTGGGTTACCAAGTTACCATACTGAGCACTTTAAAAATTGAAAATCAGTGACATACCGAAAAAAATCTCCAAGAAAAACTACTCGAGTTGACTAGTTTTACACATTATGAGACTACTCCACCACTTGACTTTTGATAGTCAACTCTGGGTAATTATTACGTCTTTTAATTATGGGTAATGAATAATGAGTTGATTTTTCTCACCTGATTTATGGAATTACCGAATTACGTACAGTCATTTAAAGTGGGACACCCATAGAAATTTGTTTTGCTATGTAACTTTTGCAGAAAAAATTCAAAGTTTTTATAGCGCACCGGTTAAATAAAATAAAATAATATCTCTCTTTTTTTCTTTTTTTTTTTTAAATTATTTATACCTAAATATGCATAAAAAACAGTATACGATATGCATTCAATACTTGCAATTTGAGTATATATGAAATTAATCATGAAAGTAGAATGATATATGAAATTAATCCTAAAATATATGTTTGTGATTATTTAGTCCATCGATAGATAAAAGGTAAAGTTAACGGATTTGTTTTTTTTACATGTTTAATCTTTTATTTCAATCATTCACTTGTCACTTTTAGTTTTCTTATACAACTTATTTAAGAATAGAAAGAAGTTAGAAAACTTGATATTACATTGTTTAGGACTTCAACTGTTTTCTCAATTCGATTAAAATATACATCACGCATACTTTTTTGCCATACTTTTGTAACAAATCTTTGATGTTTGCTTTTTGTGATAGATCTACGTCAATTGTACAACTTAAAAAGTGTAGAAAGTCATTCATATCGTGACACGTGTCCCCCACTATAAATTATACATAAAATTCGCCTAGGGGTAATATGGTCTTTTGACTCATTTTTTCTTTTCCACCTCAAATTTCAAACGCACATATCTTTTAAACCACAAACTTTTACAAAAACCGATTTCATCATAATTTTTAAAATTCGATTCTCTTTAATTTGGTATAAATCTTTTAATTATTTCAAACTTTTTTTCGACATATTCATCGGGCCACGATTTTCGATATTTTCGCTATTTTCGATCCTATTTTTACCTTAAAATTTGTCAATCATAAAATACTTAAAACACAAAAGTTTTAGATTTTGATTCACTCTTTACCAGAATTTGAATCACTCAAATCGATATGTTATGAGTGAGATATCGACGTTAAAGACGACGCTTTAGTATATTTGTTGCATACGCTGTTTGATGAAATGTCAGTTTAGATTTTTAGCGTTAAAATTGAGCTAAATGAACTAATTTTTGTCCCACAACGCATCATTAATCATTTTATTAATGTAAAACTCAAAAGTGATGTTTTTAATAGTTAAAGTTTTAACTATTAAAAGAGAAAACAATCGACGAATCAAACTAAATCGATGAACCAAACCAAATCGATGAATCACGAACCAAAGAAAGCGATGAACCAAATCAAACATAGTTCATCGCTTTATTTGGCTCATCAATCATAGTTTCGAAACAACACGTTGGTGTTTGCTTTGTTTGTTCATCGCTTTATTTTGGCTCATCAATCATAGCCAGATTTTGGTTTGGTTCATCGATTTTGGTTTGGTTCATCGATTTGGTTTGGTTCATCAATCATAGTTCCGCTTTGGTTTGGTTCATCGCTTTTTGGTTTGGTTCATCGCTTTAGTTTGGTTCATCAATCATAGTTTCGCTTGGTTTGGTTCATCGCTTTTGTTTGGTTCATCACTTGGTTAGGTTCATCATTTTGGGTTTATGCTTTTTTAAACAATTTGGTTTGGTTCATCGGTTTTGGTTTGGTTCATCAGTTCATCAATTTGGTTCATCAGTTTTAATAGTTAAAAACATTAACTATTAAAAAACATATCTTACCCATATGACATCGAATTTGAGTTATTTAAATTTATGGGTAAAGAGTGAACAAAAATCTATAATTTTCATGCTTTAAGTTTTTCACGATTCGACATTTATGAAGATAAAAAATAGGGCCGAAAATGCCAAAAAAATCAAGAAAATCAAGAACTATTTTAAAAATTATGGTGAAATCGGTTTTTCGTAAAAGTTTGTCGTTTGAAAGTTATTTGCGTTTGAAATTTGGGGTGGAATATAAAAAAAGGGTTAAAATGGCAAAAATACCCTAACCGAATTTAATAAGAAAAAAAAGAGAGTGAATGAGTGACAACATGTCGCATCATGAACGACTTTCTAGCCTTTTTAATTTTCCTTACTTTGTAAAGGATCCCATCTCGTATAACAATATATATATTGCAAATAATTTTGTTTCGTTATTCAAATTTTTTTTTGAACGCGTATTATAATAAAGGAGTTTTAACTCATGCTTCTAAGCATGTTAAGACATCATAAGATATGATGGCCCAAAAAAAGAATAGGATTGACATAAAAGTATGCATGACGATTCTTTATGTGGGTCCCCCGCAGATTTTTATGTCTTTGTTGTCTTAACTCATGTCACTGCGCATGATTAAAACCCTAATAAAAATAAAAAGAATCTAGCAAGAAGGCTAGAAATTGCAGTAGAGATTTCAAACAATCACCTAAGACTAATCTTACGACCTCTAAACTTAAGCCACGAAAAGAATACAAACGAATATTATCGAAAATGTCACATTTCCCAAAGAATGAGAGCTAAAAGTAACAATGCTTGCGATACCTCCAAATCAACCATAACATAGACACAATAATGATAAACATACGATGCTTCTTCTTCATGAACTGCGCCAATGAATTCAACCAATCTTTCAAATGAGAATTAGAAGTGAACAAAGGCATGGAAGGGTCACATCATACTCGAACTAGTCTCCAAATCTCTCACAAAGAACCTCACACTCGAAAAAATATGTTGACAAGACTCAGATTATAATTGCACGAAAGGCATGAAATCGTGTGAATTTCAATCCCTTTAGCAGAAAGATTCAACCTGTGCGGAAGCCAAATTGGGTTTGTTTTATCTCGATTCAATATGCGATCACGTACGTTCTATAGTTTGGAGCTTTGGACACATGATCGAATTGCCTTAAAATTCATAATAAAATATTTGAAAATAACGAGAAAATGAGCTCGCTTCTTCTTTTCCATATGTTTCATTCACCAACAATGTTTTTTTTGCATTGTGTTTGTAGACAAAACAAACAAACAAACGAAGCGAAAGATTTATTCAAAATTTCAAACCAAATAGAAAACAAAATTCGATGGTACCGATACAAAATTTTAAGTCAAATGTAACAATTTTTAAATCAAAAGGTACAAAAAAAATGTTATCAATCTTTATTTATAGGCAAAACTAACCGTCATAGATTATTTTCCTAATTCTAAACAAACTTGTAAGACAAGTCACACAAATTATCAAATTTACAAAACAACACTTAAAGTTTAAGTCACTTTTTAAACAATCTCCACCCTGACTTAAACTCTTCCACCTGCTTCAAATCAAATTCAAGGTTTCAAATGCAAGCGATACTAGCCAAATTCAAATTAAACGATCGATTCCCAAAAACAATCCACAACAAATTCGATCCAAAACAAACACCGATAACTTCAAAACAAACAATCAAATGTTAACCGACAAATGTAAAACGGTTAAACAAACAAATAAATTGGCTCAAACGATCTTCAACAAAGACAATAAAATTCAGGCAACCAACTTTAAAAGCTCGACGAACGAAATCCAAAATTTTCCAAACTGACAAATTTCCAACGATCTAACAATCAAACAAACTTCAAACGACCTTATTATAACTAAGTCTTCAAACATTAATCGATCTTCAAATTTCAAATTTCAAATACCAAAGTCAAATTCTAATGACCCACTTATATAATATGGATTATGGTCCAAACTTCAAACTTATTATCGAAGTATCAAACAAATTCAAGTTGATGAATAACTTGACGAACAACTCTTTTCAAACGCCTCAAATATGATACGGATAATAATTTTAATGACCCGCTTATATAGTAAAATTACGTTCAAATTTAAATACAACCTGAAACGAAACAACTTCAGACAAAATCCTCAAATCGTCAAGACCAGTCAAATGATTTCTAGATATTCCAAAAAATAAAACAAATACGTATCCAATAGCCTAATCAAAACAAAAAACTCTTAGAAGGCTCAAAACAAAAAATCATTCCAATAACAAAAGATACAAAACAAAGATTAGAAGAGCCAATCGATTCCAAACAACATCAAAACCAAACGAACTTCATTTTTTTTTATTTTTTTATTTTTTCATGGCAAAACTAACCGTAATAGATTAGCTTCTAATTTTAAACAAACTTGTAACACAAATTATCAAATTTAGCAAACAACCCTTAAAATTGAAGTCACTTTTTTAACGGTGTTTATCAGATTAGACGACACATATATTTCATTATTCGAGTATTCCACTGTCGAATCAAATGTTTATCCAATATAATTATTTACAAAGGAAATATAAATTTAAATCACCTGTCAATTTTTTAGTTTTACACATCCCTCGCAACAAGTTTCTGTCAAAGTATCTCTATCCTACATTTAAGTAAAACGTGGTAAGATAATCACACGAACTACAAAACAAGTGTCGATGAACAAATATCAGCTCAATGGTTCACACAGAGACAAGACCCAAAATTTTTAAGAGAGTGTTGCACAAAAGAAATGTTGAGCTTACTAAAGTTACATTGTAAGAAATGAAAGTAGCAAAAAAAATTTTAAGGGTTACACATACCACAAAAACGATAATTTTGAAATCTTTTTGCACTTTATCATCTAAATTGGATGTAGCCCGTGCCAGACCCGGCATAGATATAGGTCCGTCAATGAGTTCACATGCAACAAAACTAATAAATGGTACAACGCCCACCTGAGGGTTAATGAATATAACGGTTTTAATTAAACTTTTGAACAAATCAAATTTTCACAAAAGCCTATGATGTTGTAGACTTTGGGAATTTAATTTTACAAAACTCATTGTTATATACTAGGCGATACTCGCGTCGGCGGCATCGGTTTTGAACGGTTTTTTATGCATTAAACGTATTGTTTGCATTTCTCCATTAGCAAGATTGTCTGATTTAGTTTTTAATTAGTTTGCATTTTTTCATTAGTTTTTCAAACATTCTTCAATTAGTTTAGCAATAGTTATGTACATTAAACGAATGGCATGTATGCATAGTTACTCTTCCAGAAAATCAAGATGTCAACTTTACACTTACATGCATGATTTTCAACATTCAACAATCACCTTTACTTTTAACTTTTAACTTTCAATTTTTACTTTCACCTTTAACTATTTTTCTATTTTATTTAGTTAAGATATCATAACAAGTACTGTTCGAGTTTCATGTAAATTATTATTTTGATTATGTATCAATTCGTAGCTCAATATTTTGTCGATTTATTAGTCCAAAAAATCAATTTCGTCTTGTTCTAGTATCAAGCGAAACAGAATTATGAGACCTTCCTTTTTCGACCACTATTTAATATATCCATCAAATATAATTGCTACTAGTATTTTTCTAGAAAATTTCGTACACGACAGAAAATAAATTATTACTTCATACACTGAAATTATAGATGCACAAATGAGCTAAAGCTTGAGCCCGAGCTTAGGCCCGGCCCAGAAAAAGATTGAAAAAGCATGGCTCGAAAAGCTTGACCCAAAGCTTGGCCCGACCCAACATACCTAAATGGTTCTTATATTTTCCACTAAAGTCCGGGCTTTTCTCGGTTTGACCCAAGCCCGACCGGCCCGGTTTTTCTGCACCTCTAACTGAAATAGTGAAAATTTATAGCTCAGACTTAGAGGTTATAAAACTTTTTGGATGATCTTTGAAAATTAAGTTTGGGTGAAAGCTAAAAATACGCAACATATATTTTTAAATAAATAGGCTCACTGAATGTATTTTGTAAATTGTCAAAGACATGATATATTTTCAAATAATTTTCGATCTAAATTAATATGGTAGGTTAGCGGTGAGTGCTACAATCACATTTGATTAAAATTACACTTTTGGTCCCCAAACCTGATCAAATTCAGCGCTATTAGTTATTTTGATAACGCTTGTTAAAATAAATTAAAAAAAAAAACAAAACTTATAATTTTTTCCTTAAAATCTACTTAAAATATATATTTTTTAATTTATAATTTAAAAAATGGATAAATTTTTCTATAAACTTTTTTTTACTTTTTTTTTAATCTTAATTTTATTAAACTAATTTTAACATATTAACACGATAAAATTAAAAATTTAAACGTAAAACATTAGTTAAATTATCTTAATTCACTTTGAACTAAATAAAGTTGCTTTAAATAATGACTAAAACTGATATTTTACATTTTAATACTTGTTTGTGTTGTTTTAGTATATTATATTTAGCTTTATACTCGTTGTTTTAAAGATTTTTGAGATAAAATTATCCGAAATTGGTATGAACAAAAGAAAACCCATAAATTAACGGCCTATAAGTTAGTTTTAATAAATGGGTGACCTAAAAATAAAAAGTTTAATAGCCGGACGAGCCAATACATAATCCCTACATTAAATATTATTAAAATAATAAGTCGTGCATGCAAAACACGACTACCACATTTTTATTTTTATTATTATTATTATTATTATTATTATTATTATTTTATTATTATTTTTTTCTAAAACTTTTTTACTTGTAATTTTCACTAATAATAATTGTCTTTTGGTGTCACAAAATTGTGTCGCTAAAACTCAATAAGATGTCACTAAAGTTGAAAGCCGTTGCTTTTCCTCTACACTTTTGAAGTGGAAATAAAATGCACTCGGTAAAGATTTTTATTTATTTATTTATTTATTTTATTTTATTTTTTAAAATTTTGATACAGATTATTTATAGAAAGTGTAAATTTCACAATTACAAAATTTTGTCACATCTTTAAAAGTGTCACTGGACTCAAATTTTGTGAAATGTCACTTTTTCTTTCTTCCTTTTATGTGATTTTACGTTGACATCTAACTATAAACAATTAAACATTAACAGCTACAACTAAAAGTCTAAAATACAGCTTGCTAATAAATCAGACATGCATTTATTTAGTGACAAAAATTATATATATATATATATATATATATATATATATATATATATATATATATATATATATATATATATAATAAATAAAATACATATATGTCCACTTTATATTCAGAAAAAAAGTCACCACATTTATCAAAGCCAGAGAGACTGTCTTTACAAAAAAACACACACACACACTCAAACACACTCCCAATAACACACAAACACAACTTCTTCTAACAGAAATCCAAATCTAGTAACCACAAAACACTACACAAGATGGTATTCACTACAAACCTTAGCAAACGAACTAGCATCTCCAACAACCTTAGCAACAACGGTAACAGTGTCTCTAACGGTGTCGGTGGTGAAGGTAACTGGGGTATGGGCTTTTTCTTAGTGTTTTTCCCACAAGAACAACATCAAAAAACACAACATGAATTCAACACAACCATTTTCAAACGTACAAACTCAAGTCACATTGTTTCAAAAGCACAATCTACACTTTCGATATGTGCTTTACTTATTTTTGTTACACTTTTATTATTCACACTTTCGACTTTCGAACCGAATAAATCGTCGAATAATCGTTATCATCATTATCGGCGTTACTTGTCTGATTCACACGTAAACTTCTACTCGAAAAAGTTTGCGAAAAAACATGTACCCGCATTACAAAGGTTGGGCACTTTGTATTCGCGAGGTACTAAAGCAATGAATGATCTCGTCCTCTGTCACGTGTCTGAACATGTGACAGTGGACGAGCTGAAAGTGTTTTTACGCGCATTTCATAGGTCCGGTTTGTTGTCCAAATCGGACCTTTTGTTTATTTTTGACTCGTTTAGGACTCCGGATTATTTTGATAATGTGATTCGGGCAGAGAATAAGTTGTTTTTAAAGCTTGTTGAATTAAGTACTGCGAGTAAAAATGTTACTGAGTTTTCAACAAGTTTCGACGTGACTCAGTTTACGACATCTGGTAAAAAGGAGCTGGAGAAAGGGGAAACGATATGGGGTCGAAAAAATAGAAGTGGTTTGAATTCGAGTTTGAGTACCGAGTTGACTCGGACGAGTTTTGGGTCGGTGGTGGGTTTTGGTGTGGGTGAACTTGACCCGGAAAACTCGTTATCTGGGTTCCTTGATCATGTGCCAATGAGTCTACGAAGGTGGGCCTCGTACCCGATGCTTTTGGGTCGGGTTCGCCATAATTTTAAGCACGTCATGTTAGTTGATGTAAAAGAGGTTTTATTGCTCGGGGACCCACTTCCCCGAGTCAGGACTTCGAGTCCCGAGACAGTAATTTTATCGTACTCGCAACCACCAACCACCAAACAAAAACATAAGATATCAGAAAAAACTTTAAAGAAAACCGTAAACCCTCAAATTATAACAGGCGGAGGGCGAGGCGTGCGAAAGTTATCAGCCGCAATGCTAACGGAGATTGTTCGAGTAGCAACTTCCAATAAAAAGAAGAGTCCTAGTTCGAGTTTGATTACCGAGACGGCACTTTTAAATCGACTCGTGACCAATAAGTATCTTTTGAAGAAAATTCTCCTAGTCGATTCAGGTGAGTCGATACAACAAGCGAGTTCACTCAGTGGAGTGGAATTAGCAAATATTACAATGGCATGGCGTGGAAATAGCAACTTAGATATCGAATTTATGAAGCATATTTGTTCGTTTAAACTAGAGGCTTCAATTTACATAGATTGTGGTAAGGTAAAGGTACAGCCTTTATAGCGTATAGTATTTATTTAGATTTTGTTATACAATTTTCCACATCAGCTGATGCATTTTTGTAATTAATTGTTATTATAAATAATGATATTTAGAATCTTCGTGGACATTTCTTCAGCATGTCGTTTTGCATGCCTTGGCCCTTAAGTCAGTTATTCTGCTGCAAGTGTCACTAATCGAAATTATTGTTGCCCTTCTATCATAAATGAAATTAATCTAAAAATAGACATAATTTATATTTTGAATATACAATATTTCAAACTTGTTTGGAAAATTTTCAAGTATATTATGAAATATACGTCAAATCAAGCCCTTATATCAATTCAAAATTGTCTAAGATGACAAACATCCAAAAATCGCACACTGATTAGATGATGTAATAAGAAACATACATTATCAGATGAGGTTAAATGACTTGTTGATGGAATGTTATGACAATCATCGTAGTTTATTTTCCTTTTGTATGAATATGAGAGTGGTCTCTCACTAACTATATTAATTAATTATATATGTAATAACCCAGCTGTTTTTTTTAAAAAAATATAATAATATCATTTAAAAAAAAAACTCTACAAATATTATGATTAGTAATAATTAAAAATAATAATGATAGTTATTTTTAATAACTTATAAATTGAGTTGCAGTGTAACTTTATAAAAACAATGAGATCATCATTTTGAGGCGCATTGTAAGTTAACCTAAGAGATTTTTATAAAAAAGGAGTTGAAAGCACAAATCCCTATATAAATAAGAATAACTATTTTTAATTAATTCAAATTTTTGAATAAATATAAATAATTAGATACGAAAACATTGGGAGGAATAAAGTTTTAATGATTGTTAATGTGTGGTACACTGGTATTATTTATTCTAACATGGGAAGACTATAACTAATATCATTGATTATTTAATAAAATTATTTATTTGTATAACCTTTAATGCACCAATCAGGAATAGGCCCTAGTAAAAAGTAACGATAAATTGCATTCATCTTTTTCTTTTTTCAAAAAATTGTGCCACTCCAGATAAATAACTTAAATTCAATCTTTACGTATCAATTGAATATTTATAAATCATATGAGTATATTAGATTGCAATCAAAACGAAATGGTAATTTTAGAAGCTCCCTACTTCAATAGGAGATCCCAATGTGAATGATGCTACAATTTCACTCCACGTGAAATTTGTGTTGATTTTCATACTCGATCGGTAGACTCAAATTATACTTTTTAATTGGTTTCACACTATGTATAAGCTAAAGAACAACTCAAATGGCAACCTAGCCATTTTTAAGGTCAAAGTTGAGAAAGGATGACTTCAAAAAGTCAAACTGGACATTTAATATGGGACAGAGGGAGTAACTTCTTTGTATAATAACCCTTTGCAATAACTTTAACTTATTGGCTAGTAAGATATTGACATTATCGTAGTATTTGGTATGTCGTAATCAAAGCAGGAAAGAAAAATATCATTACGATGAAATAATAAAATCTTATTTGTTTACATTTATAGAATGTAATGATTCATTACAAGAAATGACTTATTACACCAAAATCTATCATTTTTTTTTAATGAAACCAAAATTATATAAGTCGATTATTAACTAACCACATTAAATAAAGTTCCTATAATCAATGTGGTATTTTAGTCATTTGCTTATTGATTTCATTCCGTCTTATCAAACAAACCAAACATGATTAATAACCGTAATGAATCATTACATTACCATAGTGTGTGGTACATCATAATAAGAGTATGAATGGAAAAGATCATTATCACGAAATAAAAAATATTATATTTGTTTACAATTATAGAATACAATTACTTATTACATGAATTACCCATTACATCAAAAACCACTATTTTCATTCATTGGGGGTCCTTTGCTTTTTTCATTACATCTTGGAATGTAATCATAATTACTCCTATATAAAAGCCTTTTTATTAATTATCCACGAAACAAAAAAATATATCATCAAAGGTTATTTTAGTATTTTTATTATCGATTACATTCTATTTTATTATAACAATTAAACATAATTATAAGCGTAATGTGTCATTCCATTACCTCAAATCAAGTGTGGAACGAGAAAGAGAGTCATGAAAAGAATGTGATTTGAGGAAAGATTACGCGTATGAAGGGGGAGCATCATTGATTGGAAGCATGTGCATGGGTTCTCCACCAACCGTGTTCATGCTTTCAATTTTCTACCTTTCAATCCTCAATTTCCTCATAGGGAGCCCCCTACTTTTGTGTACCAAAAGATGATCATGTTTAATAACACCTTTGGCCCAACATTGATAGTCATTTTCTCCAAAATCTGTCCATTTTGTTTTTCTAGCTATACATGTTCATTTTGTATCTTTTGAGACGATCTGGCAATTTCAGATATATACACACAATTATATGTTAAAGGTGTTCACAACTCGGATATTATTTACATGATCCGAAAATCAAGCCGAACTGAACTTGTCAAAACCAAATTAAATAGTTGGTTTTGGTGTTGGCAAAATGTAAAACAACCCAAAAACTGAAAACCAATTCACAGAAATATATACAATTTTCTATATCTTTATATACATAAGAAAACAATTAGATATTTTTTCTAGTATAAATATAACATTTTTAAGTTTGTAAGTATTTTTCTTTATCAATCATGTATCTCTTTCATTAAAACGATAAATAAATGAACATATTGCCTTCTAATTAGTGATTCTACGATCTCTCATAGCAGAAAAACGCTTGCGTACACCCTCATTTTTTACATTAATAAGTTATTCTTTTACATAAGCAAATTAAAGCGCCGTTAAAATAATCATCACCCATCCGATTACGCAAAACACTTGATTATGTATTAGCGAGCCCCAAGATATGCAACAAGTACAATAAAATCACAAAATCAAGTGTTTTGAAATACTTTATAAGACCAGTGTTTTACGTAATCGGATGGGTGATGATTATTTTAACGCCGCTTTAATTTGTGCTATAAAGAAAGAAGAACTAATTAATCTAAAAATGAGGGTGTATGCAAGCGTTTTTTTCGCTATGAGAGATCGTAGAATCACTAATTAGAAAGTAATAGTTCATTTATTTATCGTTTTAATTCACTTTTTAACTCTATTATTATAGAGTTTAATGTGCACCGGTCATATTTATTCCTGGCTTCGTCCCTGATTGTCTTGCCACACTAGTAATATTTTAGCACAAATTCACTGATACTCATAAGAATCCACTCTTAGGCTGCCTCCAGTAGATGTAAATGATCGACTCCCGCGATCGATTCCCACTCGATCACCCTACTGTGGGAAATCGATCGTGGGTCACTTTTTTTGTATCTTGGTCGAGTTTGCGATCGAGATAGGATATGCTTGGAACAAAAAAAATCACATTTATTTCAACCGTTGTGTAACAGTTAAAAATAATAATAATAAAAAATAAATAAATAAATAAATAAACAAAAATTTTAAACTACCCTATAAATACACAATATAAACACACTTCAATTCACAAATCTCATTTCACACAATTCAACCTCAAACTATTTCTCAACACAAGATTTATTATGGCTTTGCCTCCCCATTCCGTTGAAGATATGCAAATGACGTTAAAACCAATGCGAAGAAGATGACGCTATCAAAAACGCTATTATAGACGCTATCAACTGCTTTGAGCGAGCGAGGCGGAGAAAGCAACGATGAGAGCGACTACACGACTTGCAACGACATTACGCTTGAACGAAAAGCCGTGATCGACAATTTTTTGATGGATGAAGCCCGAAAGGCACTTCGATATCACGATAAATCATGGGGTGTGTTCAACAAATATCGAACAACATCAAGACCAAAATCAATTGAGATTCGGAGAACAAACCCGATGGTGTAGGTGCATCAAGTTCGTCTGCTAGATTTGTTGGGCAACCTTTGCTGACGAGGAACATTTAGGCTCGCGTCGGCGAATTTGCAGTTATCGGACTCTTCAGATGATTTTGCATGCGGGGATTTGATTATGATTTATTATTTATGATTTCGTATCGTTTTTATTTTTAATATATTATTGTTTTTATTTAGTATTGTAACATTTTTATTATTAATGAAATTTTAGTTTGTGTTGAAATTTTATTTTTATTATTAATGAACAAACCCTATTGAGTGTCCTTAGTGGGGCAGCCTTATTTCGTAGTCAAAACACCCATATCGACTTATCATAATGTTAAAACGCGGAGATGATCGATCAGTTGTGAAATGCGTATGTGCATTACTTTTGTTAACTCCACTCATTAAACCTTTGTAAACATACTTCTGAGAGAAAATGCCAAATTGTTTGTTGCAAAAGATTGTACACTTGCTCCTCAAAACCTTCTTTATGCAATAGGTGATCCGGTCACGCAAGTACATATACCTTTTACAATCTCAATTTTTAGAAGTCAAAACCTTCTCCAGGCAACATTTGTATATTTTTGCCAAGTAGTATCTCATTTTTGTCCCCTCAACTAAATATTGTTTTTTGAGTTAACTACATTTTTGGTCTTTGGGTTTTGCTGGGTATTTCACTTTCAGTCCAATTTTCTTAAAAGCTTCGAGTTTTGTCCAAAAGTGAAACACTTTTGGTCCATTTTGTTGTTGACCGGTTAAACAATATAAAATAACTTAAATACCCTCATCTTAAATGATGAAAATGACAACAATGCACTCGTTTTATTCTTTCTTTTTATTATTATTATTATTATTATTATTATTATTATTATAAACATCACTTTATTAAACTGAAAGCGATTTACAATAAATTAATGAAATGAGATACTAACCCAGCCCCACTCTCTAAATATAAAAGTTCAATCCTACTAAAGATATGAAAAGAAAGACGTCTTTAATATCTTGGGTCATCGAACTTTCAGTTGAACGAAGATCACACAAATTTATTATTATTATTATTATTATTATTATTATTATTATTATTATTATTATTATTATTATTATTTTTTAAATCACACTTTATTAAAACTCATAGGATTCTGAAAGATTAGTGGGAGCCTCGAAACCAACTCGAGCCCCACACTCTAAAGAATGGTAAAACCAATCCTATTAAAGATATGAATCGGCAGCGCGCCCAATGTCCCGGGTCATAGAGAATCGTCGAATACGCTTAAGTAAGGTGATCGATCTTTCTCGAGTTCTCCAAAAGAAGAAAAAGAAGGGGAGAAACCCATATCCAATATCCGCACATTTAGCATCGTACTTGACCTGCTTACTGCATGCGATCACCGATCGCCGCATACGTATAAAATCAATCAACCCGGATTGCGTCAAAGGCGACGAACCCGTAAGATCAACACATACGTCGCGTCCACTATCCCAATAGTAGAGTAATATGTCACGGCCGCAAGGATCCGTCCCCATCTCCAAAGCCCAATATCCACCTCCTCGCGAGCGGAAATCCGACCAGAGCATATATCAACAAGAACATCGCGCAAGGTTGTGGCGATGTTTAATGCCAACAATTCCGCACACGAAATAGCGTGATCCCCGTAAATATCTCCGGGAAAAACCTTAGAGCGGTGTAACACGGTGCAAGCAAAGGAAAGAGGAACGCCAAACCGATAGCACAACACACAACGATAAGTCCCGGCATTCGAGTTTGTCCCACCCGGATATCGAGCCACCCTAAGCCAATATGAGTATGATCCTCCTTTAATGAGCTCCATAGCGCCACCGCCGAGGAGATAGATGGAATATAGATTCAACAGTTTGGGTAACCCGATCGAAATATATATCGCGCCAATTTCTTCATAAGTTTGGGGCGGCACCTCGCTAGGTTACTCAAAAGATCAATATCCATATTTAGATTAAAAGTACATAGAGCATCATCAAAAGAGGGACCAGCGATTATAATACGTAACTATGGAGGAGCTTAGTCAGAGGCTAGCCGATTGAAGTCTAGAAGCAAGGAAGGCATAATTCAAGACATCACTTGCAGAATATACACCAAGTCCCCAAAAGCAAAGGTAAGGTGGCGAGTCTCCATTGCCAATCACCAAAACCAGCCCGTAGCGGTGACAATACGCTCCAAAGAAGAGCGGTGCCGCATCAAAAGAAACCCGAGCACACTCAAAACCCGGGGAACATGTGCGATAGAAAATACAACTTGGAAATACCAAAGACATATGCGGAGTAACAACAACTCGCATTGAGGGTCATTAAGTTCGCAACAAGATCCATAAGTTCAATAGTTTTAGCAACCCTTTTCGGAACAAGCTTACTGCCAAACTCAAAATCTACACTAACGGGCCCACCCAATAATTTAACCCCATGTAAGGGACGAGAAACATTGGGGGGGAAAACACCCACATACCTGCTTCTGGGATCCTCCTTTGGCCAAAAAAACTTCAGTTTTATCAACATTGAGGTGTAAGCCCCAACAAGGGCCATCCATCATAATCAACTCTAAAACCTTACCCACAACCAAAGTATCACCAATAATAGTGCCATCATCCATATACCATGCTTGAAAAGAAAGGTCAAAAGAGTCTCTAATCTTACATGCCAGGGGATGTAACACTAAAGCAAAGAGAAGAGGCCCAAGCGGGTCACCTTGTTGCACACCTTGATGAGACCAAAGAGTATGCTCACCATAATATAATCTGGCAGGATTTACTGGGGATTATTATTATTATTATTATTATTATTATTATTATTATTATTATTATTATTATTATTATTATTATTATTATCATTAAACACACAAATTTATAAAACATATCAACAAATGTTAATTCATAATCATCATTAATAATAATAACGCAACATAACACATTTACCAATTTACTAACGACGTCAGTTTCACTTTTGTAAATTTATAACAAATTACCAACAAACTTTAGATTACACAATAAACTTTATAAGAATTTACTAACTACTTTATAACAAAACTAACTGCTACAAATTAAAAAAAAAAAAAAAAAAAAACTCTCCATTTACTGGCAACAAAAGCAAGTTCGGTGGCGGCGACGGAACATATTTAGGCAACAACAGCGGTGACAATGGTGGATTCCGGCGACAATAACAAATCTAATTTTTTTTTTGTCAAAAAAGTTATCTACAGTACTTTATAATAGATTTGGGACTTGCTAAAAGAGGTAGTCTTAAAATTGTAAGACCAAAAACATTTCCTTATTAAGAAATAACAATTCATTTAGTTAACAGTAATACAAAGGGTATACAAATTTTTGACAAATTTTTGGGTAGTATTTTGGATAAATGGTATTTTGGTGGTTACAAATTTTCACGGGGATACAAATTTTTGACAAGATCGGGAAATCATTATCAAAGTTCATTTTAACCGTTAATGAAGGCTAGTTTTGAGCGTTTAACTGCAATATGTGATTACGGCGTGAATTCACTATTATTTATTTGAGGTTAAAGTGGGATATCACGGGTGTGTACTTAGTATCTGAAGATATCGGGGTTGGTTGGATGCATGATTCTTTGAGATCCTTGTTCGAGCTTTAACCGTTACGAATGAAAAAGACTTGAGTTGTCTAGTTATACCTGATGTAAGGAGTTACGTTGTTGTGCTCACAACATATAGCTATCACTTTTAAGGAGTTACGTTGTTGTGCTCAAGTGTCACACAAAGTTGTGGATAATTTGAGAAACTTTAAGTTTACCCATTTTTCATTGGGTGTAAGAAAAAAGGGTTCTTCGTCTGAAAATAGTGCCAGTTTAAGTCACAAGTTCGGGTTATCTTACTTCAGTCTCAAGTTCGTCATATTGGGTTTTTTTTCCATCAGTAGTGACTACAAAAAGCTGTCAGAATGATAATGGGGTCGGTAAAGAGTTAGCCGAGAAGAGTATTTACGAGTAGAGAAGTTTTATCAACACTTGATTCTCACAAGATATTTATGGTACTTCACACTTGTTCGAATAAATGGACATACATGGTCTCGCTGTCTGCAATTCATCACCAACATACGTGGTGTATGATTCTGATTCGTTGAAAACATCGGGGGGAAGAGAGTGTACGGGGTCTCTGCTTCTTCGACTTTTTCTTCAAAAACTCGTTTCCCTTCATGAATTTCTTCAATTAGGGGGAAGAAATGAGACGATCTGTGGTTCAAACGTCCTAATTCAGTGTTATCGTCTCAACTTTCACGGGTTATATTGTGTGAAGTTACCTAAATATGATGTTATGATGCCTCACACACGGTCATTTTATCGAGTAATTTGCATATTCACAAGTGATTATTATTCCGATAGACCGCAACAATCAGGGGGAAGTTGCTTCATTTCGTCTTTCATGGGTTGTTACCCCGAACGGCTTTTCCGAAATAAGACACATTTACCTTGTGTGGTTTATCGCTCATCTACAAATTTATTGCGATTGAAAACTTCAAAAGTTAGAAGAAATGTCTACTACATCAAAGTTTCGAATCATGAAGACGGTTGTCGGTTTGGGGTGAAGTTGATTGAAACTTCGCCAAAAGAAGTGTCTGAAGAAGTCGCTAAAGACATGCAAGATGAATTGGGGAAGTTAATCCAATTTGTGCATATTACATCATTTGCCTACAAGTGAAGAAAACAGTTCTCAAGTCAAGGCACAAGAATAAGACAAAGAGCGGAACTGTCATCATCCTCAGCATTTGAAGAGTTTATGAAGACTTTTCTTTATTTGTTTTATTACTTGCAGGAAATGTTGTAAGTAATCCCTTATGTCGTCCCATTGGAGAAAGATTGTTGGAATCGCTCCTAACACGTAAATGGAACGACATTTCTGAGATTACATTATCTATCCTTGTTTAGCTAAAACACATGGACTTGTTATGTCATATTTTAATAGTTGTATGTGTTAGGCTATAAATACACTCCTAGACTTCACTAGGAGGGTGAGACTCTTTAGTGTAATTTCATCTTTCATTAATAAAACACATACTAGTTTCCCTTCTCTCTCTACTTTGTCTCTCTAACTTGAAGATGATGTTCTTTCATCTTCCTAGACCTCCCGATTCACCATATCAACCTTAGAAACAGTCCTAACACACCCTGTTGTGCACTATGACTTTGGACTAAATTTAGTCTACATATTTTTTTATGACAGTTACTGTGGAGTTATTCAAAAACTCGTACATATTTTTTTTTCAAAAACGCGTTTCCCTTCATGAATTTCTTCAATTAAGAATCGGACAGTTACTGTGGAGTTTCGTTTTTATGACTTTGGACTAAACTTAGTAGTCACAACTTTGATTAAAAATTATCAATTTACAAAAGTCAGTAGAAAGGGTTCCCCTAGCTAATTAGTGTTGGAAAATTAGTTGGTAAAAGTGACTTTTGACCAACTTTGGACACAATTATCTATATGTATGTGTCATATATATAGGTAATAGTTTGTAGGTTCGCGTTCTCCTCGAAGAGAGCTTCGCAATAAGCCTTTATGTGTCCAAAATAGAGTTGATGTGAATGAGATATCGGGTCTCAAAGTTAGGCATTCAGTACCATGCCTAAAAAGGAAAAGTAGTTTATTTTCAATCCCACATCGATGGGATGAGTAAACTTAGAGGGAGTCTATTGTGTATAAATAGAGGCCCTAATTCCACAAGTTTTACACACATCAAATCAATAGTTATTATTGATTTTCAACATATGGAATACGATATCTTAAGATGAAATTCTTGGCGCTTTGTTAAGTCCGACGATCAACTTCTTCGCTTTGGTCATTGTACCACAGGAAGCAGACGGCGAATCTGTTTAAGGGAAGTGTGTAAAACACGTGCCTCGGCTTTTAGTGCTTCTTTGTTGATATCTATTTGGTGATCAAGTAAGTCTTTTGACTATTTTATTATTTTATTTAATTATCGTTTATCCGCTACATTCTGTTTGTATATAATTTTCTCATTATTTATTTATTGTTAATTTTATTTATTGTAATTTAGATTTTATTTATAAAAGTGTAACTGCTTTCCATACAATCTTAAAGCAGTTTCTGCTTAATGTAATTAAAACACTTTTATTAAAATCGATTTATTTTAATTATGATTTTATACAAACTGTTTTCTCTTGAAACCAAGATTGTGTTTCTTTGAAAATCGCTTTTATAACTAAATGTAATTTTAATTAACATATTTGGTATAATGATTTATAAACGATTTTTAAAACAGTTTATTGAATCGCTTTTATTGAAACCATGATGAGTTTCTTTTTCAAACCGATTTATTTAGTTTGTTTATTGCATATGTTATTATTTAAACGGATTACGAAACCAAGCTTGTGTTTCTCTGAATCATATTTGGTACAAGTTTACATAAACCATGTCGAGTTTATTAGATACCATATTGTTTTAATAGTTTTTTAACTGTTTTTGTGTTAAAATATTCACAAGTTAACTGATGGTAACATACGTTGTGACTAGGGGTGAAAACGAGCCGAGCCGAGCTCGAGCTCGTTTAGGCTCGAGCTCGGCTGCTTTATATATAAAGCTCGAGCTCGAGCTCGAGCTCGTTCGAGCCTCACATTTTGAGCTCGAGCTCGGCTCGTGAAATTTTCACAAGCTCGAGCTCGGCTCGTTAACAAAAAGCTCGACTCGTTAACACAAGGCTCGAGCTCGTTAACATGGTTATCATGATAGAAAATATATATCGTATATATTTCTAGGGCTCGCTTAGGCTCATGAGCCTAAGCGAGCCTTTGTATAGAGCTCGGGCTCGAGCTCGATTATTAAATGAGCCCAAACTTAGGCTCGAGCTCGGGCTCGAGCTCGTTTAGGCTCGGCTCGTTTGAGCTTTTACCGATCCGATCCCGAGCTTTTCACGGCGGCTCGGCTCGTTTCCACCCCTAGTTGTGACCCTAGTGAATTTTGCGAATGTAATTGGTGCGCCAGTTACTAACATGGTTAAAAATCATGATGAAATCAGATCCATTGAAACCAAGTGGAGTTTCTTTGAAACAAATCTCATAAAATACAAGTTGTTATTTTATTAGATTACTAGAACGTGTTTATTGACACCAAATGATTTTGTTTGAAACAAAATCTGGCTGTTATCAAATTTGGTGGAAAAGTTTCTTTGACTTGTTTAGCTTATTTAAACCGAATTGAGTTTAATTATAAACTAAATATAGTTCTTGAAACTTTATGCATTGGAAGGTAGATCTATAGAAACCTTGTTGAGTTTCTTTGAAAGAGTAAATCTATTTTGAAACCTTGTCGAGTTTCATTGTAGAATTAGACCATGTGATGCAGATCTATTAAGATATTCTTAAAGAAGATTGACAAAATCGTATTACAAATTTGTTTTTGTTTTAAAAAAAATTATGTAATATGCGATATTGTTTAATTGTTTAATCGAAAGACTTGTCTAAAAGCGGTTTTGTATAATGGATCTTACAAAACAGTAGTGTTTTAAACAAAATTCGATGTTATCGTGTTTGTTAAGAAACACTTTGTGATATAGCAAGTTGTTAATTATTCCAAATTTAGTTTTACACTAATAAGGAATCTCGTATAACGTAATGTTCGTAATGTCATGAGTGACATCTCAAGGATCCGCTCGAACTTGATGAAAGGAGACCGATACTCGAGTTATGTGTACGGTAGATGCTTTAAAGCATTCATATTTTATGTGTCATAACTATGGGTTAAATGGCCTTAATGAAATGAAAATTGTTGCCAAGGCGGGATCCGACATTAGACAATGATGGATTAACACTTGGGCATCATGTCATGAGTATGATGATAAGAGTTTGGTTAACTTTTTCAAAGTAGCAGAAAATTTAGAGATGCAATTTATGGGCAACTCTACAACTGCTAATAGCAAGGGAAAAGAAATGTGGTGTTGAAGTTCACATGTGGAAAAGAGCTTAAGTCAACCAACACGTTGTATGTGCCAGAGATTCGTAGGAATCTTGTGTTTGGATGGTTGCTTAATAAATTTGGCTTTATTTTTATTTTAATCAAATAAAATTGAGTTAACATTGAACAAAATTTTGGTCGGTACGGGTTATGCCCTCCATTAAATGTTTAAGCTGATAAAAATGAGTATGAATTCAGCTTATTTGATCCTTTGAATGTATAGCATGGCCAACACGGACATGTTAATTTTAACTCAATACGTTGTTTAATTAAATAAACGAACACGGATTACAAAAGTAAAACTTATGTTGAAGCCAAATTGACAAGATTGTCTTTTCACTCGGTTGACCGTATATTAACCGAACCCTTGATTCACATAGTTTTATGTGATTTGGAATCGATACCTACTAAGGTAGCAATTAGGTACTTCATCGTAATTGTTGATGGTAGCACAAAATATTGCGACTTTTACTTACTTGAGAGTAAGGATATAGACAAGATTGATCTATACAAATAAGTTAAGAATCAACTTATTATCGAAAACAAGGCGGTTCGAAGTGATATTGGAGGTGAATATGTGTCTCCATTTCATGTATGTTCTAAACATGGAATAAGACATAAATTAATTGCTCCTTATACACCACAACATAATTGTTGATAGGAAAGAACTGTGCCTTAAAGATATGGTTATGCCATGTTGTTAAAGCCATGGTTTAAGCCATGGCATGTGGGAAATCGGTTTTATTGGCTACTTATCTTTTAGATAAGATCCTGTAAGGAAAAAAGATAGTTTTATGAACTATTGATGGAAGAAAACCATCCTATAAGTACTTACGAATGTGGGGTGTCTATATGTCTTGACACCCAAGGTTCAAAATATTGGACCTAAAACTGTGGTTTGCATAATTTTGGATATGCTCATTACACGGTAGTGCTTATCATTTATTTGGATATGATTCGAAAATCGAATATATACAAAGATACGATAATGGAATCAAGGAAAACTTTCATTGTTTGAAACCGTTTCCTTATTTATCCGAGGAAAATGGAAGTTCATCTAGACTAGATGATATAGTTGTCCATGATGAGAGGCAACTAAATGATGATGTCTTTCATGATGAGAGACATCAAGATGATAATATTGTTCGTGATAAGAGACAACAAAGGAGTTGATAATGATCTCCAAGATGAGAGACAAGATCAAACGAGGAAGAAGAGGTTGAACCTAGAAGAAGCAAAGGGCAAGAACCGAAAATCGTTTGGACCCAATTGTTTCTTTTATAGTTGAAAACGAACCTACTTCATACCGAGGCGGTTACTTCCTCGAAGGGCCTCAATGGAAAGAAGCCATTAAAAGTGAAATAGATTCTATTTTACAAAATCTTACTTGGGAGCTCGTGGATTTACCTCCGGTTGTAAACCACTAGGCTATAAATTGATCTTCAAGAAGAAGATGAAAGCCGATGGCACCATTGACAAGTATAAAGCAAGATTAGTAATCAAAGTTTTAGACAACGAGAGGTCTTGATTACATTGATACATATTAAACATTACGCGAATAACCTCGATTAGGATGATACTTGCTATTGCCGCTTTAAGAAATTTGGAAGTTCACCAAATGGATGTGAAAACGGCATTTCTAAACGGAGATTTAGAAGAAGAAATCTACATGAACCAACCCGAGGGTTTCATAGCTCCTCAACAAGAGAACAAAGTTTGTAGGCTTGTTAAGTCATTATATGGCTTAAAGCAAGCTCCCAAACAATGACATCAATTTTTTTTTCATGTCATGTCAGAACGTGGATTTAAAAATAACGGATGTTTGTGGAAAGAAATAATTGCTGGTATATATGTAATCATGTGTCTATACATAGATGGTATACTTATCACCGAAAGTGATAACAAGATGATCAAATTCACTAATGAAATGTTGGAGTCAAGATTTGACATGAACTACATTGGTACTTTCGATATGGTTCTTGGAACTAAAATCATATGAAACCAAATGGATTTGTTTTGAAGTCAAAAACACTATAAGGACAATATTCTTGAGAGGTTCAATGTGGGATTCCACCTAGCTAGAACTCCAATGACATCTTTTAAATCTATTTATAATAGAGGTAGAGGTGTTGCCTATTTTGAATACTCGAGAGAATATTGGGCGTCTTATGTGTCTAATGACGTGTGTAAGACTTGATTTAGAAGTTATAATCAAGTTAAGTAAATATACCGATAATTCAAGTGATGACCATTTGAATAGTATTACACAAGTACTATGATACTTACGATATTGCATTTTGGAAGATATCCAACCGCTATCTAATGATAGAGTAATGCAAATATGGATTCTTACATAAAGAATCTAGATCCACTAGAGCGGATGTATTGACTCTACGTGGGAAGTCGTGTCTTGGAAATCTTGAAAGTATTTCAAATGACTTTTATAGCTAAATCTATGATTGAATTTGAATTTATCATTTGAGATAAATTTATAGAATATCGGATATCTCCGTTAATTCAGAGAGGACATACCAAGATGGCGAAACCGCAGCGACCATCTATATAAGTGTGATAGTCAATTGAAAATTGACAGAGCTCATATCACAATGTAAAACGGTAAGTCAAGACATATCCATCATAGACGTTGTGTTAGCCTTAATAGTTTTTATTAGAAGTGATGGTCATTCACGTTTAGGAACTTTACATCGTGTGTTAGATATCGTGATAGAATAGTCAACGGGCTCGTGGATTGGACTAAGCTAAATAGGTATTAGTTTAGTTAAGCTTGCCTTATATCCAACCCAACCCATGTCCAAGCCCAAGAAGCCCAAGCCAAAGCCTTTTAGGGCAACATGTATTCCAACTATATAAACCCCTCAAAGTCTCATTTGAGGTGTGCTTGAAAGTGTGTGTGTGTGTTTTCTTTGGAGCAATATAACATCTTATTGTTTTCATCTCTACTCATACATACGCATAACTTATATCATCATCAAGTCACCAATCTTTCGCCTTTATTTCTACGCTTTGTTTGTGTTTGGGTTTCACGAGTTCTACGCATAACCGTGGTTAACGTGGGTATTTCGTGATAAGGTTGATATTTGTAAGGTCCTACAATTGGTATCAATCGCCTAACAATAGTTTAGGAGTGTTTTGGTTGAAGTTTTTTTGTAGTGTTACGCGTAGCTTCGTTATCAAAGTTTTCACGCTTAAAGCTTTAATTTTTGCACTTAAAAATTCAAGATTCTTGTGGTTTAAGGTTTATTTGGTGCTAAAGTTTCAGCTTTTTGCAAAAAGTTCGAAGCTTTACGTGTTTTAAATCATTTTAAGCTCGTTTTTGGTTCGTTGGTCATTTCTACTCGTAAGCTTTCTAAGCACTTTGGGTGAAAAAGGTCAACATTTTTGTTATTCGAGTGTTTTTAAGGCTATCGTGCAAGAGAAATTGTTTGAATCATTGAAATTTTTACGCGTAGGTCAAAACCCTATTTCTACGCGTAAGAAAGTCAAACTACGATAAGGTTCTCGATAACTTTTGGTGCGATTCTTGAGCTATACGATTACTCGATTGCTTCCACGACTTGGATAAGTTTGTGGAACACTTGAATTTTGGATATCTTTACACCGTGATAGTGTAAAGGATTTTTAGGCAAACCCTAATCTTACGCATAAGCTTAGACTTACGCGTAGAACTCTTTATGCTTAAGAATTTTTCTTACGCATAAGCTAAATCTTACGATAAGTTTTTCTCGCCTAACTTTAAACTTACGCTGTAAGTATTTCCTACGCCTAAGGAATCCTACGCCTAAGCCATCCTACTGTAACCATATCCTACTCAGAACTTCTTTGGTCTACGCCTAAGTTTTTGGTGGAAAACTTGAGTAAAATTTAAATTTTGAGGAGACTAAACGCTCAATTTTACGCGAGATTCAAATTTTGGTTTAATCGTGAAAATTTTGGTCAAAATTCAAATTTTTGGCCTAAATTCAAATTTTTCGGTCAAATTTGGCGTCAAATTGTCATAACTCAAAATTTTCATACGACCTTAGAATTGATTTTTATAGTGAATTTCAAATTTTGGGAGAAAATTTTTACGACCAAGGTTCTGATACGACTTTCGAAACACCTCAACCGAGCTTAATCGTCATCAAACACAACTCCTTTATCGTTGAATCGATCCTACATCAACTTTATCATATCATACCTTCATCAATGGCAACTCAACAAGACATTCATGCAGCCGGTGCCGAAAACCGTCCTCCTATGTTGGAAAAAGGTGGTTATCTTCAATGGACAAGTCGAATGCTTCGTTACATCAAGACAAAACCTAATGGAAAATTGATGATCAAATCCATTCGTGATGGACCCTTCATACCTCGACAAGTCCAAGACCACGAAATGCCGATGCAACACCTCCCGTCCCACCATTTTTTCGTCTTAAAAAGAAACAATACTCAAGAGGATCGGAAGAAAGTCAAGCGAGATGACATGGCAATTCATATTGTCCAACTGGTTTACCAAGAGACATCTTTCTCAACAGATAGTTGTGAAACCGCTTTTGATATGTGGGAACGTGTTAGACGGCTTTGTCATGGAACCGAAATTGGTCAACAAGACACGGAAAACAAGTCGCTAATCGCTTGGGAGAAGTTTACCTCAACTCGTGAGAATCCATTGAATCCTACTATGGAAGGTTCTCGCACTTTAATGAATGAGTCGATCGTAAACAAGTTGACACCCGTAACTATCGTGAGCAACATCAAGTTCTGAACAATCTACCGAAGAACGGGACGATATGTCACTATTGTCAACCAAACAATGACTTACATCAAGTGAACTTTGATCAACTCAACGATTTTCCTCAAACAAAACCAAAATGAAGCGAATGAAGTCGTGCAAGAAAGATTAGCAAAGAATCATGATCCATTGGCACTCATTGCAAAGACTCAAACTTCAAAGAATACACAACAACAAGCTTCATCATCTTCCACTAACAACAACTTGCAACAATACATCCCTCAACAACAAAACTATCCACCGAACAACAACATTACCAGAACAAGGAATCACCGATCTTGAAATGGAACCGAGAAGAATATTTGTCTCAAGTATTCTCTTTATTGGGTAAAGCATTGAGGTCGCTATTCCACACCAACTAACAACAACCAAAGGATTTCATCAAACACTACAATAGCGAGCAAATTGCACACCCGGTGTGAACATGGGTAATCAAAGACAAATGGTTGGAGTTAATGCGAACCAACAGGATATGCTACTTGGATTTCGCATGGGTAATCAAGCGGTTCGAATCGGGGTGTCGGATGGGTCGAATGTTAGGAATAGAGCGATGGGTAATCGAATGGGAATGTTGCAGCTCAGGTCGTTGGGAATTATGGAAATGTGAATCGTGGTAATCGTGTTACGTGTTATAACTGTCAAGGATTGGGTCACATGGCAAGGAATTGTCCAACTAAGCCGAAAAAGAAGGATCTTGCGTATCTTCCAAAGCCATTATGTTGGTACAAAAGGAACAATCTGGACTTCAATTGAGTCTTGAGGAACATGACTTTATGGCTATTATGGATGATTTGGAAGACCTCGAGGAACTTAATGCAAACCCATCTTCATGGCAAATCTTGAGAGACTAAATGCGACCGATTACGACGCACCTCCTGCCTATGACGCCAACGCAGATCTCGAGGTACCAATCATTGATCCATGCTATAACAATGTCATATTTGATGTGTTTACTCATGACGAAACAAGATTCTCGTGACATCGGCACCTACTTATGATACATACCGACAATCCGAGTTGTACCAATACTAACTCGAGACTCCGGATGTGGATCCTAGTGGAGACGTGTGGCACAAAATCTTGAGACCGATGAGGAAACACGTGCTTATTTTGAATCATTAATCAATAAATGTGGCATTGAAATTGAGAAAGTTAAAATGGTCAATCGCTGGTTAAGGCCGCGAATGCTAAATTGACCACCGAGCTTGAGAGTTACAAGGAGAACGCAAAAGCATTTGAATTTTAAAACAAAGAATTAGAATTAGAAATTGGTTATCGAAATTTGGTTTCTAAAGAACAACTTTGCAAATCAAGTATAACACACTTGATGTGAATTTGAACTTAAAATTAAATCTTTAAACAAGGAAATTTCGATTTAAATAACCAACTTTCTAAACAAAAGAAATGTTTTCTAATCTTGAAAAGAAGAAGGCGGTTGATTCTTGATTTTCAAAGCGAGAAGATTCTCTTCTTGATGAAATTCTTGATAAAATGAAAAATCCAAACTCGGAAAATTTGCTTCTCAAACGGGTCATTCGCTCAAACAATCAAGATGCTTTCTAATCAAGTAAATCCGCTTTTTCATACTAATAATAGAATGGCACTTGGTAACGACCCTCTTCGCTCCTCAAGAAAGCTCGAAATCTCGTAATGTGTTAAACAATGGAAATGTTTTGCATGAACCCATTATTGTTCGTGATTCTCTTGAAACGTTAGAACTATCTGAGGAGAGTAGATCAAAAATGAAACAAAAGAATTCGGAAATCAAACCAATTGATTATAACAAATGGAACAAAATTAACGGAATTACTTTTGTTAATCAAAAAGAAAAGTCAAAGTTCTCCATCACACCAAGTGTTTCAAACAAAGAGTCAACACCTGTTTCAAAATCTGTTTCAAAACCAGTTGTAGTCTCAAATTCTCTTTCGAGCATTGAACAAATGTCTTCAAACAATCCTTTTAACACAAGTGATGCGAGAAGTATTTTAGAAAATGTGAAAACTAGAATTGTGGATCTTCAAGACACTCATTAAAACTAAAACCACTATTACACCTAACAACCGGTTCTCTAGTTTTGACATCGAACAAAGAAAGTTCTTTGAAACTCAAATTGCCCTCACCGAATGCCATCGGTGCAAGGGTAATTCATTTTGAACAAGCGTTTTGAAAGAAACAATGACTTTGTCAAGGACCATAAATCCGGTAAAGCAAGCTAATGACCGTGTTGAACAAATCAAAGTTTTGGAAAATTTAAATGACTCTCTTTGAAGATGTTCGACTCATCGATATTATGTCCATCATTTTGCAAACATATTCGTTGAAGATCATGAAAGACTCAGATCTGAGACCTCCAAAATTGTTTCAAAATATGAAAAAGCACTTGAGAAACTTGAAAAGAAAATGTCTCATATTTTAAACAACTTGATCGAAAAACCGAGGAATGCAAGTATGACAAATTGTCGTGAGCGTGCCTACAATGACATGAAAGTTAAAATGATCTTTTGAGGGCTCACCGGAATGTCAAAAAGGAAAGGCGGTGGATACTAAGATTACAAAACCATTGATCATGGAGAAAGCAAATGTTCCCAAACCGGTTTAAAACCAAAATGTCTGTTTAATGCCTCCTCCAAAAGTCAATGAGAAAATGATTTATCAAAATCACTACTCCACCGCCTTGCCTAAACAAAATGTTGATAAAGGAAAAGCGGTTATCGAGAAACCAAAAGTTTTAGCTCTGGCCTTTTTAAGATGAGTACCACTAATGCGTCGCCTCCACATCTAAAACATATGGAACAAACGACATAAGTTTAGAAAAGCACTCTAAAGAGACTAGGAAAGCGAAACCACTTCTCTAGATAAAAATGTTAATCCTAATGAGTGTGCCTTACCTTCTACAGACTAGGAAGCACCTCTAGGAGCAAGCAGACTAAAGCCTAAGAGCAACTCAAGGAACAATAGAGTCTCGCTTGCCTCTAAGAGTAGTAGCTTGAATAAAGAGAAGAAAGTAGAACACCCTAGGAATTTACCGCTTTGTAATAAGAAAGACATTTCATGTGAATGTAATGAACCTATGAAATCTGTTAAATTTAATGAATCTGTTGAATCATTTGTTTAACTTGCAAGAAATCTTTAACTAATGTTCATGATGATTGTGTTTCTAAGAATGAGATTGTTAAGCTCATTAAAGAATGTTCCCAAAAGAGCTTATGCTAAAAGAATAGGAAGACTAGTCGCGAGACTTAGGCTTTACACTACCGATAGGGAGCATAATGTTTACTTTAGGGACGACATTTGAAACCCACGGTAGAACTTTCACACTTGAGAATGGAAGAATGAGTGATGCACCTGTCTTACCAATTGATGACTTCTATGAGTGTGATCGAGTTTTACCTCTAACCCAAAGGAACCAAAATCGAAGCGGTTTCAAAATCTTCTTCTTCGTGATTGGCAGTTATCGAAATATGTCTTTGGATCGTCGACTCGGGTTGCTCCAAGCACATGACCGAATCAAGTCTGGCGATCAATTTCGTCGGCAATTCATGGGAACCGTACGTTTTGGAAATGATCATGTAGCAACTATAATGGGTTATGGAGATCTACCTTTGGAAATTATTTGATCACTCGGGTTTACTAAGTCCAAGGGTTGGGACACAATTTGTTTTCATTCGCGATTACGTGATGTAGATTTAGAGGTTGCTTTTAGGAAAAATGCTTGCTTCATTAGAAACTTGGATGGCACCGATCTCTTAACCGGGAAATCGTGATACAAACTTGTATGCTATCGACATCAATCAAATGGCCTCTTCATCACCAATATGTCTTATGACACGAGCATCCGGAACACACCCTGGTTGTGGCAATACGACGGTTATCCCATCTCAATTTTGACACCATCAACAATCTTGCCAAAGACAACATCGTCAATGGACTTCCAAAGTTCAAATACACTAAGGATCACCTATGTCCATCATGCGAACAAGGAAAAAGCAAAGAGCATCATATAAACCCAAAACCGTACCTAGTTCGGAGCAAGGTTGCATATGTTGCACATGGACTTATGTGGCCCAATGAGAGTTGAAAGCATTAATGGGAAAAAGTATATTCTTGTTATCTTCGATGATTATTCAAGATATACATGGGTTAAGTTTCGAGATCAAAAGACGAAGCACCGTGCATCATCATCACCTTCGAAGCGTATTCAAGTACTTCTTCAAGCTCCAGAAGAGTTGTAAGAATGCACAATGGCACAATATTCACTAATCGAGTTAAGAACTTATTTTGAAGATGTTGGAATTACACATCGACATCGCTTGTTAGAACTCCACAAAGAATGGGGTAGTTGAAAGAAGAAATAGAACTCTTGTGGAAGCGCCGCACAATGCTAATCTATTCTAGTGCACCGTTATTTCTATGGGTGATGTTGTTGCCACCGCTTGTTTCACTCGTAACCGATCCCTAATCCATCCTAGATTCAATAAAACCCCGTATGAGCTTGTGAACAACAGAAACCGGATATCTCTTACTTTCACGTGTTTGGCGCTTTGTGCTATCCGACTAACGATGAGAAGATCTAGGTAAATTGAAAGCTAAAGGTGATATTGGAATCTTTATTGGATATTCGAGATAACTCGAGGGCATTCGTGGTGTATAATGTAAGAACTAGGAGGATCATGGAGACGATGAATGTGAAATTTGATGAACTTTCACATATGGCTTCGAGAGACTCGCTCTAGAACCCGCACTAAACCGGCAGACTTACGGACACATCGCTTCAGGACTCGTACCTCAAAGAGCTCAATCAAATTGCTTGACAATCCTAAAGAACAAGAATGGGAGAATTTCTTCGAGTTAATGTTCGATGAATACTATGGTGGAACTTGACAAATGCATCAAACCATCATTCCACCGCACCCGCTCAAAATCATCCTCCACCACCAATGAAAATGCATCTACAATGGTCGAAACCAATGCACCAACTCCATCAACATCATCTACATCTACTCCGATTCTAAAGACTGCTCTACCAAAGCTGATGAGCAAAACCAAAACCAACGATGCAACGTTAGATGCCGACTTATTTGAAAACCCGTTTGCTACGGAATCGCCTAAATCTTCTTCAAGCTTACAAGAACCATCTAACTCGCACATGTTTAACCAAAGGTATCCTTCACTCAAGTGGACAAAAGACCACCCAATTGAACAAGTTATTGGTGAACCTTCAAGGCCAATTCGCACGAGACGCCAACTTGCCACCGATTGCGACTTATGCATTTACCTTTGCTCAATTAGCAATATAGAGCCAAAGAATATTCATGAGGCAATGGCGTAACCCGCATGGATAGAAGTGATGCAGGAGGAACTTCCAATACCGCCTTCATGACTCTTGGAAATGGTTCCAAGACCAATTGACATTCGCGTCATTGATCTCAAATGGTTATGGAAGAACAAAAGGACGAAGAGATGACCGTAATTCGAACAAAGCTCGCCTTGTGGCCAAAGGATACGTGACAAGAGGAAGGATAGACTTTGAAGAGTCATTCGGCGGTAGCTAGACTAGAAGCGATCGGGATATTCTTAGCCTATGCATTTCACAAAACATCACGGTTTATCGATGGACATTAAGACCGCGTTCTTGAATGGAACTACGAAAGAAGAAGTGTACGTGAGTCGCCGAAGGCTTCATCAACTTGGAACATCCGGACTACGTCTACAAACTCAAAAGGCAATCTATGGATTAAAACAAGCTCAAGAGCGTGGTATGACTAATCGTCCTCTTTCCTTATCCAAAACAATTTCACCAAAGGCACGATTGATCCTACCTTGTTTACACAAAATGCAAAACGACATTTTGATTGTTCGATTTACGTGGGCGACATCATCTTTGGGTCCACTAATCCGAATCTTTCAAAACATTTTGAAAATCTCATGAAAAGCAAATTTGAAATGTCCATGATGGGGAGCTAAAATTCTTTCTTGGTTTACAAATACATCACCCTCGTGGAATTTTATAAATCAAGCTAAATACACAACCGAGATTTTGAAAAATCATGGTATGGATAATTGTGATTCGGCCGGAACACCAATGGTAACTTCACCAAAATTGGAGCCGATTTGTTTGGGAAACCTATTGATCCGAAGAAATATCGGAGCATGATTGGTTCTCTCATGTATCTTCTCGCTAGTCGACCAAATATTCATTTTGTCGCTTGCTTATTAGCACGGTTTCGTGCAAAGCCTACCTAACTGCACCTCAAAGAGGTTAAACGGATCTTTCGGTACCAAGATATCCATTCACATGGGACTTTGGTATCCGGCGAACCGGATTTGATCTAATTGCCTTTTCGATGCGGACCACGCGGTGATCAAGTTACGACAAAAAGTACATCCGAGGAGCACAATTTTGGGTGAAAAATTAGTCACCGGTCTTCAAAGAAACAAGATTGCATCAGACCACAACCGTCAAGCGAGTATGTGTCTCTATCTGCGTGTTGTGCTCAAGTTCTATGGATGAGAACACAACTCACAGATTATGGCTTTACTTTCGATAAAATACCTATGTATTGTGACTCGAAAAGTGCCATAGCCATATCATGCAATCTCGCTCATCACTCAAAGACTAAGCATATCGAGTCCGCTATCACTTCATCAAAGAGTACGTGAAAATGGTATCGTTGAATTATTCTTCGTGAAGATCGATTACCAACTCGCCGATCTATTAACTAAAGCCCTTCCAAAAGAAAGGTTTGACTATTTAGTTCGATTTAATTGAATGCGAAGCCTAACCCCGAGGAGTTAGAACGTCTTCTCGAATCTTCTTGAAAATGATTTTCCAAAGCTTATTTGTAAATATTTTGAAAACAAAATACAAAATTTGAAAACCAACAAAAGCAAAATATAAAATATAAAATCTTTCAAAATAAAAAACATTATAAAATCAAAAATCCAAAAATATTCTTCTCACGACATGTCTCTTGTATAATCGATATTCAGACGTTTAGAAATGTCATTCAACAATGATACGGCATGTACAGATGCTTGAGCGAGAGTTCTTTAATATGTTTTCTAAAAACATGTCGTTTCTCAAAATTTCTTCATAAAATGGCTTTCGTATACTTCAGTACGAAACCCGTACCGACATGATGACTTTTGATTATTTTTCAAATCAAAACTCGTGCTTTTATAGAAAAAATCGAGTGTACGCTTCAGTGCACTACATTTAAAAATGGTGAGAAATCATCATCATCTTGAGCACCTTTTCAAGATTGTTCAAAGAGATTTTCAAAATCTTTCAAAATACTTTGTGCTCAATTCTCTTAAAAGGGATTTGTTTCATTCTCACGGGAACCCTACATAATCTATTGACTTTCTTAGAGATTGTTGGTATTGAAGAAGACCCTCTCCTAGTCTCCGCCAGAAAACCAATATGCACTATTGAGTCTAGAGCCACGAGATTCATCAAAAGATCTCATAGGAACACATGACATGACATCGCTTGTTGTTTATCAAGAAGGACACAAGTGATATATTTCGTAGTCCTACCGTGTCTTAGCAATCGCCCGTAACATTTATGAGAAGTTTCACAATTGTGATTCTTCATGATTGAATGGAAACTCTTGCTGTGGCCAACATCAAGCACCTCGACGGCAGGTCACTGGTAACTCCCGTAGATTACGCTTAGTGTGTCTCAAACGGTCTACGATCGTGGGGTGATGCTTGATGTACCTCGTGACTCATCCGAATCAGATGTACTTGGTATATCGTGTTATCTCACTTGGGACTCCAGTTCAGAACGCCCTTGTAAGAATTAGAGACGTGTTTCACACTATCGTTAACCCCTCGAAATTCAAACTTGTAAGTGCCGGAATCCGCTTATTACTAACCTGTTTTATGTTTTCTTCTTATGGAAGCTCGGAGCGGATTGATCGTGCGATTCTCCACATGCTCATATCAACAACACATGAAAAGTTCTCATCATAATCAAAGGCAACACAAAGTTAAAAATGATTCTTCGTCAAAGTCAAAGAATCTACAAAGTATAAAGACTCGAGAACTACATCATTGGTAACCAAAAGACGAATAGAAGTGTGAGCATGGTGGAGAAAGACGTGGAGACACCAAACCAACGAAGTTGACAATGGCAGACAACCACATTAACCGATCACAAAGCATGACGGAACAAATAATTAAGACTATTCTATATCTACACACAAAGTTCTAGCTCAAGAAAAGTAAAGACCTAATCAAGTGGAGCATCATTTGAATGACCACCCCTTAGGGGGAGATTGTTAGCCTTAATAGTTTTTATTAGAAGTGATGGTCATTCACATTTAGGAACTTTACATCGTGTGTTAGATATCGTGATAGAATAGTCAACGGGCTCGTGGATTGGACTAAGCTAAATGGGTATTAGTTTAGTTAAGCTTGCCTTATATCCAACCCAACCCATGTCCAAGCCCACGAAGCCCAAGCCAAAGCCTTTTAGGGCAACATGTATTCCAACTATATAAACCCCTCAAAGTCTCATTTGAGGGGTGTGCTTGAAAGTGTGTGTGTGTGTGTTTTCTTTGGAGCAATATAACATCTTATTGTTTTTCATCTCTCTACTCATACATACGCATAACTTATATCATCATCAAGTCACCAATCTTTCTCGTCTTTATTTCTACGCTTTGTTTGTGTTTGGGTTTCACGAGCTCTACGCATAACTGTGGTTAACGTGGGTATTTCGTGATAAGGTTGATATTTGTAAGGTCCTACACGTTGATTGGTGCGACAACTACTTTTAACTAGAGTTATCACGATTGAATACGTAAAGTCAATGGATAACATCGCGGATCCGCTTAAGAAAGGCTTAAGCAAAGAGTTAGTTAGTAAGTCGTCTAAAGGAATGAGACTAAAGCCCTTAAAGGAATGAGTTTATATGAAGGAAAACCTAACCCAATTGACTAGAGATCCCAAGATCTGGGTTCAATAGGACAACCTAATCATATAAATGTGGGAGAAGTCACGCCGGTATGGGGAGTTACTTAACATTGTAATTTCCTAGTCAATTCCTATAACAAATGTGACTTGTCGAGAGGTTAAACATATGGCTTTAATGATTCAGATGAAATCACAAAGCATAATGATTCGAGATGAAATCACAAAACATATGTTTTAATGATTCAAGATGAAATCACCCATGTGAGAGAAGTGTCGCTTTGAAGGAATTGTGGGGCGCAAATCCTATGAGCTCTTCGAACCGGAAAATGTTCGGACCATAATGAACATGACTATGAGGACTTAACAATGTTAGGGAGAGTCTTGTGTGAAATGTATTGTCGCTCACATAAGCAAGCAGCTCGCTCAAAGACATCGTGATCTCATCGACACTAGGAGGCTAAGTGCATTTCACAAGGGAAGGTTCAAAGGTCACACCTACCTATCCTTTGCAAGATTCAACTATTGAAATTTCATCGTAATTTTTGTGTATTACGACCGATCTCCATTCATGTGGGGATTGTTGGAAAATTAGTTGGTAAAGTGACTTTCGACCAACTTTGGACACAATTATCTATATGTATGTGTCATATATATAAGTAATAGTTTGTAGGTTCGCTTCTCCTCGAAGAAAGCTTCAATAAGCCTTTATGTGTCCAAAATAGAGTTGATTTGAATGAGATATCGGTCTCAAAGTTAGGCATTCTGCACCATGCCTAAAGAGGAAAAGTAGTTTATTTTCAATCCCACATCGATGGGATGAGAAACTTGTAGTAGAAGTCTATCATGTATAAATAGAGGCTCTAATTCCACAAGTTTTACACATCAAATCAATAGTTATTATTGATTTCAACATATGGAATACGCATCTCTTAAGATGAAATTCATGGCGGTTTGTTAAGTCCGACAAGACAACTTATCGCTTTGGTGTTGTACTCGAGAAATGCAACGGCGAACTGCTTTTAAAGGAAGCGTAAAACACGTGCCTCGCTTTTAGTGCTTCTTTGTTGATCTCTATTGGTGATCAAGTAAGTTTTCACTATTTTATTATTTTATTTAATTATCGTTTATCCGCTTACATTCTGCTTGTATTTAATTTTCTGTTATTTATTTATTGTTAATTTATTTATTATAATTTAGATTTTATTTATAAAAGTGAACTGCTTTCCATACAATTATCACATAAGAATTTATGATGTGGTGCATGCATGAGCGGTATAATCGGCATGCAAAACCATTAAACCGAACTTGAGACTTCGACCGACACTCTCCTGACTCCCAACACCCCTACCCCACGAGTGTTGCCTGATTCTGATTGGTGTCTATTTTATATTTGTTTTCTATAGAAAAACAAATTTGACATGATAAAATTTATTAGTTGGCAAATGCTAATATATTTTATAAGTCGAAACCTAATATATGAAATAAGCAAGATACACATAAACTGAACTATTATGTATTGAACCAAGTATATGAAACTTAATTCAAGGCACTACTTTAATAAAAAAGCAAAATGAAAAACAATGGGTCAAACATGAAATACCAAGTTTAATTAAGTTCATGTTTTAAGTTATTTATTTTTGGATAATCATTTTAAAGACTTCTGATTCATGCAATTCTGGAAAATTTAGGTCGCGCGCATGTACTAAATTCATTGCTAACAATTATATAAAGGTATTGTTCCATATGTAGTAGACCACTTGTGGAAGTTTAGGTGATAGAATGAACTTAATTACCGACTTACTAGCTAGCTCTGTTTCGAACAAACAAGATGTTAGAGTATATAATAACGTATTCTCTCTGTTATGATACATCTGTCCAAGCAATTTGATATTTATGTGACAACTTGGTTATTTTGAAAAATAAAAAAATTACACACCAATGTGAAAAACAAGGTTGAACTATTCAAAGCTTTGCTTGTGGAATGTGACAACTTGAACTATTCAAAGCTTTATTGAAATCAACTTTGAAGATAAAAGACCCTGGGCAGTTGAACGATTACAGACCCATTACATTGATCGGCATCATCAGTAAAGTTATCTCAAAAGTGTTGGCGACAAGACTCAAGACGGTTTTGGGTAAGCTAATATCATCTAACCAGACGGCGTTCTTAAAAAATCGTCTTATTCTCGATGGGCCTCTCATTCTCAATGAACTCGTTTCATGGGCCAAGAATAGCAAAACTAAAGCTTTTATCTTCAAAGTTGATTTCAATAAAGCTTTCGATAACGTTAACTGGGAGTTCCTGATCTCGATAATGTCTCAAATGGGATTCTCGGAGAAGTGGTGTAAGTGGATCTTTGGGATTATCTCTTCGGCCAGATCGGCGGTCCTCGTTAATGGGTCTCCGACTTTTGAGTTCCAGTGCTCAAAAGGGTTGCGGCAGGGAGACCCGATCTCCCCTTTCTTATTCCTCGTTGTGATGGAAGGTCTAACAAGTATAATGAAAAAGGCCGGTTCAAGCGGGGTTATAAATGGTCTTTCTCTTCCGAATCAAGGCCCGGTAATTTCTCATTTACTTTATGCAGATGACTGCACTTTCATCGGGGAATGGTCTGACCAGAACGTGTCTATGGTTAGGCGAATCTTAAGATGTTTTAACCTTTGTTCTGGGCTCAGAATTAATTTAAACAAATCATTGCTAATGGGTGTCGGGGTCAGCGAAGGGGAAGTTAGAAGGCTCGCTAGCATTTTGGAGTGTAGTTCTGGTTCATTGCCCTTTGATTACTTGGGGCTAAAAATCGGGGGTAATATGAATAGGGTCAGTAATTGGGATTTTCTTGTAGATATCTTCAAGTGTAGATTATCTAGATGGAAGGCGTCGAATCTATCAATGGGAGGAAGAGTCATCCTGATCAAATCTGTTTTGGAAAGCCTGCCCTCATACTATTTTTCACTTTATAAAGCTCCTGTTTAAGTGATTAATGACTTGGAAGTTATTATTAGACGTTTTCTTTGGGGTGGTTCTAACGAATCCAATAAAATCCACTGGGTGGCTTGGGACGTGGTTACTACCCCGGTTCGCGATGGTGGCCTCGGTTTATGCAAGTTAAAGGAGACTAACGTGGCCTTAATTTCTAAATGGATGTGGAGATACAAAACCGAGCCAAGTAACCTGTGGAGAAAAGTTATTGATGCTATTCATGACTCCAAGAGGTGTTGGTCTCCGTTACCAACTGGCCGCGGTTCATCTAGTGTGTGGAAGAATATTGTAAAGACGATTTCTAAAACGAAAGTCGGGGGTCTCAGTGTTGTTGATATGTTCAAAGGATTGTGTGGTAACGGCAAAAGCATCAGGTTCTGGTTAGACCCTTGGGTCCAACGCCAACCTCTGAAAGACCTGTTCCCAGGTTTGTTCAAAATCGAAAAAAACAAGAAATGCATGGTGGCTGAAAAATACTGCTCGGACAAGAAGTGCTTCGAATCTTTAGAGGATGTAACGCAAGGAAATATGGTTAGCTCAAACTTGGAAGAATGGGGAAATCTGAAACGCGAGTTGGATAACATTATTCTAACTGGAGACTGTGACAAATGGGAATGGATGGGAAGGAACAAGAAAGTTTTCAGTGTCGGGGAAGTTAAAGATTTTATAAGAAGCAATCAAGATTATAGTGGTCGATTCACTTTCAAATGGTCCAAGTGGATACCGAGGAAATGTAATACTTTCATGTGGAGACTCGGCCTCGATCGGATCCCAACGGGTGCAGCTTTACTAGCTAGAAATTGCTCTTTTGGCTCAATGGAGTGTGAGCTTTGTGGTAAGGAGACGGAATCTGCCGAACATCTTTTCTGCTCATGTGAAATCGCAGCGGAAATATGGTACAAGGTTAGTAGATGGTGTAAGATCCCCCCCTTATTTATGTTTTCGATTAAAGACATTTTCGAAGTCCACCGGTGGGGGGGATTGGGAAGAACAAAAAGGAAGGTGCTGAAAGGAGTTATATTTTTAACGTGTTGGAGCATTTGGAAAGCGAGGAATAGCAAAAAATTCGACAACGGGACTATAGAAGTGAAAAGAATCATCTTAGACATCATGGCAATCGGTTTTCATTGTTACAAAATTCGAGCTGGGATGCCCTCTATTAGTTGGGAAGATTGGTGTAAATTCAAATTGTGTAAATTTGTTGTTTGTCCTGTATAGCCTCACTGCTAGTTGGTAGTGTTCTTGGCTTGTGAATAAAATTCAACTTTCAAAAAAAAAAAAAAGTTAATCATCCACTCATTTATATATTCTATTGAATTTAAATAATATGAATTAGTACTTGGAGATTGGTGAATTTTAGAAAAGTAATAATAAATTCAAAATTATATTTATCAGTAAGTTAATTTGCTTTAGAATTTTGTGTTTTTGCTACTTCCGAGGCTGATCTTCTATTCTGTAAATTATTTTTAGCATTCACTTTTAAATTTCATTCACCTTGAGTCAAATATTTTTTAGTTCACGTTCTTTAATTACATTCATTTCGAAGTTTCACGTGAGCTTTTGAATCATAAAATAATTTTGACTCAGTCTACGAGTTACTCCAAAAAATAATAAGAAAAAAAAAAAAAAAAACATTAGTAGCCTTTATTATAATTGAGGCTAATAGTAAAAAAAAATAATAATAATAAAAAAAAAAAATAAAAATAAAAAATCTAACTTGTCATATTTTCTTATTTTTGGAATTCATGTTTATTTTTTCTATTAAATTCAAATAATTTATTAATCTTCCTATTGTAGTCCTTTAACAGAAAACGTGACACAAATTTTCATTTTCCTTTTTTTTCTCACGTGGATTTTGATTAAATATTTTATTTATTAATATTTCCACTCTTTATTTCCACTCCTCTTTCCCTAATTTCACAAACGGTACAAATACAAAAAAGCTTAAATCACGAGTTCTTGGTCTTCAGCTCAATCCCAAGTAATTGGTGATAAGATTGAACACTTTTGTAACTGTGGTAGTTGATTAACAGCTCAAACTTCTACAATAAGGAAGAATCCATGTAAGCGATTCATTACATGCTCTCGATGTGGTGTTTATGAGTTTTTTTTATGATGATCTTCCACGGGAATACTACAAAGAGTTGTTGTGTGGGATGTATCAAATGCAGACACGATTGAAGAAAAATGTTGATAATCAGTTGATTGATGTTCTTGCTTTGGACAAGTCAATATTGGAAGAAGAGTTGAGTGCTACAAAGTCAAAGTTGAAACTATATGATAATAGCCAAGTAATGTAATGGTTTCTTTTTAAGTTAATGATAGTCTATTAAGTGTGATGTTTTGTTATTAAGTGTATTGTTGTTCTGTATCAAGAATTATTCAATATGTTACCTATTATGTTCATGGTTAAGTGATATGTTCATGATGTTAACTGTTATGTTTGGAATGTTTGTTAATACAAATAATGTCTAAAAACATTATTTCTATTCCTCGACACCTCTATGTTTTGACAATAATAAAATGTAAAACCGTCTTACGTCAAAATTGACGTAAACAAGTTTTTAGTCGTAATATTTCATTTCGCCGTAAATCACTCAAGGCAAGAACAAATAAATTTACAATTTGACAAATGATCAAATGACTGATCAAAGACTTCACATTTTTAATGTGACAATACATTTAAAAAAAAATACATTTTACAAATTATTTTTTAATTAAAAAGAAATATTTTATTTGGAAAAATAAGTTTAAAAATCCAACAACTATTTCCCCCCCAAAACAGCTCTAAACATCCCCAAATAAACCTTCACCACTAAAAAAGAAATTAGAGCGTTCTAGTTTGGGACGGTACCGCTAAAGCGGGCGATACCGTTAAATTTAACGGTTCCGTCTGATGTTTAATGGTACCGTCTACTGTAACGGCTAGTTTTTCTTTCCTATAAATAGTGGATTAGATTTCACTCCCATTTCACCAATTTTCATACAGAACTTTCTAAGTTAAATCCACCCTTTCTAATCTTGATTCTTTGATCATTTAGTTAGTTTGTTTTTGTTTAAAAGTGATCCAATCATCTAACCAAGTGATCACCTTCATTCCTCTACTAGTGCAAGAGAAGAACACATCGTATCGAGAACATACAAAGTGTTGTAGTATTAGTGTAGTGCACTCGTAACATTTGTTATGTACTTGTTGTATATTGTTATACACCAAGTTGTTTATCATCTTGTAAGTTAGATTGTGTGGATCATTGTGATCGTGTAGAGATTGGGTAGATATAGTGTAGCTTGTGTTGATAGTGTGTAGATCGGGTTGATCGTGTGTAGATCGAGTTGATCGTGTGAAGATTGGGTAGATCTTTTAGTTTGAGTGATTTGTGAGAACATCAAGTAAATGTGAGTGAGATTGGTACTAGCTAGATTAGTACAAGACATTTAGCTTAGTCTCAGAAGTTGTGTTAAGCGACATTGTACGGTTTTCTCCGCTTGAAGGGAGTTTGTTGACATAGTGCTTAGAACTCTCGAGTTGGGTACTCGGGGAGTGGAGTATGGAAAAGAAGAACTTTGTTACCGAACCACTATAAAACTCTGTGTCTCGGTTTGATCTTTCAATCTCTAACTTTTATATCTCGTAGTATTTATTAGTGGTCTACTTTAGATTTGTTACAATAGTGTTCATATTCCAATTGATTGATTTCATGAAAACTCGAATCAAAACTTTTCAAAAAGTAAATTTTATAACGAATCAAAAATGGTAAAACTATTCAACAGTTTTTCTACAATTGGTATCAGAGTCACGTCAACCAAGATTTTTAAAATATATTGTATTTTGAAACTTGAATCGATCAATGCATTTCGACAACTACCAAGAAGGACAATCTATGGAAAGACCATCACTTTTTGAAACCGATTGTTTTATGTATTAGAAAACAAGATTCGAAACGTATGTGAAATAAAAAGATAATGATCTTTGGCATGTTATTATCGTGGGTGATTTTAAACCGATTGAAAAGAATCCGAAACATAAAAAGGATGAAATAGTTCCTTATGAAAAACAAAGTGACAATCTTAAAAAGAAACTAGCCAAAAATAATGAGGCTAAAATGGTGATTTCTAATGCTTTGCCGAAAAAGGAATTTGAAAGAATTTTTATGTGTAATACGGCAAAGGAAATTTGAAAAACTTTGTTAGTCACCCATCAAGGTAATAATCAAGTCAAAGAGAACAAGATTGATCTTCTCGTGCAACCATATGAATAATTTTTCATTCCGCAAGATGAAACTATAGATAATGATTTTGTTAGATTTAATACTATTATCACTAGTCTTAAAGCTCTTGATAAAGGTTACTTTAGCAAGAATTATGTTAGGAAATTTCTTAGGGCTCTACATCCCAAATGGAGAGCAAAGGTCACTGCCATTGAAGAGTCGAAAAACTTGGCGACACTATCACTTGATGAACTCATAGAAAACTTGAAAGTTCAAGAAATGATAATCATGAAAGACTCCGATATAGTTAAAGGCAAAGGAGAGAAAGTAAGATCTTTAGCCTTGATGTAGAAACCAAGATCCGGACTCAACTAGGGTATGAGTGATATCAATTGATTGAATGAAAACAGAGGAATAATGATAACACAATCAACATCACTAATAAGGTTTTCTTTATTGAATATAAAAACTACTACAACTATTACTAATTTACACACGCTATAATCGTGTGTCTAGACTCACATTAGGAGATGTCTTCTATGAATTAAAATGAAAGGGATTAATGAAAAGGATGGATCAAAACTACTACGCCTACCCTCTTTATATACTAGAGGGAGGACACTAACAAACCCTAATAGTAGCTTACTAACAAAGCTACCTAAATAACATATAAGCCCCTCATTGTTTCTTCTTTTTTCATTCTTGCTCGTGGTTTTGTAATCTTCAAATCGGAAATTCCCAACAATCTTCCCCTAAACTGGAATTTGACTAGGTTAAGTTCCAGTTTCTTGATAGTTCAAAACAACCTGTATGAAGAAACAATGCTAAAACATGTCATCACAAATAATCCGCTGCACATCTACAAATCATCTTTCCCATCTAATAGGGGTCGTGAGCAACGCATAGATGCTTCCCCTCAAGTGATGCATGTAGATGGTAAGTAAATAAGCTTCCCTTTAAAATATACTCTCAAATTTATTTATTTATTTATTTATTTTTTATTATTTTTTTTACAACTAAACAAAAGAAATAAAGCGCAGCAGCAGAAAAATCAAATTAGCAGCAGCATCAAAATAGTCTACCAGTAGAAACACCAAAGCATGCGTCTTATATCTTGTACTATCCATGTGACTCCAAACTTAGATGAGACACTAGCAAATGTGAGCATTAAGCACCTGTAATCTGTAGATCACACCCCTTCACTAATACTGAGCACTACAACGTAACTCCTTAAAGTGTTAGCAAATGTGCGCATTAAGTACATTTAATCTATAGATCTTACCCCTTCGTTAGATTTATCAAGTCTTTGTCACACCATTATCGTACGAACAAGTTACCTCAAAAGTGTTCATCACGCACTTTGAGATATGATAAGACATGCACGAGATCAACCAAGAAGAACCCGCAACAACCAACAGAATAGAATAAGCAATCGTGACAATCACCAAGAGAAATGGATCGCAAGAACCAATACAAATCGTAATATGCAACCGAGGGAAGATCAAATCATGCAGAAAATATGTTAATTACTAGGGTTCATCGTTGAATAAAAATTCAACTCATCAAGACTAGTAAAACATTAGAAGACCAGCAAAAACTGTCAAGACCAGAATTAGCATGTACAACAACCGATCATGAACAGTATAAACATTAGACGACCATAAGTAAGTTCCCACGTTGCCAGAATGAACGAGTACAAGTCCAGTAGTAACCAATAGCCACGAACAACACAAACCAAGATAGCAACCAATCAATAGCAAGCAAAAATATGACCAGCACTAACAATTGATCCAAGCAAATGCTAACTCACGAGTCCCAATTATATCATTGAGCAATCAAATGTCTGATCAATGTAACAAATCCAAGATTATCACATGATCGTCCCTAATAAAATAATGCCCCATCAGTACTACCAATCAATATATAACAAATGAATTCTTTTGTCACAATATAATCCCCTCGTGAGCCAAATACAAATCAAACGAGCACCACATTTAATAACCTCCAATGAAATTGTTCATACCACGTGATGTCAATCATATCAGTAGCAAATCACATTTGTATGTTCAATCATGCCCACGTGACCATCTAATCCTAGTACCAACATACAAATTCCACAAAGCATGTGGCTATGATGGGACTTAATATTCGAACAGCAGGAATGAACAACCAATTAAAAGTACCAGTATTAAACCCACATGTGACCAGCATCAACCCCACGTGATCAGCAGCAACACATCATCCCCAAAGCAAAACATCAGCAGTAATAATGTGCCCCAAGTCAGCCAAGCCAATCAAACACTATCCCCACTTGATCTAGGAGGTCTATATGGTCCATATGCAAGTAGTATACATCGTAGGTCCCACCTCCCACGTTAAATAAAATGACCAGTATTTAGACGAGACCAGCAAATAAGAAACCAGTAGATATACAAAATCATCAGCAGTATGAATCCAAAACATATATTCTCACGTGGGTCCCATGTCTGTCAAACCAATGAGCCTTAATTTTTGTAACCCATCACGTGATCAAGAAATAAAAGACCACCGATCAGTTTCAATTGTGGGACCAATGGAAGACTTACGTGTGAATTAGATAGCAGAGTATTACGTTTGACTAGCAGCAATACTATTTAATGTAACCAATCAAATCCATATATATGCCGAATCACAAATATCACAAATACATACCGCAATTATGACCTCAAATAAAAATATATTCACCCTCGTTTGAAGATATTAAACCGGATCCCCATTAATTAGTACGAGGTTAAAAAGAATTATTTAGCCACAATCATCCAATCACATGTAAAGAATTAACCATCTCAACTATTTCAGATCACATGCGTTTAACCAATCAATATTAAACACAAAAATCATACCTTGAGTTTGAATGACATACAGAAACAATCGTCGATCATATTAACAACCAAATCATCGATACGCTCTTCGCCTCACTGCCTCATTTCTTTTCATACCGCCGCAAAACCCTAATGACCGAAAACCTTATAAACCCTAGATCGAGCCACGAGGCTCGATATCAATCAGAAACCAAGATCCCGGACTTAATTCAGGTATGAGTGATATCAATTGATTGAATCAAAACAGAATAATGATAACACAATCAACATCACTAATAAGGTTTTTTTATTGAATATAAAACTACTACAACCATTACTAATATACGCTATAATCGTGTGTCTAGACTCTCGTTAGGAGATGTCTTCTATGAATTAAAATGAAAGGGATTAATGAAAAGGATGGATCAAAACTACTACGCCACCCTCTTTATATACTGAGGGCTTATATGTTATTTAGGTAGCTTTGTTAGTAAGCTACTATTAGGTTTGTTAGTGTCCTCCTCTACTATATAAAGAGGGTAGGCGAGTAGTTTTGATCCATCCTTTTCATTAATCCCTTCATTTTAATTCATGAAGACATCTCCTAATGAGAGTCTGACAATACCGATTATAGCTGAGTATATTAGTAATAGTTGTAGTAGTTTTATATTCAATAAAGAAAACCTTATTAGTGATGTTGATTGTGTTATCATTATTCCGCTATTTTCATTCAATCAATTGATATCACTCATACCTTAGTTGAGTCCGGATCTTGGTTTCTACAATAAGCCCCTCTACTATATAAAATGGATTTTGAAGAATAAAAGAGATGCAAGGGGTATTGTGGTAAAAAACAAAGCAAGATTAGTGGCTCAGGGGTTCAGACAAGAGGAAGGAATTGATTATGATGAAGTATTTGCACCTGTAGCTAGAGTTGAGGCCATTAGAATCTTCTTGGCCTATGCATCCTATATGGGGTTCATGGTATATCAGATGGATGTGAAAGGTGCTTTTCTGTATGGTGAGATTGAAGAAGAAGTATATGTCACTCAAACCAAAGGCTTTGAAGACCCATATCATCCAAAGCATGTATACAAGGTTGTAAAAGCTCTCTATGGACTACATCAGGCACCAAGAGCATGGTATGCTAGGTCATTCTAGATTACCGTACATGGTTACAAAAGAGGTGCCATTGACAAAACACTCTTCCTAAAGAAGAATTTCGAGACATCATTCTTGTGCAAGTTTATGTGGATGACATTATCTTTGGCTCCACTAAAGAAGCTTGGTGTAGGGAGTTTGAGGAGTTGATGAAGGGAGAGTTTCGGATGAGTGCTATGGGGAGCTTACTTTTTTTGGGTCTACAAGTTAAGCGAAACCCGATGGTATTTTTATCAACAGATAAATATGTGAGAGACATTTTGAAGAAATTTGATATGGAAAATGTCGAATCCGCCACTACACCTTATAAAGCTCCAAAACCAAAGAACAATCTTGAACCGATCCCCCGCCGTGAATGTTCACTTATACGATCCATGATTGGTTCATTGATGTATTTGATGACTTCTAGGCCCGACATTACATTTGTCATGAGTGCTTGTTCTAGACATCGTGTCACCCACTTACTTCCCACTGAATGCAACAAAAGATCTTCAAGTACCTAAAAGGCCAACCCAATTTAGGTCTTTGGTACCCAAAAGAGTCTCTTTTATGTTGGAAGCATATAGTGATAGTGATTATGTTTGTGCGAACTCGATAGGAGATCCATAGCTCTGTGTTTCCAATTTCTTGAAGAAGATTGATTTCTTGGCAATGCAAGAAACAAACTATTGTTGCTACCTCATATCTTGAAGCGTAGTATATTGTTGTCGCAAATTGTTGTGGTCGTGTACTATGGATACAAAATCAATTCTTTGGATTATGGGTTTAATTTCATGAAGACCACAATCTTTATTGATAATCAAAGTACCATATCCATAGTTAAAAATCCGCCATAATAGTAACTAAGCATATTGAGATCAGGCACCATTTTATAAGAGATGCATATGAAAAACATTTGATAAAGGTGCTTAAGATTCACACAAATGATAATGTGGCAGATTGATTGACTAAAGCTTTTGATGGACCCAGGTTTCAACACCTAGTTGTCCATATTGGGATGCTTAACCCTTAACTGCAAGGTTTGAGGGGAGGCCTATGCCTCAGGGGAGGATTGTTGTTGCTAAACTTGTAAAATTTGTAGATTATTGTTTATGTTTTTTTGTTTGCTAACACTTACCCGCTAATGATCTTTTAGTCTTGTATGTTTTGGTTTGGTTTGTTTGCTACTTTGTGTCTGTTTTTCAGAATGCCTTTATGAGCAGTTACTAATCTTAAGTTGAAGTTCACCAAGTTTGATTAATTGGGAATCTGGTCATGTAAGCTCAAAGCTTGTTTCTACTGAAGAGAAGTACTGAAGTAAAGATCAAGTGATAATCATTGAGATGTTGTTCATTAAGTCAAGAAACAATTTACAGCTTACAATCAACTTCAAATGCAATAGAAGACCATCCCTATACAAAATCTACCAAACATATTCTAGTTCCTATCATCTATTACAAAAGTCGGTGGATATACATGACCGAAGACGATGAAGAAGTCAAGATGAAAATGGAAGGATGGATTGATGAAAACGATGGTGGATGCATTTGTGATATGAGAAATCTTCGATTGTTCCATCTACTGCTCCACCATAAAGCATCACACCACCTTCTACTCCACCTTCCTTTTCCCTTTCCTTCACCTCTCGCCCTTGCCCTTTCCCCGCTTCCATGGTATGAAGCACCGCCTCGAGCAGAAGAGCAATCACCACCTCTTGTCTTTGAAGTGGTGGATTTCCGCACGTGGCCTTGGTTGGGGTTCGGTTGTGAAGGTTGGGCTTCTCTCTACTGGCGATGTCCTCTCCTTCTTCCTCTCACCAATCTATTGAAGATTGGCTCTAGACGCTACGTGAGTCATCGTAACCCTAGATGAATCACTTGGATTCACTACACTATCATCTTCGGAAGAAGGGAGAAATGGGTACTTCAAAGGTCGTGGTTCATCTTGATGAGTGTATCGAAACAATGGGTGTGAATCATCACTGGATGATGATGATGTTGAGGAGGAAGTTAGATCGATGATTTCTGGTTTGGTAGACATATTTGTTGTTGATGATTGTGGAACTATTGAGAAATTAAGGTTTTGATGTAAATTGGGGGTAATTGATATGTGTTAATTGTGAATTGGGATTATCTTATAGGTAGAGTCAAGGGTTGATGGTAATTAATGTGAGTTGGGTGGCACAGTAAAACTCAAGATATTTACTGAAGACACTTTCACACTTGAGTTGATTCTGCTGATTGACTTCCATCAGCAGATTGACCATCCTTTCTGCTGAAGCGTTAATTTTGAAATTGGTTGGAGTTACTTTACACGTCAGATCTGGTCAACGATTTGTTTGGATATTTTTGACCCCTGAGCCACTAATCTTGCCCTGATACCAATTGTAGAATCCAAAGATCCGGACTCAACTAGGGTATGAGTGATATCAATTGATTGAATGAAAACAGCGGAATACTGATAACACAATCAACATCACTAATAAGGTTTTCTTTATTGAATATAAAAACTACTACAACTATTACTAATATACACACGCTATAATCGTGTGTCTAGACTCTCATTAGGAGATGTCTTCTATGAATTAAAATGAAAGGGATTAATGAAAAGGATGGATAAAAAATACTACGCCTACCCTCTTTATATAGTAGAGGGAGGACACTAACAAACCCTAATAGTAGCTTACTAACAAAGCTACCTAAATAACATATAATCCCCTAATTGTTTCTTCTTTCTTCATTCTTGCTCGTGGTTTTGTAATCTTCAAATAAGCAATTCCCAACACTTAAAATCCATGAAGGAGTCTAGTGATGAGGAAAATTCAACTTCCGATAGTGAAGACGAAGAGTATGCCTTAACGGTTAGAGATTTTAAAAAGTTTTTTAGGAGAAGTGGTAGATTTGTAAGACAACCTAGGGATAAAAAGAAGTCATTCCAAAAGAATCGGGATGACAAGAAAGGAAAAAACGATAGGAAATGTTTCAGATGCGGAGATCCAAATCATCTCATCGAAGAATGTCCTAAGCCACCGAGAACAAAGAACCAAAGGGCATTTGTAGGCGGTTCTTGGAGTGATAGCGGTGAGGAAGATGAGGAAAAACCAAATGACAAAACATGTATTATGGCTCAAGCGTCAAATGAGGTACATTCCGATTCTTCTTATTATAGTGATGATAAATCTTCGATAGATGATAACAAACTATATAAAGAATATAATAGATTATGTGAAGTAACATAAAAAATCATATCTAGGAATAAAATGCTAAAAACAATTATAACTAGTTTTTAAATTTAAGTTCTTGAGCTAAAATAAAAAGTTAATAAACTTGAGAAAAATAAAGAAGTCGATTTTGGATGTACGGTCATGTCAAAATCTTCGAGTAGAAAACGAAAAACTTAGGTTAAACGCATTTAAAATCATTAAGTTTGAAAAAGGCACGCAATCACTTAATGAAATGTTAATGGGTATTTGAGTACCTCGGGTGTTTCCAGAACGATTTTGAGGAACTAAGGCTTTAAATGATCATTTGGCGAATCACTAATACCGAACATACTCGCACGCCATAATTAGTGTCTCCGGTTTTGACTCCTTTTGAAACATGATTGGTTTTCTTAGACTCTCGAAGTTATATATATATATATATATATATATATATATATATATATATATATATATATATATATATATATATATATATATATATATATATATATATATATATATATATATATATATAATCCGGATCGATCGAGAAGGTTTTATTTTGAGAAGATTGAGAAGGTTTTCAAAAACGATAGATTTTTAACTTTGATTCATGTTTTTCAAGCGTAAAAGTCATTTTAATGTGATTAAAATTCAAATTGTGTAAATTTTTTTTGAATTAATGTTAAAAATCTCTCAATTTTGGGATATATGTAGAATACTAAATCATCTGTACAAATTTAATGAATAATCATCATAACTCGATTTTAAAAATGATTTGTGAATCAAATTTGTGATTTATAGATTCGATTCACCATAAATTGATGTTTACTTGTGAATCAAATAAAAACAAGAATTAATTTGCTCAAACGAAGATTTCTCAATCTTCTCAAAATAAAAATCTTCTCAATGGAACCGGAGCCTATACATATATATATATATATATATATATATATATATATATATATATATATATATATATATATATATATATATATATATATATATATATATATATATATATATATATATATATATATATATATATATATATATATATATATATATATATATATATATATATATATATATATATATATATATATATATATATAGTTTTAGAAAATCCAAAACTTCCTTATTTTAGGACAATTTTTAACTCAACATATCATCTAAGAACTTCCTTATTTTAGGACAATTTTTTAACTCAACATATCATCTAAAATACCACTACTCTTTTTGAATTTAGAAAAACTTAATGCCTCATTTTGAAGATGAGAAACATTACCTTTTAAAGAGTCAGCCTCTTGTGTAAGTACCTAACATTTTGACATGGTTCAATCACCTTTTTAGATTTAGTGAGTCTCCTTACATCAAGTTTAAGTTCATTGAAATTGTTATAAAGTTTAGTTTGTTCATTTTGAAGAGAGCGTTTTCCTTTAGTAAGTCTTTCAATTGTTTTAACAAAATCTTTTAGAATTTTAAAAGTTCCTCATTATCCTTTTGAAATTCATGAATGATGTGTCTCGCGACTACTAGTTTTAAATTTATAACAAAGATTACCAAATTAAGCTAAGAACACACGGGCAAGTATGACCCTTTCGTATGTAGTTAGTTTTGGTTGGTAAGACGAGGTCGTTAACTAGGATTTGGGTGTTTTCAATTGTGAAGAATCTATGCAATAGCAAGTAACACGAAAGTGGTAAATGGTTGTCACGTCCCAAAATACCATATAAGCAACAAGTAACACGAAAAATGATTAAGCGAATTCAATAAGATTAAAAGCAACACTTGTTTGGAACTTGTATCTATTTCAATGGAGTGTATGGAGTATCGGGTAGATATTAAAGCAATAGAAAATAAAATCAAAGTTCATACAATTCCAATTCAATGGGTAATATCATGAAATTGTATACATCACAGTTTAAACATCCTTTCGGCCACTGAATATAAACCGCATCATTATAAACCATTTGTTAGAAATATGATTTTTCCAATTTGTTCATAAGAGCCCTTTCGATCCATACTCTTGAATCAATCATTACAAGTCTATTTAACATGTTTATTCATAGTTGTCAATTATAAAATACCAAACATATATGCGCATTAACATTTGAAACAATCCGGTTATGATTCATCAACAAGTTATTTAGACATGTTATAATTCAAACGAACTCATAAGCAAAATCATAAATCTATATTGCTAAAAGCAAAACACTCCATATCAATATCTACATCATTCCAAACAAGTGTAAACAAAACTACTCCATGATTATTTCAATCAAACACAAAGTCTCAACAATCATATCAATAATAAACATCTTGAAAAGTAAAAGTAAATTACCAAAGTGAGATTACAATAGGTAATGATGAAGGATTATAGCAACCTTCAAGCCTCCAATCAACTACAACTTCTAACCAATCGAAATAGTATTCCCGAACACTTTCTCTAGCACTTGAGTACTACTTCTGGAAATGGAGAGTATTTTAGCCTTTTGGGAGTGATAAAAAAGGTAGAAAATTCGTCCCTATGGTGAATGGGAAGTTTTCTATGTGTTATTTGTATTGTGGGATGATAAAAATACGAAGAAATGACTCATATTTATACTACCTCCAAGGCCTAGGGTGTTTAATGCTAAACTTGGTATCCAAGGAGCTTAGAAGGACCTAGAATCCATGTAGGAAAAACCTGGAACCAAATGGAATGAGGTAGAAGCTTCATGATGTAGTTGTAGCAAATTCGAATGCTCCAGCCGTTTCGGTTGCGGGCTCCAACCGATCGGTTGGAGCCATTTGACAAAAATAACAAGAGACAAAGTTGTAGATCTTTCTCTTAGCTTTCCGTGGCGCATAAGCGGGGGTCAAACGAGTCCGTATGAAAAGATATGGCCAAATGGTGAAGGTGTGTCTGGAACAACGAGGCTTCCAATATTTCTTCGTTTTAGCTTCTTTTCTTCATTTCTTTCTCGCTTTCCTTCTTGAAATTTATTCTTGAGTCTTTGGACCACTATCTTGATGACTTTATCTTCTCGAATATACTCCACAAGTCTTGCTTTTGCTCGGAATTCTTCGTACATGGAGAAATCTTCGTATTTTACTTCTTTTCCGTCTTTTCTCCACTTTCCGTATTTGGTTACAAATGAACTAGCATACACACTTTTATACAATTAAGCATCAAAATCATATGATTATAACCAAATAATGACACAAAAAGCACGGATAACGCTATTAAAAACTTGTACAATTTGAGCGTTATCAAATTCCCCACACTTAAACTTTGCTTGCCCTCAAGCAAATCTAAGAAAAGAAAAATTAAAATACATACCCAAATGACAAAACAAAAGATTTTTTTTTTTTTTTTTATTATTATTTTTAATATAAAATAAGTGAAAAATGAATGCAAACTCCCCCACACTTATGGGTTTGCTTGCCCTCAAGCAAATCTAAAAACTAAGAAAAATAAAACCAACATGGTGCATGAAATATGATTAATAAAAATATGATGCAAATCTATCAAGTACAAGTACATGATAAGATTCATCGTTTTAAGCTTTTAGAGGTGAAAAATCGAGATGTTTGACAATACCCCATGGATTCTCTCGCTTGATAACATGGCTAAGCACCTTACGAAAAGAAACGAAGTATAATTCACTCAATACTCAATTTATTTAGTGATGGATAGTATTAAGGAATAGTACACTCATATTGCTCAATCATGATCTAAATATTACCATAGGCTTTTACAAGAAACAAAACTCCACCGACATGGCGTAAGCATGATGAGTGTGTAAATACTCATCATTTTTGTATAAAATAAACGCAAAATCATCTCAAAATACTCGAAACACATCAAAATGATCAAAATATCACAAATCAAGGTTTTATGTGTTTCAAATGCAAAATATCAAAATCGATGAAAAATGTATCAAATTTGCAAAATTGGCGCTTTAGTCCCCAAGTTTCATAAATTGTCAAAAATAGTCCCGAGCCATAATTTCAAAAGCAAAAGTCACCAAAGGTCCTTTTAAAATCAAAAGTTGTCAAAATAAGTCCTTTGGTGAAAAATACACAAAGTTTGAGAAATTTACAAAATTGGTCCTTCAAATTTAAAATTTGGCAAGATTGGCCTCGAATTTTGAAATTGGCAAGTCCAGTCCTTATACTTTTTGAAAGTGTCATTTTCAGCCCTTGGAATAACTTTTCTGAATTGGCAGCTATGGTCCCTCTATTTTCAGATTTTACACAAAGGTCCCTTGGTCATTTAAACCCTTTCATCCCATTTTGACCTCTTGGACCCTTGTCACAAACCTTGGACCCCTGTCATAATACAATTTGAACCCCCTTGATATTTAGCCCATCGGTCAAACCAACAAACCAACCCATCCCTTCTTCCCTGCTTTTCCTCTCCTTTGTCGCCCACCATATCCAACCACCATTTCTCCACCAACTCACCTTCTCACCTCACCATGTCCCCCGCCTCCACCAAACTCCAAAAGCAATAAATGTACCCTCCCACTATCTCGGTCCCATCCCAAATGGCTTATAAGATTTTGGCGCCAAAAATCATTTTAAACGGTTGAGATTGATTCAAGCCATCCAATGGCTAAGAAACTGTTGGGAATTCATCAGAGAAGAGAGATAAAGAGATTGGGATATAAAAAGGAGCATTGGGAAGCAAAGAAAGGAGTCTTCTAGTTTTTATTTTCTTTCTTATGTCGTTTTTTATGTCAAGTTATTAATTCAGTGTTAAACTTGTATTATTTTGTTAAATTGTATTAAACTTTAGTGCTCAAGTGTATTGTAACTCAGTTTTAATCTCAATTCAAGTGTTAAGTACAATTTCATTTTTCTGTGTTACTGTTAAAATTTGCAATATCTAAATCTGAATCCCAAGCTTCAATAAGCTTCTTTATAAGTTGAAACAAGCTTATATTAGCTTTTAATAGCTTTTCATAAGCTTGTGTTTAAGATTGGAACAATATTTGACACTGGTCAACAAAAGTCAAAGTTGGAGCAAAATGGGTACAGAATTGGAATGGGTTGATTTAAAGCTGGAAATGGGTTGACATGGAAGCAGTGGGTTGAATAAATTAGGGTAGTGTTCTTGGTTTCAGTATTGGCTAGCCATAGTGGCTGTGGACTGTTGTAAGTCAATCTCAAGTTTCATGTCATAATCTGCTAGTGTAATTAAAATTGGTTCAAGCTTGTTTAAACAATAATATTTAGGTGATTTTAGTTTAGATTGATCAAAATTACATGATGGTTCAGTGTCTAGACTAGCTTTGGTTTGCAAATAAGTGAATATAGGGTGTTTGGCTCTGTTGAATTACCCATCTTTTGGGTATATTCAAGTGGTTAAAATTTGTAATAACATCTTTGCTTGGTTCATCTCGGTCTTTCTCTCGTCTTATTTTGTCCCCTTTACACCCTTAAAGTCAAAATTAAACTAAATCCTTCTACAGTTCTTGTCGTTGAATTTTAGGATTGGTGAATCCTTGTTTTGTGTTCAAAAGTCTCAAAGATTGATTGCATTGTATTCTTTACCTCATATAACATCAAAATCAGTAAATCATTGGATCTCAAAGTTCACTAAAGTCAACTGTATCTCATTTCAAAAAGTCAAATGTCAAAACTTGTTTTGAGCGGATGTTGCAAAGATCTGCACGGTTCCATTAAAGGTTTTCAAGGTCTGAATTTTGGTTATAAGTAGTCTACTAGGAGGTCTATAGGACCTCACATCTGGTTTTAGCTTTTTCCCTTTGGATAAGCTTGTGCAGAAGCTCAAAACAGGCCCCATTTGCCTCATGACAGGCTCACCGACATTAATCGAGTGATTTTCTCAGTTTTAGCCAAGCTTGCACAGAGCTTATTTAAGCTTGTAAAGGGCTGGTCTTTTGGTTAACAGTAGTTACCTAGGTCTAGTTTAAGTCTTGATAATTGGTTTTAGGTTTGTAGCTTAATTGGGTGCTTATTTTTGGTCTCGCAAGTTGATACCAAAATGCTTTTAAGCTTAATATCATAATCACCAAATTTGAATTATCTTGGTAATCATGATTATAGCCTCGTTGATTTGAGTTTCATTTGGTCACTTTTAGTTAATCATAGTTCCTGTTTTCGATTGGATTGCTTGCTTTGCTCATTTGCTTATCAGTGCTTATTTCAATAAGCACTTGATTCATCGATGCATTTTCTCCATATAACCTCTTGTTTTCCAATTTTCATAGCTTCTTAATATTATTTTAGAGTTTTCCCAAATTTTCGATTTTTATAAGTTGCTTTTGCTATTTTTCTTGATTTTAATTAGTTTTAGCACTTTTAAATAGCATTTAATATAAAAATTCGTAAAAGGTTCAAAAAATAAGTTTTCATTTTCTTAGGCTTAGATAAATATAAAAGTGAAAAAGTAATTTTCCATATTTTTCATAGTTCATTTGGTAATTTTAGTGATTTAATTAGATTTTAATAGTTTAAAATTCATAGAAAATAGAGAAATAGTCATAAAAATACAGAAATAGTTTTGAAAAGTCTATTCTGATATTTTAGACTTTTCCAAGTCTTAATTTTATTTTTCTAGCTTAATTTCCTAATTTCTTGTATTTTAGATAATTATATTATAGTTAAAAATAGTTTTTAATTAGATAATTAGTTTTAAAAATAATTTTCTTTTTCTAAATATTTTCTTTATCATTAGGATTGTAAAACATCATTTTCATATTTTTAGGGTTAATATTGACTTAGTTTCACTTTTTATTTTGTCGTCGCGTAGATTTTAATTTAAACGTCGTTTTAGGTTTTAAACGTTCATCACTTTAAATATAGTGATAGCGTTTATTTAATAGATTTTATCTTTTTATTTTCCTTTAATTTGCATTTAAGCCGTTTTTATTTGTTGGCTTTTCTCGTAGTTATAATATCATTCGGATCCATTTTCGCTCAAACTCCTCGATCACTATACGTGATTGATCCATTGCATAGCTCGCCGACATAACGACCGGGGAGACCCTATACTCCTCGGATCTTCATTGATTTCGTGCTTCAACTGTTTTAAGTTTTCTTACGCTTGCGTGAGAGAACTTGACGGTTTCTTGAGCATCAAATTTTGGCGCTTACGGGAGTCTGTGGTCGATCTACCTTCCGTGTAGCGTATTAGTTGTTTGAATCCTCACTCTTTGTTTATATCATCCATATCTATATATATATATATCCATATCTTTATAAAAATCCAAAACCCAAAACATCCAAAACGTATAAAACACAAAAATATTTTTCCTTTTGTTTCTATATATGTATCAAATAATAAAAATACAAAAGAATCGTCGTTTTCTTTAATAAATAACAACTTAAAAGATTACCACCGAAAACCAAGGCAAGGCACTACCTAACTGGGGTGCGACCATAATAAGTTCTGAACTAAAGATATAAAACTTGCCTTTGTGTCCTTGTGATTGGTGTACCTTTTTCAAAGAAGCCATTCATCTTGGATTATTGGTTAAGTTCATCGTTGTTTTGCCTCGATTTTGTGTTAATTGATTTTGTTGTGATATCGACGTTCGAACCGAAAACCCAAAAGATTCTTCTCACCACTATTTTTATAAACGTCTTCATAATTCTCATTCTCATCTCGAAATATCTTCATAATTCCATTTCTCCTTAACTCGAGAGTCCTTAGAGTTAACTCTAGTGCATCGCACTCGCTCTTCTAGATCATTGATCCCTGCGTGATCTAGCGAAATTCCAAGAAGACGTTCTCGTGGCGTCTTGCCCAAATAGTCGAACCCGAGATTCGTACTATTTCAAGCAACACCATGGCGATTTAACGTACTATGGCGGAAATGCTCCGTGCACCCACCGGGGTTATGGAGATGCCATCGTTTTGGGTAATCAATTCGATCACTTGAATTGAAGACACATTTAATCCAACTTGTGTCTACGAATCAATTCCGCGGTGCGATCGAGAAGACCAGATGCACACATCCGTTGGTTTAACAAGTTGATCGCAACTATCAATTTCAAGGATGTACCTCAAAAAGTCATCAAGTTGATGCTTTTTCCATTCTCTCTTGAGGGGACAGCCCGGTTTGGTGGGAAAAGAACCCCTCGATCTATCGAAACTTGGGAGGACCTTGTTCGAAGTTTGTGAATTACTTCTTTCCTCCATCAAAGACGACTAATCTTAAAATGAAATTTCGGATTTCGTCAAAATTTCGATGAAAACTTTGGAGAGGCATGGAGAGATTCAAAGATCTCCTCGGAAATGCCCCCATCATGAATTCACGAGCTTCAACAAGTAAATATCTTTTACAATGGGTTGAACGGAAACGATCAAGATTCCTTGAATGCGACCGCGGTGGCAATATCTTGAATCGTAGACCTAAAGATGTGATTGAGATTTGCGAGCAAAATCAAAAGTTCTATTTCTCGCAACAAAGTCAATGTTCCGAACACTCGCTTTTCATCCGGTAACTCTTCCGAGTTAGCCGCTCCGTTAGCCGCTCTAACGGACATCATCCATTGTATGATAAAAGAGGTAAAGGAAATCAAAAGCGAAATTCATAGTCGGAACCAATCAAAGCCGTAAACAAGGTGTGTGAAACTTGTAGTGGTCCACATGCGTATTACGATTGTCAAGCAACCGATGCTTCCTTTTACCAAGCTCCCGTAGCTTGGTAAACCACAATCAATACCGACCACATGCCGATCCTCACTACCGTGCACCTAGCGGTATGACACCACCGGTTTTCCTCCCGTGCAAAACCATGGCAATCAAAATCGCTTTGTTCGAATCAAGGGCAAAATTTCAATAACTCTCAAAATTTCAATCAAACCGGAACAATTTCAACCAACCTCAACCATATCAAGCTCCTAATCATCAAAGCTATCAACAACCTCCTCAAGCTCCCATGCCAAATGACTTCATGAAAATGATGAGTCAAACATGCTCAATGCAAACTCGGATCAATAACATGAGAGGTGAGCTAAAAGGAAATTGATACAACACTGTCTCGGCAGACAAATGAGTTAAAGAATATGATGAGCGCTTTCATGAACATGAATATGAACAAAGCTTCACCATCTTCCGGAGGACTCCCAAGCAATACTATTCCCAATCCAAATGCCGAGTTGAAAGCGTCACCACTCGTAGTGGTAAGACGCACAATGGACCTCGACTCTATGCCCCTCCTCCCGTGGCATTTAGTCAAGTTACCAAGGAGACAACGGACAAGGTGCATTATTCAAGCCCACGGTATCGCTACACGTCCCACCTTCTGTAGTCAAGCCTTAAGTCCGGAACCCGATGTTCGAGGAAAATCTTGAGCCGAAAACACTTCCATCCCGGCTCAAAAGTCTAGTCACTTCCACCCATCAAGAATGAATGATGAGAAGCTCAAAGATAAAAACAAAGAGCAAATGGAAAAATTTTTCCAAATCTTCAATGAGCTTCACTTTGATTTAAGCTTCGTTGATGCTCGTTCTAATGCCTAAATTTGCATCCACGCTTAAAGGCTTACTCACCAACAAAGATAAGTTATGCGAGATGGCGAAAACCCTCTAAATGAGCAATGCTCGTGACCATTCTTAATAAGCTTCCGAAAGCTTGAAGACCCCGCCGGTTCTTAATCCCGTGTGATTTCTTGGGATGTTTCAATGCTCCGCCTTGTCGATCTTGGCGCTAGCATTAACCTCATGCCACTCTCGTATGGAAGAAGCATCTCTTCTCGAACTTTCATCCACTCGTATGACACTCGAGCTAGCGGATCGCACTGTAACTCGTCCTCTTGGGATAGCCGAGGATGTCGTGATAAAAGTGGGAAAATTCCACTTTCATGCCGACTTTGTTGTAGTAGACTTCGATGCGGATCCTAGAGTTCCCTCATCTTGGGAGAGCTTTCTTGAAAGCGAGTCGTGCTCGATTGATGTGTTTGTGAAGAGTTGACCATACGGGTTGACAACGAAGAGCTCACGTTAAATATCAACGAACTCCAAACCTCGTACAAAAGAGTGTTGCCACAATTGATCAAAAATCGAAAGAATCAATGCAACACTCTCAAATTTCACGATTAAGAGTGTTCACCAAAAAGCGTCTTTGAGCTCAAAGCTTTGAAAATCACCCCGGTTCAAGCAAATGGTTTGAAAGTCGCACCGAAGTCAAGTGTTCTTGATGATGATGGCGATGATCTAGAATCGGAGACTTCATCGAAGTGGTGGAAGCCGCTAGCTCTAAGAGCACACCACTTGTCCCACCTCCGGAATCGGTTTGTCGCATCGAGATTGTTAACTCGTGGATGAAACTAAACTCTCTTGGTTTCATCGAGTTGGATGATGATGTTTGCGATCCAATGGGAGACATTCTTCCCATTGATGAATTGTTCAAAATGATCCATCATCCTCTAGTCTTATTCCGACTCTTCCATCCCTTCTCACTCGATGAGGAAGAGGACAACTTTTGGAATGAAGTCGATGCATTTCTAGTGATGAATCAATTCCAACGGAATTGATAACACTTACCTTGATCCGGAGGAGACATCCTTTTTACGGAAAGTCATTGATTGAAGAACCATTTCCCACCCTCCTCGGACATCTTCTTGACAATCACCATCTAAGCTTCAAGTTTAAGCTTAATGATGTCAAAGCGGTGATTTGCTTCTCTCTTGAGGAATGGACATGCATTCTCATGTACGTCTTTATTCCATTCTTCACGATGGTGTGGTTGCTCTTTCCCTTTTCTCTTTCGGGAATGAGGACACCATCTTTGACCCCGTATCATCCTTTATAGTTTCTACTATTAAACAATACCGCGGTTATATCTCGTCGGTGTGGAACTTTCGATGTTCATATGTTCATTAACATTGTGAACGAAAGTCCGATCGAGATTGGTTTTCCACGTTACTTTCCCCATGAACAAATGAATTCGGGTCGAGTCAAGCTAGCGACTCGGTAATCAAAAACAAGAGCATGCCATATGGGTTCTCACCCATATTTACGTCTTCTTACCTCTTTCTACCACCCTAGTGTGGGGGTTGCCCACATGTCACAAAAAAAAAAAAAAAAAAAATCTTCTTTCTTAATAATGGCCGTAGTATTTCCCTTTCACGTTCTTTGTTTCGGCATAACCGCGGTACTTTGAATATTGAGGCCAATATTCATTTCTAAGTGTGGGGAATTCTCACAATTTCATATATTATCTACCCAATTCCCGCTTTTGGCCAAAATTTTTTGGGTAAGTGTTTACACTTACTCATTTGGTTATCGATCCGCCATGTCGTAAGACAAAAGGATTAGCTAATCCAGAGCAAACGGCTCTTGGTAAAGATTTCTCAAATCCGTTTATATGGCTTGCAATTTGCCCAAAATTGTATGGTTCCTCGACTCCCATCATCCTCAAAAGATAATGAGTTGGCTAGCCCGCAAGGTTATGGCTTGTGGTAAAGGCGTGGAAAATCCATAATTGGTATTCACTCACCAAAGATAATCCCGATAATTTATCTAAGAGTTGGCTAGTCCGAGAGGGTACGACACGGTAAAGACACATCAAATCCGTTATATGGTTTATGATTTGCCAATAAATCATTTGGTTATCGTTGTACCAAGATTCTTACTTGAATCAAAACAATTGGCTACTCGAGTGATGGCTTTTGGTAAAGAGTTTTCAAATCCATCAAGGTTTTCTCAAATCATTGCTAGGGACTAGCAATATCTCGATGTGGGGATTGATGAGTGTGTAAATACTCATCATTTTTGTATAAAATAAGCGCAAAATCATCGAAAATACTAGAAACACATCAAAATGATCAAAATATCACAAATCGTTGTTTTATGTGTTTCAAATGCAAAAATATCAAAATCGATGAAAAATGTATCAAATTTGCAAAATTGGCGCTTTAGTCCCCAAGTTTCATAAATTGTCAAAAATAGTCCCTGAGCCATAATTTCAAAAGCAAAAGTCACCAAAGGTCCTTTTTAAAATCAAAAGTTGTCAAAATAAGTCCTTTGGTGAAAAATACACAAAGTTTGAGAAATTTACAAAATTGGTCCTTCAAATTTAAAATTTGGCAAGATTGGCCCTTGGAATTTTGAAATTGGCAAGTCCAGTCCTTATACTTTTTGAAAGTGTCATTTTCAGCCCTTGGAATAACTTTTCTGAATTGGCAGCTATGGTCCCTCTATTTTCAGATTTTACACAAAGGTCCCTTGGTCATTTAAACCCTTTCATCCCATTTTGACCTCTTGGACCCTTGTCACAAACCTTGGACCCCTGTCATAATACAATTTGAACCCCCCCCTTTTGATATTTAGCCCATGGTCAAACCACCAAACCAACCCATCCCCTTCTTCCCGTTTTCCTCTCCTTTGTCTCGCCCACCATATCCGGCCACCATTTCTCCACCAACTCACCTTCTCACCTCACCATGTCCCCAGGCCTCCACCAAACTCCAAAAGCAATAAATGTACCCTCCCACTATCTCATCCACATCCCAAATGGCTTATAAGATTTTGGCGCCAAAATCATTTTAAACGGTTGAGATTGATTCAAGCCATCCAATGGCTAAGAAACTGTTGGGAATTCATCAGAGAAGAGAGATAAAGAGATTGGGATATAAAAAGGAGCATTGGGAAGCAAAGAAAGGAGTCTTCTAGTTTTATTTTCTTTCTTATGTCGTTTTTATGTCAAGTTATTAATTCGATGTTAAACTTGTATTATTTTGTTAAATTGTATTAAACTTTAGTGCTCAGTGTATTGTAACTCGCTTTAATCTCAATTCAAGTGTTAAGTACAATTTCATTTTACGTGTTCTTGTTAAAATTTGCAATATCTAAATCAATCCCAAGCTTCAATAAGCTTCTTTATAAGTTGAAACAAGCTTATATTAGCTTTTAATAGCTTTTCATAAGCTTGTGTTTAAGATTGGAACAATATTTGACACTGGTCAACAAAAGTCAAAGTTGGAGCAAAATGGAGTGCAATTGGAATGGGTTGATTTAAAAGTGGAAATGGGTTGACATGGAAGCGATGGGTTGAATAAATTAGGGTAGTGTTCTTGGTTTCGATGATTGCTAGCCATAGTGGTCGGATTTGTTGTAAGTCAATCTCAAGTTTCATGTCATAATCATAGTGTAATTAAAATTGGTTCAAGCTTGTTTAAACAATAATATTTAGGTGATTTTAGTTTAGATTGATCAAAATTACATGATGGTTCAGTGTCTAGACTAGCTTTGGTTTGCAAATAAGTGAATATAGGGGTGTTTGGCTCTGCTGAATTACCTGTCTTTTGGGTATATTCAGTGGTTAAAATTTGTAATAACATCTTTGCTTGGTTCATCTCAGTCTTTCTCTGTCTTATTTTGTCCCTGCTACACCCTTAAAGTCAAAATTAAACTAAATCCTTCTTACAGTTTACTGTTGTGAATTTTAGGATTGGTGAATCCTTGTTTTGTGTTCAAAAGTCTCAAAGATTGATTGCATTGTATTCTTTACCTCATATAACATCAAAATCAGTAAATCATTGGATCTCAAAGTTCACTAAAGTCAACTGTGTATCTGTTTTCAAAAAAGTCAAAATGTCAAAAACTTGTTTTGAGCAGATGTTGCAGCATCTGCACAGGTTCCATTAAAGGTTTTCAAGGTCTGAATTTTTGGTTATAAGTAGTCTACTAGGAGGTCTATAGGACCTCACATCTGGTTTTAGCTTTTTCCCTTTGGATAAGCTTGTGCAGAAGCTCAAAACATGCCCCATTTGCCCTGCACAGGGCTCAGCTGACACTAAGTGATTTTCTCAGTTTTAGCCAAGCTTGCACAGAGCTTATTTAAGCTTGTAAAGGGCTGGTCTTTTGGTTAACAGTAGTTACCTAGGTCTAGTTTAAGTCTTGATAATTGGTTTTAGGTTTGTAGCTTAATTGGGTGCTTATTTTTGGTCTGCAAGTTGATACCAAAATCTGTTTTAAGCTTAATATCATAATCACCAAATTTGAATTATCTTGGTAATCAGTGATTATAGCCTGTTGATTTGAGTTTCATTTGGTCACTTTTAGTTAATCATAGTTCCTGTTTTCAGTGGATTGCTTGCTTTGCTCATTTGCTTATCAAGTGCTTATTTCAATAAGCACTTGATTCATCAGTTGCATTTTTCTTCATATAACCTACTGTTTTTCCAATTTTCATAGCTTCTTAATATTATTTTAGAGTTTTCCTGAAATTTTCAGATTTTTATAAGCTGTTTTGCTATTTTTCTTGATTTTAATTAGTTTTTAGCACTTTTTAAATAGCATTTAATATAAAAATTCGTAAAAGGTTCAAAAATAAGTTTTCATTTTCTTAGGCTTAGATAAATATAAAAAGTGAAAAAAGTAATTTTCCATATTTTCATAGTTCATTTGGTAATTTTTAGTGATTTAATTAGATTTTAATAGTTTAAAATTCATAGAAAATAGAGAAATAGTCATAAAAATACAGAAATAGTTTTGAAAAGTCTATTTTGATATTTTAGACTTTTCCAAGTCTTAATTTTATTTTTCTAGCTTAATTTCATAATTTCTTGTATTTTAGATAATTATATTATAGTTAAAAATAGTTTTTAATTAGATAATTAGTTTTAAAAATAATTTTCTTTTTCTAAATATTTTCTTTTATCATTAGGATTGTAAAAACATCATTTTCATATTTTTAGGGTTAATATTGACTTAGTTTCACTTTTTATTTTGTACGTCGCGTAGATTTTAATTTAAACGTACGTTTTAGGTTTTAAACGTTCATCACTTTAAATATAGTGATAGCGTTTATTTAATAGATTTTATCTTTTTATTTTCCTTTAATTTGCATTTAAGCCGTTTTTATTTGTTGGCTTTTCTCGTAGTTATAATATCATTCGGATCCATTTTACATTCAAACTCCTCGATCACTATCGTAGATTGATCCATTGCATAGCTCATTGGGACATAACGACCGGGAGACCCTATACTCCTCGGATCTTCATTGATTTCGTGCTTGGTGTTTTAAGTTTTCTTACCTTGCGTGAGAGAACTTGGCGGTTTCTTGCATCAAAGCACCAGTGTAAACATCTAAAGATGGCTTTTATTCGGGTTTTAGGCTAAAAGGGTTAACCAGACTTATGTTCAAACATTTCATACAAGAATATAATAGATCACTGGCGCGAATTCTTGATTAAGTCAAACAACGGATGGTCACTAGAGTATACCTCGGATCGCTGGCACGTTATTCACATAACGGATGGTCACCAAAAATATGCACTAGATCGCTGGCGCATCATTCGATCCTTCAAGAACTGGATGGTCACTAAAAATATTCACGCACTTCATATTTTCACAAAGCCAAAAGGGAAGGGATACGGCATGGGAATATTAATTAAATTAGTGTTAAAAGAAAAATAAAGTCAAGTCTAATACCCATGTTGCTAGTTATCGAACAATCCACAAACCAGAAAATGATTATAGTTACTAACTTCTCTTCTTCACATATCGATCACCAAATACATATAATATATCACGTCTTAGCACATTGGCTAATCGATATCTCAAACATACTTCCTCTTCCTTAATAATATAGCACATTGGCTATAATTGTCATCACATATATTTTTTTTCTTTCGATGACTTATTCTTTTTTTTCACATTTTTTTTCATACATCACATCTCCCCCACACTTCGTATAAGCATACACCACAAAAATACAAATAAGAAGTATGCATCCTTCGTCTTTGTCGAAATGGCACACACGAATGGCAAAGTGCGGCTAACTAATAATCATCAAAAACAATCCATCATACCAAGTAACCAGCAACCCACCATTTAGACTTTGACAAAGGTTAGGCTAAGGTTTAAAGTGTAAAATATTTTTTTGCTCTTTTTTTTAGTGGATGCAACAAAAAGAAACGAATGGCTCGGAGGCTGTACTAAGGGTATCTAGCGCTAAAGATGAGAACTAACAAATGGGTCCATGTGGGTGGTTAACTAACTGATGTGGTTAGCTAATATATCATTAGATGTAAAATGGAAGGCCATTTGGTTTTATTCCTAAGGGTCTTTATCACACGAATACACTTATATCACACGAATGTGATCTTACTGAGGTTTGGTAATGATTTACATGTACAAGTTCTAGAATAAATAAAATCACCGGCACACTCATAGCAAAAGATTCAAGCATAAAAGATGTATGCTATATATGAAATAGGCTCAAATCCTCACAATTTAGTGGAAGGGCTATAAAATGTGCTAGCAAATGTCATCGATCCTAGAATGGATTGCAATATTAATCAGGACACATCTCAAGTTTTTCAAAAATTTACTGTATTTCACCAGTGTATTGATCCAGTTATTCTAATATATTATCCTATAAGCGTGAAAAAAAACTAGATCATAAAGGCGAACAAGTTCACAAAATTTTAAAAATTGGCCCAAAAATATAAAAATTCTAAAAACTAGTTTCGTTTTTCCTATTTTACTTCCCCTTACAATTAAGTTAAGCATTGACTAAATATGAAAAATAAACTTAAAAGCAGGTAAAATAGGGAAAATAAAATAAACAAGCTGAGAGAAACAAAACTTCCCGGGCCGAAGAAATCGCGATCAAACTCCATATGATAAAATGCTACGCATAAGCTAGCATAAGCTTGTGAGAACAATCGATTTCAAATCCAAGCATCCTCCTCCATCACCTGCTGCAATTATTCAAACAAAACAAAAACAAACAAAACACACAAAATGCAAGTAATAATAAACATTATTAGCATGTAACACCCCAACACTTAAGATTTTTCAAGTTTTGAAAAGAATTTTGAAAAAAGGGTGTACATGTTTATTTAAAACAAACAAATAATTAAAAGCACGGGTTGCCTCTCGAGAAGCGCTTAATTTATTTCTGAGTCATTAGCTAGACTCTTCCTCGGGTTAGGATACTTTGACAATACGGTTCAAATGGGGAATTTCAGTTCTTAAACGTTGAGGGTATGGGATCTTTGGTATGTACTCCACGAACGATGTAGATACATTTGATTCTTTTGGTTTGACCATGTGATATTCCCTCTTCGTTATCTTGGACGCTTGATCGATTTTATTAGAAATGAGGACATGTGGCAGATCTTTTTGATTTTTCGGAGAGTCATTGGACTTTACACTCCCAGTGAATATGGCATCCACATTCTCAAGATGAGCTATAGGAGGTGGGTTAGTCCTACCGTTTTGTTTTAAGGAAACTGGATTTTGTGGCTTAGACCATTCGTCTATCTTTCTTTCCAGTTCTTCATTCCAGTTGCCACTAGTTTTGCTGAACTTCTTATCACCAACATGATTTGGAAATACACTATGTTCAGAACCTTTTAATTGAGTCATTGGGATATTCATGGTGCAATATACAAGAAAAGGTGACACGGTTGGTGAGTTAGACATGATTTGGTTTGGATTTAGCATGGTTGGAATATGCTCGGTCTCGTCCTCTTCGATAAATTCAACATCACCCTTATCATTCTCATTTCGAATTGAGGGTGGTTTGTAGACAAATTGTAACATATTGGATTTCACAAACACATCAAACCATGATCAATATGAGGCGTATAATATTAGGTTTTAGAGAGAGAAAGAGTTAGAGGTTTGGGAACTTAGTGAGAGAAAGTGAAAATGTTATTATGAGCTCCAACCCTCTACCTTGGGAGGTAGAGGGTATTTATAGTCTTACATAAAATGCCACCTACGGGCTGTGGATCAAGCATACAGTGGGTAAAGACCCGTCCGTCCTCCACGGTGTTACTTAACTAAATACTACTTAACATTAAATAACTACGACTACGAGCTTTCTAACAATTACATATACTTGAGGTGACCAACACTTTAATAACTGTATTTACTAAATCCTAACAATCTCCCCCTAAGGGAGGTCACCTCAAAATACATTGAATACAAACAAATATTACATTATGATTGTTCTTGGATTCTTGTTAATGTTCCTTGCTCAGTAGCCCGTAGTCATTGATTCTTCATTTTTGCATGTTTGGTTAAACCAAGTGGAGGTCTTTAACTAATCCACGTGATAATGAGTTTTGAGCCAGCATTGAGATCATCAACTAACATAAATATCTGACTCTTCCTTTGTAGTGTTGATATTATGTGATGTTGTGACATTTGGACCGACATGCTCACATTCTGGATCATGAAATATTTTCATCAGAGTAGCGGAAGCTTTAGTTGATTCATGATATTTGCGGCGTAGCGAAGCATGGAGTGAAAATATCGAGTTGTTGATGCACTTATCATGATTTCTTTAGAAATGAATGTGTTGTGTGAGCATGCGGCTATGGATTGACCTCTCCATTACGATCGACTACAAGCGTCGGGTGTACACGCATACAACAGATTAGCAATAAAGCGCACGAAAGTGTCTTTGATCACTTCGTTGAATTGAGGTACACTGCCCACGGTTCCCGTTGATCGGTACAAGTCTTGCCTGTGATCGGTATAATTCGAAGAATCTCTTGACGGTTTTCGCATTGTTCAAAACGTTCTCGAGACGAACATCTCAAAGAAGACAACACGGAGTGAGTGAACCAAATAATTTGAGATTCAGCGATTGATGAAGCGAGATTTGAAAAACAATCATGTATTGCTTCATAAATTGTTTTGCAATACAACGAAGGTTTTAAGGAAAATCAATTATCAATCATAAACACCTTTTATTTTGAAATATTATTACGAGTTGATGTGCTAGAAAAGAATTTTAAGCACACCGACCGTTTTTCAAAGGTATCCGTCAATCCATAACCCGAACCGGGATTGATTTATAATTTTGAATCGCCCCATTGTTTACATCTTTGTTGTCACATGGTTGATCTATTGAATAGATCTCATGCCACCTACCAAGAGCTTGTTTGATGTTGGCTCTAGAAGGTTTTCCATCGTCATTGTGAATATGTTTACATATCACTCGGATGTTCTGCAATACCACAAGGATAATCGTGGGACTCTTAAAATATAATCTCTCTTTCCACATTGTGTAAAGCAGAGAGTCTTCATTGTGATGTCCTAAAGAGATTTATTGATGATCTCGTGGCTCTAGACTCAATTGTGCACATTTGGTTCCTATGCTGGAGACCGGAGAGGGTCTCCTTCTTCAATATCAACAATCTCTAAGAGAAAGTCGATAGATTATGTAGGTTCCCGTGAGAATGAAACAAGTCCCTTTAAGAGAAACTTGAGTGGCTTGGGAAGATAAGTCCAAAGCATCACTTGGGTCCATGATGTCTTGTCTTCAATACCGGTGTTACCTTAGTAACCACTAGTAGCATATGAATTGAACCGGTTTACGCCCTAAGGTTGAATTAATGGAGGCTATTTATTTTCACCCTTTCTCATTCAATTCTTTTCATTCAATTCTTTTCATTCTTCAACCCTTGATGCTTACGAGACTTCATAACTAGAACCTTGTTGGGTTTATTCCGTTCTAGCTCTTTCTCACTCGCACTCTTCCCATATCTCACTTTTCTCCTTTTTCATCATACCTAAGGACTCTACACTATCTAGTGGATTGTCCACAGGTAGATCCTCCGACTCTGGCGGGATCGTGGAAGCGAATACCTAACCTAACCATCCTTATATCACCATACATAAAGTAAATTTGGTCGGTCTATTTGGTATTGTTCATCGCCATTGGAACCAATTGAAAACTATTTGAAAATCAATCCGGATACTTGTGATATATTATCAAAGCATTTTGTACACGAATTGTTTTTATATTTTTAGAAAAGAGCTCCCCTCAACATGTGCATCATGTATTTGAAATAGTTTTGGCACACGGAGGCAAGAGGAAGGATTCACTTCTTTGATTACCATTTTCTAAAAGATATCAACATCACTTTCACGATCAAAATTAGTATTTTTCATACTTTGTTAAGGATAATTTTGGGAAGGATGTGGTTTTCAAAAGTTGCTCCCCCTCAATATGTGCATTGAAATTTGAAAGTGTTTTGCACATATTAGGGAAAACCTGCACATTGAGACAAATCAATCACATTTCAATCCTTTTTGGTTTGAAATAGATGCTCCCCCTCAACATGTGTATGTTAAATTTGTATCAAGTATGTCTCTGGTTGTCTCAACTTGATACGGTCCTTCATCAATTGACTTGAGAATGTTGATTCCATTTTCTTTTCCCTGACAATACAACCTAATTCATTGAGCCCATGAGTCATAGTTAGTTACATCAAGCATGGGTGGACGAGTATCCGAACCGGTGCTTGAGCGTCCTCGATACATGAGAGATGATTGTAGGCACATTGGTAGACATGTTTACTGATTTCACGGGATTTTATAACTCTATGATTAAACCGGAAATAGATTCTTTCACGAGATTTTACTAAATCAAGAGAAAACCATATTAGAAACAAATATCAACCAAGTCGCTATAACCCTTGAAACAAGTCGCTAAGTCACTGAGTCGCTAAGTAGCAACTTGCTAAAACCTCAGTCACGTGAATCAAGTCGCTAAGCACAAGTCGCTATGAACCAAGTCGCTAAACACAAGTCGCTAAAGCACCAAATCGCTAAGCTGACAAGTCGCTAAAGAACAACTCGCTAAGTGGACCAAGTCGCTAAAGACACCAAATCGCTGTCGACAAGTCGCTAAAGAGCAACTCGCTAGTAACAACAAAGACAAGTCGCTAGAAATAATAGAGACAAGTCACACGTCAACCAAGTCGCTAGCCGAAGTGGAACCTCCACTACTTTGTACTGTTTGTCGGCTTGTCTCAATAAACAAGTCGCTACTACTTCAACTATAAGTCGCTGCAAATTAACAAAGCAAATCGCTACGAAGAAATATACTCCGAGACTCAAGTCGCTAGGTAGAAAAACTTAAAGACAACACTTTTCAATCCAAAACAAGCCCAACCACAGTGATTCAAGCTTTCCAAATCAAAACCCAAGAACTTACAATGATTCTAAACACAAAAGTACACTCAAAATTCAAACTTTAACACAAGAAATGATCCAATGATGCAAAACCACTAAACTTTTCAAACCCAAAACCATATAAAACCACTAGAAATCAAGGATATGTAAGAGAGATGATCAAACCATGGCTCTACGATACCATTTGTAACATATTGGATTTCACAAACACATCAAACCATGATCAATATAGGCGTATAATATTAGGTTTTAGAGAGAAAGAGTTAGAGGTTTGGGAACTTAGTGAGAGAAAGTGAAAATGTTATTATGAGCTCAACCCTACCTTGGGAGGTAGAGGGTATTTATAGTCTTACATAAAATGCCACCTACGGTGTGGATCGTGCATACGGTGGGTAAAGACCCGTCCGTCCTCTCGGTGTTACTTAACTAAATACTACTTAACATTAAATAACTAAGACTACGAGCTTTCTAACGATTACATATACTTGAGGTGACCGACACTTTAATAACTGGATTTACTAAATCCTAACACAAATTCATGTCTCGAGTTGGTATCTGTGGTGTAAGGAAGAGATTCAGCATGATGGACTTCCTGCTCTTCAATTAATCTTTCTACCCTCCTCTCCAAGTCTTGGATTATGGCTTGGTGGTTCCTTATTCCTTGATCGACTTTACATTCTAATTCAACCAACATGTTCGTCATATTATCATTGGCTTTCGTTTTAGGCCATCCACTCTCTCATCATCTCCTCCGGTGAGGTTTTAGGCGTATTCTATGGCTGATATCAAGGATATGTATGGGTTGGGTTTTGGTATGGAAAGGAGTACGAACTTCTGAAATTCTGATCATGATATCTTCCGTGATATTCTTCATGTTGAACTTGGTTCGCTTCCATGGGATCACACATTGGCGTGCCATCCTCTACATCGTGGTTTGAAGTGTGGTGATTATTTCTCAGCTCCATCATCTCCCTCCGTATGCTTATGAATTGGGCATCGATGTTTGTGGAGAGAGCTTCCAATTTCTCGATCAATGAGGCATGATCAGTATTGATGTTGCTTCCACCGGCGGAAACAACAGCTTTTGGATTGGAATTGGTCATAGAATTTTCTGTGAGATCGAGCTTGAGTTGGACCTTGTCCTCGAGGATTTTGAAAGCTTCGTTTGGAGTTTTAGAGAGGAAGATTCCTCCAGAGTCTAGATTTCCTTGAGTTGGATCGTCTAAACCGTGATAGAATATTTGAATTATCGCTCTTTTGGTTAGATCGTGTCCATGACAAGTGCGAAGCATATCTTTCATATGGAGCTAAGCGTCAACGAGAGTTTCGTGATCGATTTGGTGAAAATTATGAATTTCATTTAGGAGACGTTTGAACTTTGCGGGAGAAAAGTATCGGCTAATAAAAGCTTCTCTCATCTCTTCCCACGTTGTAATCGTTCCTTCATTTAATTCGTTCAACCAAATCTTAGCTTCTCCGGTTAATGAGAAAGGAAAAGTCCTTAATTTAACCACTTCCTCTTGATTTTCACCATATTTTAATAGGCTACTAATCTCAAGAAAATCGGCTATGTGTCGGTGAGGAGCGGACCGGATTCTCCCATCAATATGATTATCCCGAATCATTTGCATATGGGTACCCTTGATATGGAAATTATTGCGAAGAGAGCGTTGAATAACAACAGAACTAGGTGTTGGTGCAACGATCCTAGTTCTTGACCACATGGGTTGGTCATCGGGATCAAGGACGATTATGGTCGGGGATCGGGTGGATTTTCGACTTCCTCTTCAAACATGTCGAGTTGGGATGTAAACTAAAAATAAACTATCTAATTTTAGAAAAATGGGACTATTATGACTACTTCTAGAAGATTTAGAAAAATAAACTAATCACGACGAAACCCTTTTTTTAGATTTTTTAAAGCGACCATTTTTTTTAACATAAAAGAGAAATAACTTAACGACTATAAGAAAAAAAATGCTATTATTATTTGTTAATACAAATAAACCGTAAAAATGTTTATTAATATTTTGCGATCTCTTTGTGTTTTGTTGATAACAAATATAATGTTATCTTAAGTACAATTATAAGGATACATGTTATTTTTGTAAAGAATTTACATATAGCCATTTAAATACAAATTGTTGTAATAAATCATTTGTTGTAATAGTTTATTAGGATGGGTAAAAATCACAACCCATGGATCATATCCATACCCCATGGTATTGACCCATACCCACTTGACTAGATACATTGTACTCATTAGATACATTGTATCTAAAGAAATACCCATGGACCAACCCATAACCCATGACCCATGACCCATAACCAAAAAACCCATGGGCAAAGAGGAGCGTCCCATGGATCCCTAGGTTTACACTAGACGGATCCCTTGTGGGAGGGATCCGTGGGATCCGGGGAACAGTGGCAAGTTTTGCCTATAAATAGAGAGCCATTTCTTCATTCTAACTCACCCATCTTCTTACTAATTCTCTCATATACTCTCATTCTCTTCTAACAAAAGATCACTTGATCTAGAGAGTTCTTCTTCTTTCTTTCTTTAGTGATTCTCATATAGGTCCTTCTCTAAGGCGAGATCACGAGCATTCTAAAGTCATCCAAGCAAGGGTCCTTGATTGATTTGGTCCTCCACAAGATTTACAGAGCAAAGATCTTGTATTTGATATTTCACATATTTGTTGTGTAATATTCGTGTTGGTTTGGTCCACCGTATTCGGCCTCGGTATTTAGCTTTGTACCGAAAAAGGTGTAAGCAATGTTGTGAAGGCTTCTCCGCCAAGTTGAAGGAGTTTATTGACATAGTGCTTGAACTCTCGAGTAGGTGACTCGGGGAGTGGAGTAGAGCAAGGAAGGTGTCCTTGTGGCGAACCACTATAAATCGGTTGTGTCATTTCTATCCCTTGCTTTACTTTATTTACTTGCTTTATCATTAGATCTATACTTTCTACATCCATACGATTTCACATAATATCGAATCTAAAGTTTTGAAACTAACTTAAAATCGGAAAAACTATTCAACCCTCCCTTCTAGTTTTCCACAATTGGCATCAAGAGCTAAGTTTATAAAAGTTTTAAAGTAAACCGTATTTTAAAAACTTTTCAATCACTATGGGTTCTGAAAATTATAAGAAGGGCAATCTATGCAACGACCACCACTACTTGAAACTAATGGTTTTATATATTGGAAAAATAGATTCAAACGTATGTGAAGTATAAAGATATTGATCTTTGGTACATTATTATTGAAGGTGATTTTGAGGCTACCTCAAAAGATGATAAAGGAAATTTAGTTAACATACCTCATGATAAACTAAGCGATGAAATGAAGAAAAAGCTTTCTAAAATAGTGAAGCTAAAATGGTTTTATATAATGCTTTACCCAAAAGGAATTCGAAGAATTTCTATGCTTAAAACCTCTAAAGAAATTTAGAATTCTTTAGTTGTAACTCATCAAGGTAATCAACAAGTTAAAAATAATAAAATTGATTTATTTGTTCAACAATATGAACAATTTTCAATATCGGATGAGGAAACTATAGATCATTCATTTGCAAATTTTAATACTACTATTACATCTTTACAAGCACTTGATGAATCTTTTTCTAGCCGTAACAATGTTAGGAGATATCTAAGGGCAATTCCATCCAAGTGGAGATCCAAGGTGACGGCAATCGAAGAGTCCAAAGATTTGACAATCCTCACCCTTGATGAACTCATAGGCAACTTAAAAGTCTACGAGCTTGTCCTTGCTAAAGATTCCGAAGCCTCAAAGGTGAAAGAGAAATACAAATCTCTTGCCCTTAAAGCTAAAAAGGCCTCGAGCGATGAAGAGAACTCCTCTTCGGATAGTGACGACGAGGAGTATGCTATGGCGGTAAGGGACTTTAAAAAGATCTTTAGAAGGAAGGGAAGATACGTCAAACAACCATATGACGACAAGAAAGGATTCCAAAAAAGCAAAGAGGACGAGAAACCAAGGGATGATCGTGCTTGCTTTAAATGTGGGGACCCAAACCACTTTATTAGTGAGTGTCCCAAATGGGATGATATAAAAGGCATTCGTGAGCGGCACGTGGGGAATTAGCGACGAGGAGGACGAAGAAATTTGTCTCATGGAAAATGATGAGGTATGTCACGAATACTATAGTAGCTCATCACTAGATGATGACTCATTGCATAATGAATATGACAAACTTTGCAATATTAGCTTAAAATTAATTAACAAAAACAAGCTTTTAAAAAGTCAAAACCAACGTTTAGATAAGGAAGTCATATAATTAAAAGCAAAATTGAAACGTCTAGAAAATGGTAAAATAGCAAGTGATGAATGTGAACTTTGCGTTCAACTTCAAACACTAGTTGATCAACTAGATTCTAAAATTGCTAGAATAAGTACGAATACTTTAGATATGATATTAGATAGTGTTAAAACCGGAAACAACCAAAAAGGTTTAGGTATTCAGCAACTTGATACGTCAACTAGTGAAAACAAAGAAACACAATTTGTTAAGGCACTAGAAAAACAAGCCACTGTTGTGGCGGATCCCACGGATCCCACAAAAAAGGAACCGGCTAGTGTACAGCCAGGGATCCGTGGGTCTGCTGAAGCAAACAATGGTAATAACATAGCTTCTTCATCTCGAACTGATTTTGTTATCGTTAATAAGAAGAAACCAACTCATTTTACCACTAGACAACCACATCCAAAATATAATCCTATTTTTGCAAGAAACAAAGCTCCATCTTTTTCGAAACCTAATCCATCTTGGAGACCTAATAATGTTTACCCGAGAAGTAACCATCAAATGGGATGGAACCCAAATATGCAAAATGGTTTTCCCTTTCAAAACTTTGCACCATGGAATGCATATTCACCTTATCCATACATGTCTAACATGAATGGAATGTTTAACACTAATGGACCCATGAACAAATGGGGACCAAACTTTTGAGTTAATTGTTTTCTTAGGTGTGCTTAAAGGTCGAGCCTAGATCCGGATGAATGGGTCGAGGATAGCGGGTGCACGAGGCACATGACCGCAATCAAGATCTATTCTCCACATATGAATCCTTCAATGGAGGAAATGTGGTGTTTGGAAATAGCAAAAGTAAAATCATCGAGAAAAAGTCGATTTCTAACAAATCTCTAACCATTAACGATGTGTGTCACGTAGAAAACCTAAACTTTAACCTCTTAAGTATAGGACAAATATGTGATAAAAGTGCAATGTACTTTTTACGAAACCGTAGTAAGATATTAAAAATGGCATAACCATAGGAAGAGGAATTAGGAAACATGGGTCTATGTCATTAAAATCGGTAATGAACCTAAAGACAAACTTTGTCTTACCTCTATGGATGGTACTTGACCTTATGGCATCGAAGATTGGGTCATGCCAATATGCGACTTCTTCAATCGCTATCATCCAAAGATCTAGTAAGAGATCTACCTAAGTTAAAATATGAACATCACTTTTGTGATGCTTGTAATGTAGGAAAACAAGTTCATTCTAGTCACAAAGCTAAAAACATGGTGTGTACAACTAAGTGTCTAGAATTACTACACATGGATTTATTTGGTCCATCCGCTATCCAAAGTTATGGAGGCAACTACTACACTTTGGTCATAGTGGATGATTACTCTAGTACACATGGACAAAATTCTTAAAGAACAAAACGGAAACGTTTAATTATTTTGAAATATTAAGCAAGAAAATCCAAAGACAACTAGGAAGTCCTATAGTGTCTATTAGAACGGATTATGGTAGGGAATTCGATAATGAAGTGCAATTTAGAGCCTTTTGTGACGCTAATGGTATTACTCACAATTTCTCGGTTCTGCGCACTCTACAATCGAATGGGGTAGTTGAAAGAAAGAATAGAACCCTACAAGAAATGAGTCGCACCATGCTAAATGAGCAATCCATACCTCAAAAGTTTTGGTGCAATGCCGTTGATACTTCAACGTACATACTTAATCGAGTCTTAATTAGACCAATTTTAGGTAAAACTCCATACGAGTTACTTCGAGGCAAAAAGCCTACGTTAGATCACTTTAGAGTCTTTGGTAGCAAATGTTTTCTTCTTAACACTAAAGATTACCTTACAAAATTTGATAAACCGAAGGTATGTTTCTAGGTTAGTCCCCTAATAGCAAAGCTTACGTCATACTAAATAAAGAAACAATGAAGGTAGAAGAGTCATTAAATGTAAAATTTGATGAAAGTCCACCCAAACCTTCTCCACCTCTTGTCGATGATGAGATTGTAGAAAGTGAAGCTATTGTAATAAAAAAAAAGATAAATGAAGAAGAAGAAGAATCTTCAAATAATAAACTCATAAATATTAAAGAGTCCAAAGATCACCCTCGTAGATAAGGTCATAGGAAAGTTAAACGAAAGAACCTTAAGGTCTCAAGTTCAAAACCAAAGTAGCTTATTTTGTTTTGTTTGAACCATAGAACCTAAGAATACACAAGAAGCCATAAAAGATGAAAGTTGGGTAATGGGTATGCAAGAAGATTTAAATCAATTTGTTTCTAATGATGTTTGGACACTTGTCCCTCCACCTAGTAATCAAACCAAAATAGGAAACAAATGGGTTTATAAAAACAAGTTAGATGAAAACGGAGTAGTGTCTGAAAACAAGGCTAGACTCGTTGCCCAAGGGTATAACCAACAAGAAGGAATAGACTTTGATGAGACCTATGCCCCCGTGGCTAGATTAGAGTCTATAAGAATACTTCTTGCTTATCCGTGTGCTAATGACCTAAAGCTTTATCAAATGGATGTCAAAAGTGCTTTTCTAAATGGTTTTATTAATGAAGAAGTATACCTAGCTCAACCTCCGGGCTTCATCGATTTTGAGAAACCTAAACATGTGTATAAGTTAAAGAAAGCCCTTTACGGTCTTAAACAAGCTCCAAAAGCTTGGTATGATAGACTCAAGTCATTCATAATCAAACACAACTATACCATGGGGTTAGTTGACAACACACGTTTTACTAAGAAAAGAGAGTCACATATAATCATAGTTCAAATATATGTTATATTTGGATCCACTTGTCAAGACATGTGTGATGATTTCTCTAAAATCATGCATGACGAGTTCGAGATGAGTATGATGGGAGAACTTAGTTTCTTTCTTGGTCTACAAATCAAACAAGTAGAAGATGGTATCTTCTTTAATCTATCTAAATACATAAAAGAGATGTTAAAGAAATTCGGTTTAGAAGAGTCAAAACCAATTAGGACACCAATGTCATCCGACACCAAACTCACAAAAGATGAAGACGGCGAATCCGTTGATAATACTAAATATCGTGGCATGATTGGTAGTCTTCTCTACCTCACGGCTAGTAGGCTTGGATATCATGTTTAGTGTTTGTCTATGTGCTAGGTTTCAAGAAGACCCTAAAACATCACACCTAGAAGTCGTAAAAGAATATTTAGATACATTAAGGTACAACACAATTAGGATTATGGTATCCTAAGGGCACGGGAGTAGAAACAATTGTATATGCTGATTCGACCATGCGGTGATTATGTTGACCAAAAAGTGCAAGTGGGGTATGTACTTTTATGGGATGTTGTTTAACATCTTGGTTTTCAAAGAAACAAACGGCATTAGCAATATCAACAACCGAAGCCGAAATTCATCTAAGTGACATAGCCATTCTATGTGACAACAAGGGTGCCATCGATTAAAGCAAGAATCCGGTATTACATTCTCGCACAAAGCATATAGAGATTCGTCATTACTTCTTAAGAGACAATGTTTAAAAGGGGAACATCTCTATTGAAAAGGTAGCGTCCGAAGATAACATAGTCGACGTCCTCACCAAACCGTTGAAGCGGGAACAATTCAACCTACTTCGTCTTGGTCTTGGTCTCATGGAACAATCGTCGTAATTTACTTTTTAAACTCTACAAGGTATGTAAACACTAGCCTTCTTCTTTCTGAGTCTAGGATCTATATTTCACGCACAACTCACAAACAATACGGGAATTTTCAAAACCCAAGATAATTTTTTCACTTATAACTCATAGTTTTTCTTAATTTATTTCAAAATAAGTACAAGTTGCAAACATATAATTACATACACATTTTTTTTCTCAAAGGATAAAACGATTTTTATTCCAACATAGAAACCTCTTTTTGAAACGTTTTCTAAAAATGATACCTCTTCCCGTAACAATTTCAAAAAAGCAATTTCTCACGTCTAGGACAAATCACTTTTTCATTATTAATACAAAGTAAAAACCCGTTTTCATTGCATCTCATGTCTTTTGAATGCTAAAGAGAACACATAACTAATATGTGTTTTCGGGTACGTTCATTTAAGCAACAATGAATTAGGAGCACTCGGGTTATCTCACATAATAGTATGTTTTTTTTCACTTCTAGTTTATTTTTTTTTCTTTTTAGGAGTCAAGATAACCGCAACTCCAAATAGTTTGCATAAAGGCACACACTAGGCAAAAATGTTTCCAAAAGGAAAATTTTGTCTTTGCTGGATCACCGATCCTCGGATCCCAGCCTTAATCTTTGGACGGATCCTCAAGGAAGGATCCGTGGGATCCGTGAGAGCAAGCTAGTTTATCTTCTATTTTCTCACTTTGAATGAAAACTCCAATATCTTTTCATATTTTTTTGGAGTATGTTCTTTAATGCTTGTGTTCTCATGATCACATGCCTTAAATTCATATCTAATCATTAGATTTTAATCCACATTTTGGGTCAAGCATTCATTACAATGCATTGTTTTTCTATATATAGGACTCCCAAAATGCTTGCATATTCATCTCATCTTCACAAACAAACAACACCATGTCATCCAGAAGATCTTACAACTTAGATGAATCACCTAGCACAAACAATCCTCTTCATGAAATCCAAACTTTTGTACTCCCACATTCCAAAATACCACAATCAAAATCTAGGATATCCACACGGATTAGCATCTGGCCTTGTTGCTTAGCAAAACCATCATCGAATGACTCATCACCAAAAAACAACTCACCACAAGATGCTTCCATTATAGCACCTCCTTCATCACCAACAAGTATACCAACTTCATCACCCATCAACTCACCACCTGAAGTCACTCTTTTAGAACTCCTTAAGACTCCAACAAGATCTCAACAACCAAAACAAAAAGAAATAGCCTTTTTGACTCCTCCCACTTCTCCAAACACAATTTTCAATGACCTTGAAACCTCACCACCCTTAGCTCCCATTGAGCTACAAGAACATCTAGGTTCTTTTCCACCACCACTTCAAAACATTCCGGACTTTGATCCGTATTTTCCTATTTTTCCGCCACATCTTCCGCATCACACAAATCAAAATAACCCGGAAAACTTCCGCACTCATTACCCACATCACTTACATTGTGAACATTGCCAATCCACTAGGGATATTGCAATAGAAGTTAGGGAAGAAATGCGATTCATACTTAACCTCATTCTTGATCGCATCAATACCATTACTCATCAAAACCTCCATCCATAACCTTATGCAAGCATGGAAGGAATAATTATTATTTTTGTCTATTTTTAGTACTTTTCTTTTGAGTCATTTTCAAGAACAAGTCTTGTTCTTACTTTTACATGCTTGTATGTGGCATAAATACCACTACATTTTGTTTTTTATTACAAGTCCTTGTTTACATACCTTGGCTCCCAATCTTGATTCTCGTCAATCACAAGATTATTTAAGCATGTTACTAACCTTTTTCTTCGTAGGATTTTTTTTTTTATTTTTCTTCACTTGACGCCCAAACTAGTGGGAGCTACCGTCAAGGGAGAGTGTGATCTGAGGACTATTTTCCACATTTTATTTCTTCGATGGGTTAACTTTTGTTTCGACAAAAGGGGAGAAGTAAAACTTAGGGGCTTTCAAAACATACATCTATTCTTAAAGTTTTACTCATCATAACATTATGTTTTGTCATCAACAAAAGGGAGATTGTTAATACAAATAAACCGTAAAACGTTTATTAATATTTTGCGATCTCTTTGTGTTTTGTTGATAACAAATATAATGTTATCTTAAGTACAATTATAAGGATACATGTTATTTTTGTAAAGCATTTACATATAGCCATTTAAATACAAATTGTTGTAATAAATCATTTGTTGTAATAGTTTATTAGGATGGGTAAAAATCACAACCCATGGATCATATCCATAACCCATGGTATTTACCCATACCCACTTGACTAGATACATTGTACTCATTAGATATATTGTATCTAAAGAAATACCCATGGACCAACTCATAACCCATGACCCATGACCCAGAACCAAAAAACCCATGGGCAAAGAGGAGCGTCCCACGGATCCCTAGGTTTACACTAGACGGATCCCTTGTGGGAGGGATCCGTGGGATCCGGGGAATAGTGGCAAGTTTTGCCTATAAATAGAGAGCCATTTCTTCATTCTAACTCACCCCTCTTCTTACTAATTCTCTCATATACTCTCATTCTCTTCTAACAAAAGATCACTTGATCTAGAGTTCTTCTTCTTTCTTTCTTTAGTGATTCTCATATAGGTCCTTCTCTAAGGCGAGATCACGAGCATTCTACAAGTCATCCAAGCAAGGGGTCCTTGATTGATTTGTTCCTCCACAAGATTTCGTAGCAAAGATCTTGTATTTGATATTTCACATATTTGTTGTGTAATAGTCGTGTTGGTTTGGTCCACCGTGTTACGGACTCGGTATTTAGCTTTGTACTAGAAAAAGGTGTAACCAACGTTGTGAAGGCTTCTCCGCCAAGTTGAAGGAGTTTGTTGACATAGTGCTTGAAATCTCGAGTAGGTGACTCGGGAGTGGAGTAGGGCAGGAAGGTGTCCTTGTGCCGAACCACTATAAATCGGTTGTGTCATTTCTATCTCTTGCTTTACTTTATTTACTTGCTTTATCATTAGATCTATACTTTCTCTACATCCATACGATTTCACATAATATCAAATCTAAAGTTTTTGAAACTAACTTAAAATCGGCAAAACTATTCAACCCCCCTTCTAGTTTTCCACATTATTTATTATTATTACTACGAGAAAACTTTTAAAAATAAACTAGTTATGACCTTTTCTTTTCCCAAGAGTTCTCGGTAGCTCCATTGAAACGCACAAAGAAGCGGAGAAGCAGGTCAGCGCGAAGCATATTATAAACCAAACCTCTTATAGTTTGTTTACAATGTGTTGGGTTTTTGGTTCCTTGGATCAAGAATTATTCTAAGTGTTGGAACCACGAACAGAGTTTATGAAACCACGCACGGAAGAATGGATCCATCTTTGAAGACAAACCGCGGCTAGTAGTATTGTGTAACCACGGATATTGTAATGTAACCACTGCTAGTCTTGTATAGTCGGTTTAATATTTTGTATTAGATAAATATGGAAAAGATATTTATCTTGTAGGTTACGTATTGTATTAGGTAAAGGACTCCTTAGCCTATAAAAGGAGGTACTAGGTTAGATTAGATATACTTATGTTTTATATCTAAGGTCGAGACACTTCAAGGTTGTAAAACCCTAATACTGGTTAGAGTATTCGTATTAATAATAATATTGAGGTGTTGAATGTTCATTGTTCTTCTTCTTAAGATTAAGTTTTAAATTCCGCGTGATACTTAATAAGTCTTTGTTTAAGTCAGTTTCTATATTAGATCGTTTGCTCAACTGGGATCAACAAATAGTAAATAAGGGGAAGGTTTAAGTGGTTGAGGAATTAATGAGGTCTTTTGACTTTGAATATGACTTAATACTGGAAGTTGACCATATTGACTTAGACATTAGCACTTTGGCTAACCACTGCTAAGTATATGGAACCACTTCTATGTTTTGCTAACCACTGTTAACGTTACTAATCCTCTTCTCTGTGTTTGGTTTATGTTTGTGATGTGCAGGTATGAACGTTTGTGTACAATGGAGCTTGTGATTAGCTGCTAGTGATTAAAAAAAAAAAGGAAGATTGTGTAATCCTTTATATTTTTGTGTGATATCACTAATTTTGACACATATTAGCTTGCTATATATCTTGATCAACTCGTTGGAGTGAAATTCTGTATCCACTGCTAGTGTTTTTCAAACCACGGATAGAGGCTGTCAAACCACTGCTAGCATGTTGCTGATTTTTGGATACTTCAGGGGCTGTTTGGTAACTTTGGTGAAAACACATTATTTCTCCCCAAATCACAGATAGATCATTTAATTGATCTTCAAATTACTTCAACTTGGCGCTCTACATAAACCCTAATCACTTTACTTTGCTTAATTCACATATCCTACATCAATCACAATGCCAAACCAGTACTCCCAATCACATAACCTTGTTGCTAACCTGATCAAAAACAATAGATCCGAAGGTTTTCATCAAATGATTAATTTCCTTATTCACAGTCCTATTCACTTTGCCTTAACTGTCACACCAACCATCCTTAAAGCCTACATACATCAGTTCTGGGGGAATGCTAAGCTTGAGGAGGTCGATGGAGTAGAGGTGTTTAGTTCTGTTGTGGATGAGAATGCTATTTTGGTTAATAAGGAGATCATTAGAAGGGTTATGAAGTTTGATGATGCTGATGGTGTTGTTAATCTTTCAGATGCCGAGATTTTTGCTGGTTTAGAAAGGTTAGGATATACACATAGGGGTGAAAAGGTAAAATTTTTTAAGGGCATGTTTTCACCACAATGGAAGTTTTTAATACACACTTTGTTGATGTGTATGAGTAATAAGACCACTGGTTTTGATGACTTTCCTTCTAAGATTGCTATAGCTATTATATGTTTTTTTGAGGGAAGGAAGTTTAATTGGTCTAGGATGATTTATGAGGGATTTGTGCAGAACATTAGGAAGAAGGGTAAATATTATTTATATCCCAGGTTTGTTCAAATTATTGTGGAAAGTCAAATAGAGGAACCTGTTGAGCATACTAGGGAGTATGAAGTGCATTATATGCTTCCTAAGGTCATTGCACATATGAGGAATCAGAAGCCAAATGTTTAAATAAGGGATGTTCCTTTGTTCCCCCATATGATTTCTTTGCCTGTTATTCATGAGTTTGATGAAGGTCTTGAGGAACAACCCATAGTATCTGAACCCACTGTTAGTACACCTTAATCCACTGATAGTGCACTTAATCCCACTGTTAGTGAAACTTAACCCACTTCTAGTCAAAACCAAACCACCGTTAAACCAATTGTATGGACTAGGAGAAAGAAGGCACCAAGCTACCTCAGTGGTGTTAGTGGTGTTGTTCATGAGGTCACACACGGTGTGGAGGTGACATGATTGGAAGGGCTTCCATCGATTCATGCTTAGATCTTTGGTCGGGATAGTGGAAACATCATTAAGACCCAACCTTTGGCAACTCCTAATGTGGAGAGTTCTTTGGAACTCAATACAGTGGAGGAATCCATAGCCAATGGTGACATAGGGTACATAGATGATCGAGCAAGGTCCGGTGCTATGTTTTCTTTATCCAAGGATTCACCTCGGAGCGATTAACACATTTCAGTGATGAGATAGTTTGGAACACCGCCACCGAATTGACGGATCCTAAGCTTGTACATGACGACTTTTCCAATGAACCACCTCTCGGACCCGGTTCACAGTGTCGAAGTGGGAGGATATTCTTGAGCGTTTTAAAGAATTGACTAAATGTGCTAAAATGTATGATACAATCTCAAGTCTTCAAGAGTTGGGCGTGTTTGAGGTAAAGAAATTAGAAGGTGAAGCATAGGATGTTGGTTTTGGAAAAGTAAGAAGACACAGGATTCTTTGTTTGAGGACAATGAGGAAGATGAAAAGAAGGTGGACTCCTCTCCACTGAATGTGGAGAATGTACCCAAACAGGGAGGAGTGAAGGCATGAATTGTGGGAGGCTGTAGATGTGTATATGGAAGAAGATGTGGATAGTGGAGATCAAGCGGACAATTTATAGTATCGATAAAGATGGGAATGAAGTCGTTCTTGAAAGTTTGAAGACGTGGTAGAAGATGAGGTAGTACAGACACAACCACTAATAGTGTGTGCGTAACCACGGCTAGTACTCTTGGAACTCTGTGCGCTTTCGAGATATGGTAATTGTACCCACTGCTATCATAACCACTTCCACCATTGTTACAACCATCTATGTGTCACCACCTAAATCAAAAGAGGTTGAGAAAGAAGCTGCAAGTACATTGATCAATCTAAGCAAAACCTCAACTAACCCTACACCCATCATTGCACCTGTTTCATCTCTTAAATCTACTGCAAACAAACCCAAAGGTAAAAGTCTAGTTATTGGTGAGCCTTTGAAGAAGAAGAAGGTTCAACAAGATGTTGGAAAGGGTAAAGGAATTACAGAACCAGAATTGAAGTTTAAAAGTAGAGAAGAACAGATTGCTTATGATGCAGAGTATACAAAGGGCATACAAGCTGAAGAGGAAGCAGCTGCAGAGAAAGAAAAGCAAGAAGAGGAGGAGGCTTCTCAGAAATGGTTAGATACATGGTATCAATCACAAAATTATCTGCAAGCTTCTAACCAAATAAAGGATGAGTATACTACTCAAGAATGGGCATTGTTAGATGATGAGGAAAGAGCTAGAATGTTGGGTGAATGGGCAAGGAGGATTAGTAAGGAAAAGAAGCAAGTTATAAGGAAGAAACCTCCTACAATTCGTGAGATGAGAAATGTCTTGATGAAGATTATTAAGAATTCGAGCATTCATATTCTGAAAATCTTAATAAATGTTCATTTGAAAGAATCCATGAGCTTTATCTGATGTGTATGAGGATTAATAATGAGAATTTTACTCCTATGGGTTCTGAAAAAGATGAAGAGTGGATTAAAGGTAATCTAAAGAGGAAATATGAGATTCAGGAGACATCTGGTTCTAAAAGACTGAAAGTGATTGAAGAGAGTAATCAAATTATCTTTTATGAGTATGAGCTTAAAGGAAGTGAAGGATGTTGGAAAATTCAAAGACTCAATAATGAAGTTTCTGAGTATAATAAATTTTCACAAATGCTTCAGTATTTTGATAGAGATGATTTGCTGAATCTTTGGGAGCTTTATAGGAATAAATTTGGTGATGTGCAACCAGATGATTATCATGAGAGAATGGTTTATCATCACTTGAAGAATCTGTTTGAACCTACTCATGATGAACCCGAATGGAAAGGACTCTCAATGGACAAGTTCTGAATGGTTTCTATATCAAACTTGTGGAGTTCATGTTTTAACTGTATCTGGAGAAGTTATTCATAGGCTTGTAGAAGGTGATTATCCTCAACTAAATAAGTATCCAGAAGTTATTGCTCAGATGGTGAAGCCTGGTGGTATAAAGATGTTGATGCCCTATGATGATCAAGCTTACAATTTGTTGATGAAATATGAGAAAATTCTTAAATCTAGTAAGTGTTTGGCTACATCCTCCAATTCAGATGTTTTGAGCTTAAAGGAAACTTGAGAATTCTATTTGAATGTATCAAGTTTAGGGGAGTATTGTTGGGTTTTTGGTTCCTTGGATCAAGAATTATTCTAAGTGTTAGAACCACGAGACGAGTTTATGAAACCACGGACGAAGAATGGATCCATCTTTGAAGACAAACCGCGGCTAGTAGTATTGTGTAACCACGGATATTGTAATGTAACCACCGCTAGTCTTGTATAGTCGGTTTAATATTTTGTATTAGATAAATATGGAAAAGATATTTATCTTGTAGGTTACGTATTGTATTAGGTAAAGGACTCCTTAGCCTATAAAAGGAGGTCCTAGGTTAGATTAGATATACGTATGTTTCATATCTAAGGTCGAGACACTTCAAGGTTGTAAAACCCTAATACTGGTTAGAGTATTCGTAATAATAATAATATTGAGGTTTTGAATGTTCATTGTTCTTCTTCTTAAGATTAAGTATTAAATTCCACGTGATACTTAATAAGTCTTTGTTTAAGTCAGTTTCTATATTAGATCGTTTGCTCAACTGGGATCAACACAATGGGTGAGCCTTACTTTCGAGGGACTAAAAAAAATCAATTTATAGAATAATCTACCAAACAAGGAAAAAAAATAACAAGGAAAAAAAACACAAATAGGAACAAGACTAAACAAAGCTTGAACTAAAAGTAAAACAAAAATTGAAAAGAAAAAAATATATGTTTTTAGGACGAATGGTTCAAATTAAGCGGTACGGCCTTCCAGCCGATCGGTTGGATTTGGTTTCGACGTCTAGCCGAATCGGTTACGGGGCCGTACCGATCGGGTGGACGAACGGTAAGAAAAAGATTTTTCTTTTACAAGCAAGGCGGCTGCTTGAGGTAATGATTAAAGCACGATTCAAAGCACACAAAACACAAACAAATCCCGGCGCGCTAAAACTTGATGTGTCTCATGACTACTAGTTTTAAATTTATAACAAGGATTACCGAATTAAGCTAAGAACACACAGGCAAGTATGACCCTTTCGTATGTAGTTAGTTTTGGTTGGTAAGCCGAGGTCGTTTACTAGGATTTGGGTGTTTTCAATTGTGAAAAATCGATGCAATAGCAAGTAACACGAAAGTGGTAAATGGTTGTCATGTCCCAAAATACCATATAAGCAATAAGTAACACGAAAAATGATTAAGCGAATTCAATAAGATTAAAAGCAACACTTGTTTGGAACTTGTATCTATTTCAATGGAGTGTATGGAGTATCGGGTAGATACTAAATTAATAGAAAACAAAATCAAAGTTCATACAATTCTAATTCAATGGGTAATATCATGAAATTGCATACATCACAGTTTAAAACATCCTTTCGGCCAATGAATATAAACCGCATCATTATAAACCATTTGTTAGAAATACGATTTTTCCAATTTGTTCATAAGAGCCCTTTCGATCCATACTCTTGAATCAATCATTACAAGTCTATTTAACATGTTTATTCATAGTTGTCAATTATGAAATACCAAACATATATGCGCATTAACATTTGGAACAAATCCGGTTATGATTCATCAACAAGTTATTTAGACATGTTATAATTCAAACAAACTCATAAGCAAAATCATAAATCTATATTGCTAAAAACAAAACACTCCATATCAATATCTACATCATTCCAAACAAGTGTAAACAAAACTACTCCATGATTATTTCAATCAAACACAAAGTCTCAACAATCATATCAATAATAAACATCTTGAAAAGTAAAATTAAATTACCAAAGTGAGATTACAATAGGTAATGATGAAGGATTATAGCAACCTTCAAGCCTTCAATCAACTACAACTTCTAACCAATCGAAATAGTATTCCCGAACACTTTCTATAGCACTTGAGCACTGCTTCTGGAAATGGAGAGTATTTTAGCCTTTTGGGAGTGATAAGAAAGGTAGAAAATTCGTCCCTATGGTGAGGGGGAAGTTTTCTATGTGTTATTTGTATTGTGGGATGATGAAAATACATAGAAATGACTCGTATTTATACTACCTCCAAGGCCTAGGGTGTTTAATGCTAAACTTGGTCTCCAAGGAGCTTACAAGGACCTAGAATCCATGTAGGAAAAACCTGGAACCAAATGGAATGAGGTAGAAGCTTCATGATGTAGTTATAGCAAATTCGAATGCTCCTGCTGTTTCGGTTGCGGGCTCCAACCAATCGGTTGGAGCCATTTGACAGAAAATGACAAGAGACAAAGTTGTAGATCTTTCTCTTAGCTTTCCGTGGCCATGAACGGGGGGTCAAACGGAGTCCGTATTCAAACGATATGGCCAAAATGGGGAAGGTGTGTCAGGAACAACGAGGCTTCCAATATTTTTTTCGTTTTAGCTTCTTTTCTTCATTTCTTTCTCGTTTTCCTTTTTGAAATTTATTCTTGAGTCTTTGGACCACTATCTTGATGACTTTATCTTCTCGAATATACTCCACAAGTCTTGCTTTTGTCAGGAATTCTTCGTAAATGGAGAAATCTTTGTATTTTACTTCCTTTTCCGTCTTTTTCTCCACTTTCCTGTACTTGGTTACAAATGAACTAGCATACACACTTTTATACAATTAAGCATCAAAATTATATGATTATAACCAAATAACATACACAAAAGCACGGATAACGCTACTGAAAACATGCACAATTTAAGCGTTATCAATGAATATTTGAAGCATTATTGGAATTAGATGAGTTTAGATATACCTCTTGCAATTCAATTGCCAAACGACATGTTGCATCCTTTTCTGGTTGGTCACTGTCTTCGTTATCACTCCAGGCTCTGCCAACGAATGCCTTGTTGTCTTTTGCCTTTGGACAATCACTTATGAAGCTATTTTGTCCCGAAATTAAAGCAACCACGTTCTCGCCTTGAGCTTCTAACACCCTTGTTTCCATCACCACAACTTCTTCCAAACTTATCGCTAACATTACCAAAGCGATTTCCATGTCTAGACCTATTATCTTTCCCAAAGAACTTTCTAAAGTTACTCACTATCAAGTTGAACTCTTTGTCGCCTTCATCACTATCTTCACTTCAGTCTTGACTATCACTATCATCACTAATTTGATCCCTAGCGACTTTAGCCTTAAGAGAAATGACTTAACATTTTCCTTTTTTCCTTAGAGACTACACTATCATTCTCTAAAACCATTTCATAAAATTTAAGATTGCCGATTAGCTTGTAAAGAGGAAGTTTTGCCAAATCCTTAGCTTCTTCAATCACCGTCACCTTTGGCCTCCATTTCAAAGGAGATCTCGAAGAAACTATCTCACATGGTTCTTGTTAGATTAGGCTTGATCTAAAGATTTGAGACTAGTAACTATAGCATCAAACCGTATGTAACCACTGTCTATAGTTTCTTCATTCGAGATCATGAACTTTTATATTGTTGAATGAGAAGATCGATCTTGCAATCTTTGACTTGTGAGTTACCTTTATGAGTAATTATAAGTGTATGCCAAATCTCCTTGTTGGTTTTACACATAAAAACTCGTTCATACTCTTTACGCGGCAAAGGGTTGCAAAATGTCATCTTGGCTTTAGTTTTCTTTTGCCAATTTTTATTTTTCATCATCTTTTAACTCCAAAAATGGTTTCTCTACTTCCAACTTTGTTTCCAGATCTTCGTCATGAAAACAAAGTTACCATTTTTAATAACCTCCTACAAGTCAATATCCTTAGACTTAACATAAGTCTCAAATTGGTTTTCCAAAAACAAAAACCCGCGGGTTCTAGCAAAGGTAGTCTTTGCATAGAGCACCCCTCATCATAGTTCTCTTGAGCTATGGATATATGCTCGACTTTTTCAAAAACTAACGTAGGATTTTCAAATATTTTAAAAAGAAGTTTTTAGTTTATAAAGACTTGTAAAAAGGTTTTAAGGCATAAAAACTTGAGTATCCCGCTCTGATACAATCAGCGTAGAGGAGTGAATACGGTCTTTTCGAGTTAATTAAAGTTTAGAAAGTTTAAGTCTCCAAGTGCGTATAAGTGTATGTGAGAAAAACAACCAAACACCACAATATATATAGAAAGAGTAGAGAGAAAGAGAGATAAATTGAGATTGACGCTAAGATTTATACTGGTTCTTCGGGATGGGGGTTAGACCATTCGTGCATCTAGTTGTGAATCCATGACACCAATGATACTTTTCACTACTATAATTCTTATGGTGGATTACAAACTCTTACAACTTCAATCTACCGATATTCTTTAAGATCGGCGCTTACAAAGAAGAGCTACTCATAATGATATCCCATACTTGGAGCCACCCATGAGAATCTCACAATTCGAATTTCAACCTAAACCACAAAGACTTTCCCAAGCTAGTATCAAACCCCAACTAGACGTTCACTCTATCTAGGCTTGACCACCCGGTACAAGACTTTATACACTCTTGCTTATTCGCATCCAGATAAGACTTAACAAATGATTATAAGAGTTGAGTTGTTTGAATCAACCTAAAATATCCTAGAGACTCAATTACAATAGAAAGGGTATAGAGAAGAAGACCCTCGACATAATACATAAGAGTGGATTAAGTTCTTGTGTTTCTCTCTTACAGAATAAGTGTTCTTTCGGTAGAAGAGATTTGAAGATGTTAGAACACAAGAAGATAAGCAGACTTAAGGGGATTAGAGAGAAGAAAATAGAGAGAAAAAAATTGAATGACAAGAGGTGAGAATGTTATAAGACAAAAAGGGGTATTTATAGCCAAACCAAGAGTCTGTACCAGGCCCTGACACTCTGGTGCGCCAGAGTCTGGTCACTCTTGGCTTGTTTATAAATTCCCATATCTTATTAAACCCCTAAGTGCACTTCACGTTTGACCTTTCCAACTTCATTCTAACACATCAAGTGGGATAAGGTCAACTAACTCATTTAACCATGGTTTAGAGGGATTAAAAATATTTAGTGAGGTGTGTAACAAGATAGTTAAGGAGTTGGTCCATTTTAAATGAGAAAGAAAATAACCAATGGGCTAAGGGTTTATCTAGTAGTGTTCCTCAAGGGTTGGGTAATACTTTGCCTCCCAAATTTGAAATTCAAAATAGAAGTTGTATGCATGTGAGAGGGAAGTGTGTTGGACAAGTATGTCTAGGATGAGAGGAAAAAAGTGTATTTGAATTTCAAATTCAAATATAAGATTTAGGAGTTTATAAGTGGGTAGAGTGTAGAGGAAGCAAGTATAAGACATGTCTTGTATTAGGAACAGGAGTATATTTGAAATTCAAATTCAAATATTTGGAGTGTGTGCGAGGGAAGTGTGTTGAGGAATTTAGAGTGTGAGGAAGCTTTATTTGAATTCAAATTTAAATTTGAATTCTTTGAGTATGTGAGAAAGAAGAGTGAAGGAGACGCAAGTGTATAAGATAGTGTGAGTTGGCAATTTCAAATTCATATGTGAAAGAAGAGTGTGTAGGAAGATTGAATGTAACTTGGGGACTAAGGGTAGTAAATTAAGGGAATGTGTTGGATGGATGAGACAACAAACTATTTGTTTATTGTGTGGGAGTATAAAGTAGCATTTCTTGGAATGTGGGAGACAATGAGAATGAAGAGGAGCTTGTGTTAGGGTGTGGGAGACAAGAATGTTATAAAGTTGGATTGTGTAAGAAGTTGAGTGTTGGATAAGTAAGCATATGCAAAGGATATTTATATTTCAAACTTCAATTTGAAATATTCAAATTTCATAATCCTTGATTAATCTACAATTAGGGTGCGCTTGGTTCAAACTAGGTAATGAGAAAGGGAAAGGCAAAGGGAATACTAAGGAAAGGGAAAGGGTAAGGAAACCATTCCCCCCAATTGATTGAGTAATGGCCCATTACCCACTATTGGGTGATGGGTCATTGCATTAGAGCCAACCAAGCATCATTAATCATTATCTTTGCTATTACTTACCCCTCAATACCCTCAACCAAGCACACCCTTAGTATATTCACTAATCACCTTGATGCAAGTAAGATAAGTGCTTTGTATCTTATGTAAAGTATTAACCCATAAAATAAAAGTTGCATTTACGAAAAGTGGCCTCAACTTAATTGAACAATAATGGAGTAAACTCGTTACGTGATTAGTAAAGAAATACGTAAGGATTATGGTCACTTGAATGCTTTTATTTGAAAGTTTAGTGTAAGAAATTGGTTATCATAAACACACAAGTATAAGTCTATATGGATCGAATGTAAAAGGTTTTAGAGAGAGAAAGTAAAAGAGTAGGGAACTTCTAGAGAGAGAAAGTAAATGTGTATTATGAAGCTCCAACCCTCTACCTTGGAGGGTAGAGGGTATTTATAGTTTTTACAAAATACGCCTCCTATGAGTTGTGGATCATGGATACATTGGGTAAAGACCCGTCCGTCCTCCACGGTGTTACTTAACTAACTACTTACTAATAACCAAATGTCTAAGACTACGAGCTTTCTAATGCTAACAGATACCCGAGGTGACAGAGTCTTTAACATATGGTTTTACTAAATCCTAATAATCTCCCCCTAAGGGAGGTCACCTCTTTTAATGTATTATGAATTCTAGCATTTTATTACATGTCTTTGTTCTTGTAGTTCGTAGTATTTGATTCTTCAAAGTCCCCATACTTTGTACTTCAGTGATGAATCTTTGAATGTTCCATGACTTGGTGATCTTTGAGCTTTCTTTGAGATCATCAGCCACAGTAAATCTCTGGATCATCCTTTGTTGTATCGCCTCCATGTGATATTGTGACTTCTGGACCGACATGCTCACACTTTGTTGGATCATGATATTTTGCATCAGAGTTGCGGAAGCATTGCTTAAGGTCATTAGGTTATCATGATTTCTTTAAATGTGAGTGTAATGTGTGAGCATGTGGTTGTGTATTGACTTCTCAATTTTGATCAGCTGCAACCGTCAGATGTTCCTGCAAACAACAGTTAGCAATAAAACACACGAAAGTGTCTTTGTTCACTTTCGTTGAATACGGTTGCAAGAACCACGGTTTCTCGTTGATTAGTATAAATACTGCTTGTGATCAGGTAGAATTCCTAAGAATATCCTTGACAGTGTTTCGAAGCTTGAACTAGCCATTCTCAAACTGGAGCGTCCCAAAGTAGACAACACAGAATGAGTGAACCAGCGAATTGAGATTCAATGATTGATTAGAAATTGATTTGAAAAACAATCGCGTATTGCTGAAGAGAGAGCTTTTGCAATATGACAAAATTTTTATGAGAAAAATCAAGTTTCAATCATAAATACTTTTGTTTCAAAAATTAACGCACAATCGATGTGCTAGAAAAAGAATTGTAGCGTACATCGAAAGGTTTTTCAAAAGCATGAGTCAGTCCATTTCCTGGAACAAGTTGATTCAAGAGTGAATCGCCCATCGTTTCTTTCCAGTTGTCACAAGTTTGATCCATGAAGGATCGCACATGTCACCCACCAAGAGCTTGTTTGATGTTTGCTCTAAAAGGATTTCCATCTTCATTGTGAATACTTTTAGTATCACTCGAATAATCTGGCAATACTACAAGGGTAATGTGTATGACTCTCAATATATATGTATATTCTTACTTTTCACATTGTGTGAAACAACAAGTCTTCATGAAATTGTGTGTCCCAATGAGATTTATTAATGATCTTTTAGCTCTAGACTCAAATGTGCATTTTGATTTTCTTATGCGGAGACTATGTAAGATATTGGATTTCATAATCACATTAAAGCACAACTAATATAGGCGTATATAAGTTTTAGAGAGAGAAAGGGAAATGTTCTAGTAAGAGAAAACTCATGGAAGGTTAGATTCCAAGTGAACATCCAACCCTCTACCTTGCAAGGTAGAGGGTATTTATAGGTTACAAACTAAGCGACCTCTGACGGCACGTGGATCGGTGTACATGGGTAAAGACCCGTCCTTCCTCCACGGTGTTGCACTAGACTAAAACTAAGCTAATAACTTACTAACAACTAACATAATAAACGATATGTCTACGAGCTACCATAAGCTAGATTATGCTTGGGGTAACCGATGCTTCACAATAGAATTTCCAATTCCTAACAATCTCCCCCTAAGGGAGGTCACCCCATGAATTACATTGTGAATCCTAGCATTCTAATAACTCTTCAGTCTTGAGGTCGTAGACTTTTCTTCATGAAAGTATTCAGACTATGTGCTTCTGTGGTGATTTCATCATTGTTTAACTACAATGTGTGTTTCGTGGAGGTTATTAAGCTGATCCACCTTGATGACCTTTGAGCATTACTAGAGATCATCAGCCACAACAAATTCTCAGCATCACCCATTGTTGTGTTGCCAGCATATGATGTTGTGACATTTGGACCGACATGCTCACATTCTGGATCATGATTTCTTCTTATAAGAATAGCGGAAGCTTTCGATGATTCATGATATTGGCAGCGCAGTGGCGAAGCATGGAGTGAAAATATCGAGTCATTGATGCATTAATCATGATATCTTTGGAAGTGAATGTGTTGTGTGAGCATGCGGCTATGGATTGACCGCCCATTCGATGAGTCGCAAACGTAGGGTGTTCTGCATAAAATAGTTAGCAATAAAGCGCACAAGAGTGTCTTTGATCACTTTTGTTGAATTGAGGTACACGACCCACGGTTCCCGTTGATCAAGACAAATCTTTTGTGATCGGTATAATTCAAAGAATTTCCTTGATGGGTTTCGCAATGCTCTAGTTTGTTCTCAAAGCGGAACGTCTCAAAGAAGACAACACGGAGGAGTGAACCAAATAAAATGAGATTCACCGATTGATGAAAAGAGATTTGAAAAACAATCGTATCGCTTAATAGAAATTGTTTTTGCAATACAACGAGGTTTTAATGAAAATCAATTATCAATCATAAACACGTTTATTTTGAAATATTTGTACACAGTCGATGTGCTAAAGAAAAGAGTTTTAAGGCATAACGACCGGTTTTTCAAATGTATCCGTCAATCCATAATATGAACCAGGATTGAGTCAAAAGATTGAATCACCCTATTGTTTCTGTTCAGTTGTCACATGGTTAATCTATTGAATAGATCTCACATGCCACCCACCAGGAGCTCGTTTGATGTTGGCTCCGAGGCTTTCCATCTTCATTGTGAATATGTTAGCATATAACTCGGATGTTCGGCAATACCACAAGGATAGTCGTGGGACTCATAAGATGTAATCTCTCTTTCCACATTGTGTGAAACAGAGAGTCTTCATTGACAGTGTCCTAAAGAGATTTAATTGATGATCTCGTGGCTCTAGACTCAATAGTGCATATTTGGATTCCTATATCGGAGACTAGGGAGAGGGTCTCCTTCTTCAATATCAACAAACTCTAAGAGAAAGTCGATAGATAATGTCGGTTCCCCGTAAGAATGAAACAAGTCCTTTTAAGAGGAACTTGATTGGTTTGGGAAGTTGTAGTGCAGTACGTCACTGGGTCCATGACGTCTTGTCTTCAATACCGATGTTACCTTGGTAACCACCAGTAGTATATGAATTGAACCCGGTTTCTGACCTAAGGTTGAATAAATGGAGGCTATTTCTTTTCACCCCTTTTATTTATTTTTTCACATTTAATTCTTTTTCATTCTTCAACCCTTCGATTGCTTACCTGACTTCATAACTAGAACCTTGTTGGGTTTATTCGATTACTAGCTCGGTCTCATCCGAACTCTTCCCATATCTCATTTTCTCCTTTTATCATCATACCTAAGGACTTCTATACTAACTAGTGGATTGTCCTGGGTAGATCCCTCCGGTTTTGGTGGATCATGGGAACGAATACCGAACCTAACCATCCTTATACACCATGCATAAATTAAATTGGTCGGTCTTTTGGTATTGTTCTTTCTTCCTTGAAACCAATTGAAAAATCATTTGGAAAAACAATCAAGATACTTGTGTTACGAGATCAAAGCATTTTGTACCTTAATAGTTTTGATCATTTAGAAATGCTCCCCCTCAACATGTGCATATGATTTTGAATTTGCTTAGCACATGGAGGCAAGAGATCTTTGAAATAATTTCTTGATCACCATTTTCGTAGGAAAAGCCATTTGATTTTCTTGGTAAATTCTCCCCCTCAATATGTGCGTAGAATTTTTGAAATCATTTTGACACATAGAGGAAAGAGACCTTTGAAGTACTACCACGATTATCAAACATTTAGAATCCATTTAACACACAATCAAGGTACCTTATATAAAAGCATGGAAAACTTTGTGCCTTGAAGGTTTGAATATGTTTTGAAATGCTCCTCCTTAATATATGCTTCGAGATTCGAAAAAAGTTTAGCACATATTAGAGAGCAGTATGCATTTTGAGACAAAAAAGATCATTTTTTATCATCTTTCATATTTATATCACATTTTCTCCCCCGATCAAAAATTTCAAATCCTTTGAGATTTTGGATCTCAAGTGATTTAAATATGTATGAGACAAACCATTTGTTGGAGAAAAATGTGTCCAATTTTATATGATCAGAAGTGGACAACATTGAAGTTCCCCTTTTTAGACACAAAGGGAAACCACACTACATAACCTAACACTATTACATACATTATAGTTGTTTATAGAATTTACACCACTTTTTACACATCAAAATACAAAGACATAAACTACTTCCGGAAGATATCTTTATTCAGTTCTTTGAAGCAGCTTATAGTGACACCACAAGTATACCACCCACAAAGCTTTCAAGGTTGCGATAGATCATTCTAGTCTTCAATCGTCGTTTGATTGCGACAATGAAATCTTCACACCTCTTCAAATCCTCATCGATCCGAATTTCGCTTTTGTTCCGCGACTTTAAATCAATTTTGATTTCTTTCACTCTAGAGTTTAACTCTTCTTCGACCATCTTGAGTGTGCCATCACTGAATTTGTATAACTCACACAATCTCATTAACATTCTTGTTCCAAATCTGTCAGTGAGGATGACTGCTCTGGGGGTTTCGATCATAATATATTCATGACGATAGTCTAGTCCTTTGACTTCCCATTGAGGTTTTGTTAAGTTGACACGAGTTTGGTAACTTTCAATACCTAGCGAAGATCCTCAACTCTTGGTTGAATGACCAAGCCTCTAATCCGTAGATTGACAAAGAAAGAGCCTTCTTCTCACGAGCAGGCGGATGGTCAAGGTGTCCTTGGAGGTTCGGAAGATAGAGGTCTTCAAAGTCATTATGCATCGATGTTTGAAGTCGTTTTCTTCTATAATGTACTCTTTCGATCGCTCTTGAAGAACGATCTTCTTTAGGTAATCATACTCGTAGATTGAGAAGATCTCTATTCGATAACACTTAGAATACGTGATCGGATCGAATGACCTGCGACTCCTTTTAGCACTATGTCTTTCGATGCGAGGCATTTCTTTTTGAACCACCAATGAGAAATGCCATATGAGGCGGCAATGTCATCTTGTTGCTCATTGTCTACCGAATTGATCCGGAACCATCTGCTCAAGACCTTGATCGGTGTAGGTAGTCGCTTTCATCTTTGAAATTGACAATGCTTGGTCTTCTTTGGAAGTGCGACCACATAGATAGTCCGGATCATGATTGAAGAAGAACTACGGTGAATGGTCATATATCTAGGTTCACCGCCTAGAGGAGAGGATTGTTCACATCAAACCTATTGATCCGCTCACCGACTTAATCATTGATTCTATAGCATTCCTCCATCCGATATTGAAGTGATTAGCATCCGAGTGGAAGACTTTAACTATTTCAAACGCCGGGCCTTCAAGATCTTTAGGAGTGATAGATGTAATTTCCTTCTTCTCAAAACTACTTTATAAAGCTTCCCATATCCTGTGAAGTAAAGAAGAGATCTTCTGCGGTGCTTCATAGTTGGAAATAATAGTTGAAGCCCAATTATTTCTTTGGGTTTGTTGAATCGATTCGTGAATAAACCACGAAGGTTCGGGAGTTTGAGGTTTATCTTGGGTAAGCCAACTTTGAGTAACATCCTTTTAAGGTGTAGCTCTAGACATTTTGATTCTTTTTCCTCAATATAAGCATCCAACCAATCTTCTTAAATACGCAACATTGGGGATGTGCTTGGTAGAGATGTCATCATCTTTTGATTGAATCTTGAGCAACGTGGACTCTTCATTTATTATTTGCTCTTACGGAATAGTGGGATGGTTGGTGTAAACCGGTAGTCGACGGTGGTCCATGCAGAAGACATCTTTTGAGATTTTTGACCACTTGAAGTACCGGATTGTTTCTGAGTTGTTGGTGGTGGTGAAGTTGGGCGTGCATTATGAGAAGTGATGGTTCCAGAAGATCCTCCAACTCCAGATGTGACAGCACCACCAGTAGGAGGTGGTGGTGGTGACTTTGGACCTCCAGACATATCTTTTGAATCTATCGGAACTGATCTTCTTTTCTTCTTAGCCTCCCTTTCACAAAAATCGACTACAAACTGCTCATAATCATCATGCATCATAGATTCCTCGAGAGCCTCGTATAATTTCTTATGTGTCTTGTGCAAGTGCTCTCCGCCTCATACATTCTTTTCGAGAGGCGATCATGTCGAGATCGTCAAATCCTTGAATCGTGAAGTAATGGAGCCTTCATTGCCCGTTCAATCGCATCTTTAATATCTGCTTCTATAGCCTTTATTACGACTTCATCGAGATTAAGATTCTCCGGTTCTTGACACGACTATCAAGATTGTTGTGACTATAGGAAAATGTTTCTTAATAGTAGCAATCGTAACATGGCCTCTTCAAGCAATTCCTCGGTTGTTTTAACAGAGGAGGCGAGGCAGGGTGGTGAGGCGGTGGAGTGTGAGGATCACCGATCGTGACAACTTGTAGTGGATCATTGGAGGGATTGGGAGGTGGAAGTGCAGTTGTCATAGCAGGTTCGAGAGTTGGCGTGATTGAATGTGATGTGACAGCAGTGGAGAACATTGGAGCAAACATCGGAGGAATAGTTGACGAGTCTTGTTGAATAGTGATCGAGAACATGGACTAAACTTCTTCCTTTTCATTTGTTTGCTTGTGCGATTCGATGTCGGAGGACCGTCTTTCAAGAATTGGTCACCGTATGTGAGGTCTCGCATCAAGATTTTTAAGTGAGGAAAGTGATCCGATGAGACATGTTTGTTTCTTCAAGACGGCTGAGTACTTGAGATCCGGGCTCAAGGTTCTCCGTGGGTCTTTTACTAGATCATTTTATCACTTACTGATTCAACCACTAGGGTCTCTGTAGTAAAGGAGTCTCGATATTCTTCCATGCATCATTTGGACGTCGGTGATTCAACGATCTTTACGCCTCATCGATGTCCATCCCGGTTTGCACTTGTGTAGATGATGATACGGTATTTCTTTTCTTGAGAATAAGCTGGGTCGTTGTTTTAGGAGGTGGTGAAGAGATATTCGATGAGCATGTGTGCGACATTGTTCCTTCTCCTCCGACAATTCCTTTACCTTTGTCTTGTGTGAGGATTGATTTGTCGAGTCTTGACTCGAGCTCTCTTATCGTGACTCCTCCACCGGTGCTCTCTCGAGGCTCATTTAAGCATCAAGGCTTTCTTTGAATTCCTTGTTGAAATGCAGCTTCGTCTTCATCAATCAACTCTGTCACTCTTCCTATAACCTTAGTTCCCTCATCATTTCCCACACCAACGTCTCTTTTTCTCCTCTTTTGCTTTTGTGAAGGAGAGATATTAGTTACAGAGCTATCAGGTCTCTTGTTTTTCTTAGGAAGACTTGAGTATGAGGCTCCTGAATGTTTAGATTTTGATTGTGTGGAAGTGGACTTCGGAATGTTAGCGGTTGTGGTGGAGGCTTTCTTTACATAACTCTTGAAGTAATCAGCATTCTTGATCCTATCACTAAGCAAAGCTTCAGGAACTGGCATGCCAAAAATCTCCCTGTCATATCCTTTGGCACTATATTTAAGGTTGCCAAGAACGAATTCATCACTGGCTTCATGCCGGGCAGACTCGCTACGTGAGTTGATTCGGTGAGTTTGTAGCAGATGATGGATAATGAGTTTTGAGAATCGATCTTTGGAATCACTCTCTTACCAAGACTTTTTCTTCCTTTGACTTTATTCTCGAGTTAATGCATCAGAGATAAATGTGTCCAAGGACAAGATGAATTCTTCCCGAGATAAGTTCGACAAAGTCAACATTTTCCTTTGACAATTCCCACAATATCGCATAATGGGAGCTCGAACTCATGCGTCACGATGTTTTACCGTTAGGCACGGGTTGAGGATTGTGACGATTGATCTCCATGGTTGATATATTTCGCATTGATGAGTGATGAGATCTTGGTTATTCTTTTCGGGTATCCTAATTAGTCGACAAAGTTTAAGATATCATGAATGGAGGGTGGAGAGATGAATTTGTTGGAAGGGTTTCTTGGTGTGATTTGAAGAGCATCCCGAGGGTTTCAACCGAGATGTCATACCATTTGTCTTGAGCTTACACGTATGACGCAAATCTTATCCCAATGTGATTTTCGAATTGCGAAGATAGATGGATGGGATAGTGCAACGCTTGGTTAGTGCATTAAAGAAGTTGGTGTCCTTCAAGATATCGTGACTAGGCGATAAGTAGGATTATGTTGGCCTCTATCAACATCTAAGAAGCGATTGCTCTTAGCAATTGACACCCATTCCATACGAGTAATTCTTCATCGATCAGTGACGAGTTGGTGCGGGCGGTAGGAACATCGAGGGATGTGATGTCGACCATTGAGATCGAAGGTTACGCAGACAACACAAACCATATCCGGAAAATTGTTAGATTAAGTCACCGATACATATTATGACCACTTTATAACCCATCATTTGGAGTTACGAAATAAGGATATGACATATATGGAGACATAGGATGCAAGACACGAAAAACGTGATTAGCATGCGAAACTTATGAGCATAGGATACCATTTGGGAGAAGCATAGGAATTAGAAAATTCCATGTTAAAGTGTCGGTCACCACGCAATTATGATCTAGCATAAGTTAGCTCGTCAACTCGCGTGTCATTATTTTCGTTGTTTAGTAGTTTATTAGTTATTTAGTAGCGTCAGTTTAATTAAGTCTAGTGTAACACCGTGGAGGAAGGTTATTTATCGGTTTTTACCCAGTTATTAGTTTACACGATCCACCGTGGAGGAAGGACGGGTCCGATAGGAGGTCTTTGAGTCTGTAACTATAAATACCCTTCCATCCATGGAAGGGTGGTGCTCTCATTCAATCTAACATTTCCTTTGTTTAAACCTCTAGCAAGAACACCTCTCTTTCTACTTTCTCTCTAAAATGGTAAACATGTATTTTGATCATCCATGACCACCGAATCATCAAACACAATAATATATCGATCCTACAATTGGTACCAGAGCCAAGGTTTTTATGTTTTGATGATTTGTGTGGTATTTTTTATTCATGTTAAGACTGGTTTGGTATTTTTTGTTGTGGTCGGATAATGTTTTTTTATCATGTAGGTAAACTGTTTGTAACAAGTTTTGATATGTATCTGTTTGGTCAAAATGTATCTTGGTCCAATCAATATCCTTATCTGTCTTGTTTCATGTTTTTCTGTCCAAGTATGTTATCTCAAACCAGTAACTACATCTATTTTTTATAACAATATTTTGTTCAAGTATGTCCAAGTATATTTTGTCCAAGTATGTTATCATGTTTTCTGTACAAGTATTATCAAGTATGTTTCACTGTTTTATGGTCCAAATGGGTTAAAAGGTGTATCCTTTTAATATTTTCTGGGTTACTTTGAGTTTGTACGTAAAATGTCTTGATATTCCTGCTAGCGAGTTGGATATTCCTGCTAGCGAGTTGGTCAGTTCTTCATGGCGACTTGTCTTGACAAGTCGTCCAGGTTCAATGTATTCAATGTCTTAGCGACTTACTCTTAAACTTTACATGCTAACGACTTACTCTTAAACTTTGCTAGCGACTTGGAAAATCCTTGACCTATCGACTTGTTATTCAACATGTCATAGCAACTTGTGTTTAAACTGGTAGCGACTTGGTGTATAAATGATATAGCAACTTGTGACAAAATTATTAGCGACTTGGTTCTTTAAACGGTAGCGACTTATATTTATAAGTTGCGTATTGTGCTTTGAAAGAGTGTAGCGAGTTGGTTTAAAATCTTTGGTTAGCGACTTGAAGCTAAAAAGGGGTAACGACTTAACCAAACAAAATAGCAACTTGTTGACCATTGTGTACAAGACAGAAAGGATGAAGAAGAGTTTTGACCATGACCATACAACTTTAAGAAGAAGACTTGTTTTGACCATGCCCACGACATTAAAAATACCAAACTACACTCGACATCAGGTTATAACCATCATCAGTCCAAAGAGTTATTTTGTTAACTTAAATTCAAAACTCACTCCAACATCTCAAAATATTCTAACTCTTCACCAAACTCAGTCAACACTTCATCCATTCGAAAACGGAAAAACGTATATGACCTCAGATATCCCTTTCGTGTTTTAAGTGATTTATCAAGATATTTATAAGATCAAACACACGAAATATAATTCATCACTGATCCATGAAAACGTCTTTGTTACTATCCGAATATAAAGAATAAAAAATAACAACTATGTTACTCTTATTCTTTGTCTCGGTTAGACCTCAACAAGAAAACGTTACATGTAAGATTAAAAGTACCTACCTTGATGCGTTTGATTGATATTGTGGCTGACACAAATAACTCGAGCCATCCACATGGCGGTGTGTGTGCTTGCCTTGTGTTTCAAAGCACAAAATTGAGGCGTGCTTAAGAGCTTCTTGGGATTGTTAAATTGATGATTGAAAAAAAAGATTAAGATGGAGGAAGCATGTTATGTTTTATTCGGATATGAGAAAATGCAAAAGGGAGGCGGATATTGAGAGGATAATTAGGGTTTCATGTGAGCATTTTTAGGGATATCTGTGATTATGTGCGTTTTATACTTCTCATTATTATTAGGGCTGTGATGAATCTTCCGTATTGGTGTATGGGCTTGGTAAAGGTTTTGGGTCATGTAACCTTGGCGTGAATTCATTTGGGCCCTATCAGACATTTACAACTCTTGGATCTTAAAACTAATATGTGGGCCGTGTGATAACCACCCCTGGACTCGAGTTGTTTGATTTTTTGGCGGCTGAGTGGATATATATATTTGTTGCAAGATTGATTATTTTTTTTATCTTGGTTGAACGAATTAGAGCATAATACATGGGCCCAGGTTGGTGTTTTTACGATGATTGGATTTGGTTTGTTATGGTTAGTACTCGTTTTTGAATGTGGTGATTTAGCGGGTTGTGGAACCAAATTTTTCCTAGTGAGTCGAATACATACTCTCTATTGATGGTTCGATTGTGTTTATGGTCTCGTGTACGTAATATTTGGCACACTCGGTGGGCTATTTGAACACAACTATGGACACTACTACTTAATCCTTTGGACCGGACTTGGATGATTATATGATATTATATGTCATTATAGAGTCAATGGGCTTCTCAATATTTGGACTTTATGCGTTTCGTGATTATGTGTGATTTGAGATGTACGAGATGTACATTAATTATGCAATGTGGTAATGAGTGTGATCAAATATAAGAAGGGATATCATGAAGTTTGTGCGTTTTAATGAATGAAATTTCTTGATGAGACCTGACAATGTAACTTAAGATGATGAGATTCGATGAGTTATGAGGTTTGATTCTTTGGGCTACACATTCTCACGTAATATATTGTGTCATGGCTTGAATTGATGATTATACAACGCTGACTACGGGGATTTTTATACGATATTTCGTATTTGGATTTGCAGTGGAGTTTTCCGGGCACGTTTACTTATTTCGTCTTCTTTCTTTCTACCCTTCCGCGAAGATGACTTGTTTGGGCTTTTAAAGAGTGTGATAAAGACTTGGCTAATTAGTTACATGTGTGATTCTTTCTCGCTTAACCCACAACGTAGCTATCACTTCGGTGTCTCACGGAGTTGAGGATACGTCAAGAGGTTTTGTACATTGGGTACACCATTTCTTTTTCACGAGAATTAGTACAAGTTTAAGTAACAAATCTGGGGAATCTTACTTCATGCTCAAGTTTGGCATATCGGGTTTACTTCTCCATGTGGTCAATACAATAGCCAACAGTATGCGTGAATGATGTGTTTACCAAAGTGTTTATTGGATGGTTGATGATGTAGTTGATGTTGGATAATGAACCGTTGATGAACCGCTGCATGTTCCCCTAAAACAAATATTCACCGAAACCAAAATTGTCATAACACATTCAAGCTGATATTGTTTACGGTTTTGTCTTGATTTTGTAAAATCCATGAAAGAACCTATTTCTCGGTTTAAATCATAGACTTGTAAAATTTCGTGACAATAGAAACATCCCGGTAATTGTAAAGTGCATTTAGGAACTATCATACGGTTTATTCTTGGTTTTGTAAAATTCATGAAAAACTATTTCTCGGTTTAAACTATAGAATTGTAAAATTCGTGATGATGGAACCATCTTGGAGAAAGGAAAGCGTATTTCGGGTCTTCGATGATTGGTGTTACGGGTTACTGTTTGAAGAAGGGATAAAAGGTGTACTTCATGAATTGGATGTATGATTGGATTTCGTCATGGCGGTTTGGTTATTACATGGTTTTATGGGGTTATGTGCTTTTAACCATGGTCGGATGAAACCATTATCATAGTTCATTTAAATGTCAAAGAAGGCTAGATTTGAGCACTTAATAAGAAGATGTGACAACGGGGTTAATTCACTATTATTTATTTGAGGTTGAAGTGAAATATCACGGGCGAGTGTACTTAGTATCTGAAGGTATCGGGGATGGATGGATGAAGATTCTTCAAGATCCTTGTTCAAGCTTATTATTAAAAATGAAGACTTGGAAATCTAGTTATTGTTGGGTGTCTTTTACGGGGAATTGGGCTTTTACCACCACAAAATAACTATCACTTTAAGGAGTTACGTTGTAGTGCTCAATGTCACATTCAATTGTGGATTTTCAAGAGGTGATGTCGTCTTATACTTGATGGTTGGTTGGTTGAAGAGTATAGAGTACTTAGAGATTCAATGGAGCATGAATTCTCGCACCGCTCTTTGTTACATATGTACAAGTTTAAGTCACGAGTTCGGTTAATTTACTTGAGGTCAAATTCATCATATTGGGTTATCTCCATCACCGTCACTACAAAGAGCCTCTTGAATGATAATGGTGATTGATTACATGTTTTGCCAAGAGATTGAAAAGAGAGATTATGAACGCGCTTCACATCGAGTTCGAAAGCCTCGTGCTTCATCATAATGACGTATGAACACAACAGTTCATGCCTCGTTCTCTAAAGAAAAGAAAAGTGTGCGCTTGATCTTCTTATGCGCTTTATCTTAAAGAAGAAGAAATCTTCTTATTAATGACCATTCTCATCAACATGCTTCATACTTTTTCCATGCGCTTTCAAATATCAAGTGAACCGGGCTACTGATGATTGTTTTCTTATTCCACTTGCTCAACTATAATGATGATGGTGACATCATGTGCTAATTTTGCGGGGGAGAAGTGTGAAGAGACTACATTTGGATGATTTCACTTATTTAATCAAGAATGGCATCTTCGTATGCAATTCTTGAGGGGGAGAATAAGTGTGATAATTCTGCATGGTTGATTGACTTATGAGAATATATGGTCATACGGCTTCTAAACTCATGTAAGAACCGAGCTTCTTCTTATCGGGTCATTTTCACATGGAGTTTTCTCTCTAAGAGCCGTTGGTTGACATCTTCACTCGGATTGATGAGTTTATCGACAAAGTGCTTTCGGTTAATGCTTCACGTATACATCAACATGATGATTCGAACAATCTCTCTGTTCTTGTTTGATGTGATTGGTAGTTTGGTGTTACCATCTTGTGTGTTCGTTCTGCGGCTGATTGTTGATTTCCTTGATGAACATCTTTATGTTCTTGTTTGATTGGGATGGATTTTAGTTAAGGGATTTGCAAGATGTAAGTTAATTGGGATGCTTTTGGTGAGATGCTTTTGGTGTGAGTTGAAGATGTTAACTATCTATTCCCCAACCGAACAATCTTGAAGAAGGTCGAGTCTGATCGGTTCTACATTTCTTGCTACATGTTAGAAGACTAAAGACGAGTTGCATTTGATTATTTATAGACTTCTTCTTAATCTGGGCACTTATCAAACAGATTGTCGGTTTAGGGGAGAGCACTAATTGGGGGAGGGTGAAATGTCGAATTAATCCCCAATTAGACTTGCTCATATTCTTCAGCAAGTTGATTCCCACAAGAGTTCAAGTGTTCTTCTCAAAAATTTCTAGTATTTGGGCTTACAAAGAGTTGTTGATTATGAAGTATCAAAACCAACAAGGGGAAGGAGACACGTATCTAAACGCGAGTAAACTTGATGAACTTAATACTTCTAAGTAATTGAATATATCCCGGAAGACAAATGTTATTACAGCAGAGAAACTCAAGGTTTGACTCATGGCGAGTAAACTTGATGGACTTAATACTTCTAAGTGATTGAAGTTATCCGGGAAAACAAATGTCATGACCGCAGAGAAACTCAAGGTTTTACTCATCAAGGCGTTTAGTGTTCTTATTCCAACTATGTGGGGAAGAGATGGAAGAGTTAGTTTACGAAGATGAAAGAGGTACAAGTGTGTGATGATTTTGATGTTATCACAATCATCGGGAGAGAGATTGTGTACATTGGGATGCTTAATTGTTTTACTTGAGGGCTTAATCGGTGATTCGAGATATAATCACTTATTCGGTGTTGACATCCGCATGAGATTGTCATCCGCAGAGATAATCGATGATTGGCATGCTTCTTCAATGTTATCGGTTATTCTCTCTTTGGGCATTGGTATACTCGGGTTCTTAAGCTTCATACACTTTCTTCGGGGAGAGAAAAGTAACATCGGGGTTATTCTTTGGCTATTAGACTTAATCTGCTACTTGATGGTATAAGTTTCTTTGTCTTGGTATGTGTATTCGGGTTCGTGAGCTCTAGTCTAAGAGGCCGATCGCATCAATTCAACTACTCGGGAAGTGGTCTCTTGACACCTTTTGGAATGGATTGCTTGAGACATCGATGAAAAGAAATTTGAGAAGATTGTTTTATGTGTGGAATGATACGGTGTTGTTCTTCTTGATGATATAACCTCGAATGGAGAATCTAGATTATCGTTCTTAAATGGAGCAAAGGGATAAATGATAATGGTGTGCTTCTTGGTGCACTGCTAATGGAAGCTTGAAAGAAAGCTTTGAATCTGCTTTCGGATAAAGGATTTTCGGTTTGGGGAAGCTACCAAAGTCTCTCTTCGGATGGCTCATGTTCTATCTTCTATTCGGAGCCTCGGAAGCTTTGGTGGTGAATGTTTATGAGATGATGACTTCTATCTTCTACAACGGGCGCTCGATATCCTTATCTCGGTACTCGTGTCATCATCTTCTTTAACTATATCATCTACTCTATCCTTGTACATATCTATCAAAACCAAATACAAAAATATAAAACCAACAAAAGAAAATAGAAAAATATAAAATCTTCAAAAGCCATAAAAATCACAAAATTTGAAAAAGACCAAAATATTGTTTTTCAAAGACATGTCTTCGATATCGATAACATCTACGGTCTTAGAAATGTCATTCAATAATGGCACGGGACCATAGATGAAGTTCGACGAGAGGTGTAAATATTTTTTCAAACATGTCTTAAAACTATGGCTTGCGATTATTTGATCAGAACAGGGCTTCAAATAATGGCTTCGAATTTGATGTAACCGCGCTAAAACTATGGCTTGCTATTATTTACGATAGCAACCCGCTCTTCAAAAAGGAAAGTCTTTGCGCTTAAACAATTTTTCAAAATATTTGAGCACTTATCCTAAAAACAAAACAAGGAAAGCATGTCGCCAAAAAGACTGTTGTTCCTACACAAATGTTTTTCCGTCTAAATGTCTTCAGAAAAATATTTGGTGTTTTCAAAATTGGTGGTAAATGAGTTGCTTGAAAATCAATCAGTTTCAGTGTTTTATAAAAATTTGTAAACTCAATCAATGACTTGAGCGCTTTTAAAATTTTCAGAAAATGAGTCATTGAGTGAGGGAGAATGTTTTCAAATTTATATCATCTAACGAGCTTTCTTAATTATCCTATATGCTTAATTAAAAATGATGTTAACCTCGTTGAAGGACTAGGTGCCTAGGATATGATTGTTAGGATTAGATGATTAGAGTTTGATAAACACATTATTCCCATATATTTATATGATCGATTGACATGTTGCATTGACTTTTATTAGTCGATTATGGTTTGGGTGATGTCGACCACCATATATCGTATGTGTGTTCACTAACGTATGCGGTATATTGGTATAAGAATGTTCCGATCCGGATCCCACAATTGAAGAGGATTGGATGCCAAAGGAAAGGGTAACTATTTCTTGGGTTGACAAATGAAGAAACGAGCTTAATTGGACTTCTATGGAGAGTTGGCATAAATGCAACGTAAGAGGTCTCACTTGCATCGCCAGATGGTTTTCTTCTAAGTGATTGAAGAAACGGAGCTTAATTTGACCTCGGTTGGCATTCAAAATGAAACATAAGAAGAAGTCTCACTTGCATCTGCAGACGGTTTTCTTCCAAGCCCTACAACAACAACATCAGCGAAGCTTCTCAACCACTTAATATATCTTTGTGCGGGATACCATTTTTAAACAATTTTGAAAATTTGATTAAATTGTTTTGAAAATGGGAAAATATTGTTCTGAAAATTAATTGGACTAAATTTTGATAATCACCGGACTTCATTTTATCAAAACTTAAGTCACTCAATTATCGACTTCGGTCATCAATTGAGGGGGAGAGTGATTTTAAATTAAATATTTTCAAAACGATATTTCATCTATCAAGTCCGTTTGTACGAAATAAAGTGGTGATCTAAAGATTTAATGTTATGTCATGGTATGATTTTCTTTAAAACTCAAAGATCTTACAAAATGAAATTTTTTTCTGTTCTTGTTTGATTGTGAAATTGTTTTATTTTACTTAAATATCGTTTAAAAAACTATCAATCCTGACACTAACAATCTTTAATGTCTATAGTTGGTCCATCTCAGTCAATTTCAAAATTAAATCTTGCCACGTCTTTCCTAAACTCTTTTAAATGATTTAAATCAATTGGGATCACAAATCTCAAAAGGTTTGAAATTTTCATCGGGTGAGAGATCGTGATTTAAATCTCATATCTGTTTTAATGGAATTGGTTTTAGTCCTTTATAGGCACTCCAGCCTCCATGTGCCAAACGATTTCAAATATACAATGCACATGTTGAGGAGGAGCATTTATCCAAAAACAAGATGAGTATTTAAACCTGGCCACATTTTCTCCTATGTTTTCTTAACCTTATTAAATCACTTGGGATCCAAAATCTCAAAGGGTTTGATATTTTTGATCGGGGAGAATTTGTGATTTAATAATGAAATTTGATAAAGGTTGATCGTTTTGATTCGGTTGTGCGAGCTTCTCTCATATGTGCTAAGCGCTTTGAATCTCGAAGCATATATTGAGGGAGCATTTTAAAAGAAAATAAACTATCGAGGTACAAAAGCTTTTATGTTTTTTACATAAAGTACCTTGATTGAGTTTTCAAATGGTTTTCTTAATGGTTTTGTGATCGTGGATGTGTTTCAAACGAACTCTTTCCTCTATGTGATAAAATGATTTCAAATATCCTATGCACATATTGAGGGGAGAATTTACCAAAGAAATTCAAATGGCTTTTTCTAAGAAAATTGTGATCAAGAAATTATTTCAAAGAAATTATTTCAAAGAACTCTTGCCTCCATGTGCCAAACAATTTCAATATCATATGCACATGTTGAGGGAGCATTTCTAAATGATCAAAACTATTAAGGTACAAAATGCTTTGATCTCGTATCATAAGTACCTTGATTGTTTTTCAAATGATTTTCGATTGGTTTCATGAAGGAAAGAACAATACCAAAAGACCGACCAATTTACTTTATGCATGGTGTTATAAGGATGGTTAGGTTAGGTATTAGTTCCCACGATCCGCTTGAGCGGAGGGATCTTCCGAGGACAATCCACTAGATAGTGTAGAGTCCTTAGGTATGATGAAAAAAAGGAGAAAATGAGAAATGGGAAGAGTGCGGATGAGACGAGCTAGTCTTGGAATAAACCCAACAAGGTTCTAGTTATGAAGTCACGGTAAGCAATCAAGGGTTGAAGAATGAAAAGAATTAATGTGAAAAGGGTGAAAAGAAATAACCTCCAATAATTCAACCTTAGGGCGAAACCGGTTCAATACATATACTCTTGGTGTTTACTAAGGTAACACTCGGTATTGAAGACAAGACATCATGGACCCGATGATGCACTTGCACTAAACTTCCCAAGCTACTCAAGTTCCTCTTAAAGGGCTTGTTTCATTCTCACGGGGAACCTACATAATCTATCGACTTTCTCTTAGAGATTGTTGATATTGAAGAAGGAGACCCTCTCCCTAGTCTCCGACACAGGAACCAAATGTGCACGATTGAGTCTAGAGCCAAGAGATCATCCACAATATCTCATTAGGATACTAAATTAATGAAAACTTGCTATTTCACACAATGTGGAAAGTAAGAATATATTAAGAGTCCTACGCATTATCCTTGTGGTTTTTCCAGAACATCCGAGTGATATGTAAAAATATTCACGATGAAGATGGAAATCCTTCTAGAGCCAAGATCAAACAAGCTCTTGGTGGGTGACATGTGAGATCTTGCAAAGATCAAGCTTGTGACAAGCTGGATAGAAACAATGGGGCGATTCATTCTTGAATCAACCTTGGTCCGAGAAATGAATTGACGAATACTTTTGGAAAAACCGTTCGATGTGCAAATCTTCTTTTCTCTAGCACGTCGAATGTGTACTTATGTTTTCAAATTCAAAAGTATCTCGATTGAAAAATACTTTTAGAAAAACCGTTCGATGTGCGAATCTCTTCTTTTCTCTAGCACGTCGAATGTGTACTCATTCTCTAATACAAAAGTATTTTGTTTGAAAATTGATCTTTCTCATAAAACCTTCGTCGTATTGCAAAACTCTTTCTTCAAGCAATACGCGATTGTTTTTCAAATCATTTTCATCAATCGGTGAATCTCAATTCTTTGGTTCACTCACTCCGTGTTGTCTTCTTTGAGGCGTTCGGTTTGAGAACAAATAGAACAACCGCAAAACCACTCAAGGAGATTCTTAGGAATCCTACCTATTCACAGCGATAGTTGTCTTGATCAACGGGAATCGTGGGCCATGTACCTCAATTCAACGAAGTGATCAAAGACACTTTCGTGTGTTTTATTGCTAGCTGTTGTTTGCGGTACATTTGGACGGTTGCGGTGATCGAAATTGAGGAGTCAATCCAAAGCCGCATGCTCACAACATCCACACTTAATTGAAGAAATCATGACGGTGCATAATCTACATAACTTTGGTTCGGATATTTCTATACTATGCTTCGCTTCCTGCTTTGCAAATATCATGAACCGATAAAGCTTCCGCTACTCGATGGAAAGATGTCATGATCCAAAAGTGTGAGCATGTCGGTCCGAAAGTCACAACTTCACATGTTGGCAACACAATAAAGGGTGATCCGAGATTTCTTGTGGTGATGATCTCAAAGAAAGCTCGAAGATCATCAAAGATATGGATCGATTAAAGGCCTCCACTAAAGTACAAATCAATGCGGACTTTGAAGAACCGCTACTAAAGCACAAAGATTGAGAAAGTGAAGAATTCAAGTCTGAGCTCAAGAACGAAGTCAAGAATAGAATGCTAGGATTGAAATGTAAAACATGGGGTGACCTCCTTAGGGGAGATTGTTAGGAATTAGAAAATTCCATGTTAAAGTGTCGGTCACCCCAATTATGATCTAGCATAAGTTAGCTTGTAGGCGTGTCGTTATTTTCGTTGTTTAGTAGTTTATTAGTTATTTAGTAGTTTAGTTTAGCGTAGTGTAACACCGTGGAGGAAGGACGGGTCTTTACCCATCAGATACCGATCCACATGCCGATAGGAGGTCGTTGAGTGCAGTAACTATAAATACCCTTCCATCCATGGAAGGGGTGGTGCTCTCATTCAATCTAACATTTCCTTTGTTTAAACCTCTAGCAAGAACACCTCTCTATCTACTTCTCTCTAAAATGGTAAACATGTATTTTGATCATCCAAGACCACCCGAATCATCAAACACAATAATATATCGATCCTACAAATGAGTTGTATAAATAAATAAAATAAAGGTTATAACTACTGCTTCGAACTTCATCTAAAGTCCCGTGACATTGTTGAATGACATTTCTAGGACCGTAGATGTTATCGATGATGAAATTAGAGTAAAATGAGTGAAAAATAAATAATAAAAATATGAAATTTGAATGTCAAATAATGAAAATAAGTATAATAAAAAAATTAAATTTTTTAAAGACCTAATAAGTACGAGTCCCGAATAGAGGTGATCGGGAATCGAGTGCGAGGTATATCAATTCTAACAAGCTACCATTCCGGGTGAGCATTCTTGATTCGATGGGAACCAAGTCATGATGTTCATGAACAATTGAGCATAATACCGAAGCAGTTGAGGACACTTTGCACTAGTAGCACATGTAGTATTACAAATGGGTGGGTTAGTAGCGGTATATTCTCAATTTTGATGTATCTGATTAAGTCTAGGAGTATCATTAATGGACATCTCTTTAAGTTTTACATTCTTGAAGGTTTTCTGTGGGGATCCACCTAAGGCAACTTCTAGGTGAGTAAGTTCGTTTGGTACCTGTAAACTTAAAGAGTCTACCAGTAGGAACCCACTTAAAACAACCGCTAACAAAGTTAGATGAGGCTAGATTCCTGTTCTGACCATTGGTCCTTTTGCATTTAAATTGCTTCTTAGTGGATTGGTCTGTCATTTGACTCCTTAAATTCCTGATCTTAGATTTTTGAGCCATCTGACGGGAATTGTCATTCCTAAGGTTGGAATGAGTTAGCGAAGTATTTGGTTTCGACAAAACTTTATAAACTTCAACTTGGGGGCAAGCTTAGATTTTGATGCTTTAAATCTTTCTGTCTTAAATGCATTGGGTTGCCTAGTTACAGGCGTATAATGGCATTATGAACAGTTGATTTCTCCAATGTTGATGGTTTTGTGAACTTAGTATTCACTCTATTTCCGCATTTTCTTAAGCTCATTTCTTAATGCAACGATAGTGAAACTCTTATCCCGAATTTGGTTTTGAGGGCATCTAAGTCGATGTCATGGAGTTGATTTTATCAATCTGCTTGGTCCTACACTCCAAAAGATTCTTCTTTAAGGATTCATTTTCTCTTAGCAATTTAGCAACATATATGGCTAGTTCCTCATTTCTAGACTTAATTGTATCACAAGCATCATAATTAATATCCGTACTTATGTTCAATTGAATGTCCGATATTTGTTTTTCGAGTTACAAATGGTTGAGTCTTTGTCTAGAATCTGTGTTTTAATCGATTAATTTCAAAAATTCACGAATTATAGGAATTACGGATTTGTGCATGCATTTGAAACAAGAAATTTTCTTCCTTTTCTTTGTAATGCAATTTCCAAGGAAATGCAATGTTCTTCAAGAATTGAATATTTGTAAGAAAGTTCCTCAAATGCCCTTTTGAAACCATATCATTAGTTTTAAAACAAACAAACTCGGTCTCAACCATGTCAATTTTATCGGACTCATGTTTATCCAGATTCAAATGATTCGGATACATTACCGATGCATTGTGTTGATCATTCAAGGTAGCACATCGATGACACCGATCATCCTTTGGTATGACACTTGCATCCTCATTACTTGTCTTGAGCATCAATGACGTTCTAACGGTTTTCGGCTCTCCTCCTTTGATTCTTTGCATTCATCATCGCAGATATAGCATTTGATGCTATTCCAATTTTATTGTTGTAATCAACTCGATGGTGCTCGTATTCGTTCAACTTTACGATCATATTATCCCACGGAGGTTCATCGTTATCTTCGCTTGATCCAGAACTTCATTTGCTTTAGCACTCCTCAATGTACATATCCATATTATCCATTAGTTGGATCAATGTATTGATGAACTCATGAATTTCCATTCTAGTATGTTTCTTGAAAGTGATTCAAGTCACATGTTGATCGAAGTCTGCTGAATATTCCCCATTGATGAATGTCTGAAATTGTTTGTGAATCATCCGAAGTACGGCCATGGAATCATTTTTTATTATTTTCCCGTTGATGAGCTGATTCTTCAATTGTTCAAGGTATTTAAACAATGTTTTCTTAAGTGAAAGTAAATCCTGACGGAAAAGAACCGCATGTCCGATCCATGGATGTGGATAAAACTTGTGATATATGAGAATGAAGCGATAAATAAGGTTCAATACTACATTCAATATGTAATTTTCATTGGGGTTCATTTGGGTTGGACTCAAAGTGTGATGGGTTTAGATCATCATTTGTAGAATCATAAGGTCAAGTCATTAGAATAGTACATGCTTTGTCTGCAGTCCTTGAGTTATAAAGTTTGAGCACTTTAGAGATTCTTGGATCGGTAGATTGAGCCATGAATGTTGGACTCTACGGATTTTACTATTCTTTGATTAAAGCGGAAATTGATTCTTTCACGGATTTTACTAAATCAAAGAACAACCGTAAGAATGTATCACGATGAAGTAACAAGTCTCAATAGACAAGTAGCTAAACACTTAACTCGCTTAGTTATCAACTCGCTAAACAACCAACTCAAGTCGCATAAGAAACAAGTATCGCTAAATAGCCAAGTCGCATTAGTATCAACTCAAACACAATCAACTCGCTTGATGAAACAAGTCACTAAATAGCCAACTCGCTTTAGTATCAACTCGAACACAATCAACTCAAATAATGAAACAAGTCGCTTAGGAATCAACTCGCAATAGCAAGTCGCAAACATACACAACTCGCTTAACCACCAAGTCGCTTAAAAGCTTAACTCACTAAATAGCCAAGTCGCATATATCAACTCGCATCCGAAGAACAAAGGAACTCGCTTTGAAGAACTAAATATCCGAGACTCAACTCGCTTTGTACAAAGTTCAAAAATAACCACTTTATCAATCAAAACAACCAAACCACAATGATTTAAGCCTTCCAATTCAAAACATAAACACATATGATGATCCTAAACACAAAAGTACAAGCAAAATTCAAACTTTAACACTATAACTTGAAATGAATCAAACTCTTCTAAACACTTAATACCCCAAAAACCTTATGCAATCCACCAAAACAAAGAGCATGAAAGATGAGTGATCAAACCATGGCTCTTGATACCAATTGTAAGATATTGGATTTCATAATCACATTAAAGCACAACTAATATAGGCGTATATAAGTTTAGAGAGAGAAAGAGAAATGTTCTAGTAAGAGAAAACTCATGGAAGGTTAGATTCCAAGTGAACATCCAACCCTCTACCTTGCAAGGTAGAGGGTATTTATAGGTTACAAACTAAACGACCTCTGACGGCCCGTGGATCGGTATACAATGGGTAAAGACCGTCCTTCCTCCACGGTGTTGCACTAGACTAAAACTAAGCTAATAACTTACTAACAACTAATATAATAAGCGATATGTCTATGAGCTACCATAAGCTAGATTATGCTTGGGGTGACCGATGCTTCACAATAGAATTTCCAATTCCTAACGAGACTAGGGAGAGGTCTTGTTTTGAATATCAACCATTTCTAAGAGAAAGTCGATAAATTATGTTGGTTCCTCGTGAGAATGAAATAAGTCCTTTATGAGAACTTGAGTATTGGGAAGTTTAGTGCGGTCGTCACATTGGGTCCATGATATCTTGTCTTCAATACCGACGTTACCTTTATAACCACCAGTAGTTTCACCCTTTTACTTTTCATTTCTTTTTCATTCTTCAACCCCTTCAGTGCTTACTGAGACTTCATCACTAGAACCTTGTTGGGTTTGTTCCCGTCCTAGCTCTATCTCAGTCGGCACTATTCCCTTTTTCTTACTTTTCTCCTTTTTTCATCATACCTAAGGACTTCTACACTACCTAGTGTATTGTCCCTTGGTAGATCCCTCCGGCTCTGGCGCGATCGTGGGAACGATTACCTGACCTTACCATCCTTATAACTCCAATGCAGTAAATAAAATGGTCGGTCTTGAGGTACTGTTCTCTCCTCCTTAAAACCAATTGAAAATCAATCAAGGTACTTGTGATATAATATCAAAGCATTTGTACCTCAATTGTTTTGATCTTTCATAAATGCCCCCCCTCAACATGTGCATCGGTACATGAAATCGTTTAGCACAAGGAGGAAGGGGTGCCTTTTTGAGTCTTAAACAATCATGATTTTATTAGATTTGACATTTAAATCACAATCTCTCCTCCGATCAAAAATTTCAAACCGTTTGAGATTTGTGATCCCAATTGATTTAAATAACTTAGAAAAACTTTGGGGAAAGATGTGGCTCTGTTTAACACATCAGTTCAAGCCTCGATCCTCAATTTAGAAAAATTAGTGTCAGGTATGATAGTGTTGAGATATCTTTAAGTAAAAGAAAAAGTTTCATTTTGAAAGATCTTTGAGAATAACGAAAAATCATACCCTGACATATAAAACCAAAACTTTATTCACGACTTTATAATGTACAAATGGACTCATTTGATGATATATCATTTAAAAATATGAAATTTGAAATCACTCTCCCCCTCAATCGATGACCCAAGTCATAGATTGAGTGATAAAAATTTATGAAAAATTGAGTCCGACTGATTTTCAAAATTTTTGGTCCGATTCGTTTTCAAACAATGTTATCACCATGTACAATACAAATATTTTCCTGAAGAATCTTAGAATTAAAAACATTTGTATAGGAATAACAGTCTTTTTGGCGACGTGCTTTCCTCATTTTGTTTTAGGATAAGTGCGCGATATTAAAAAAATCGATTTAGCACAGCACTTTCCTTTCTTGAAAATGCTGGTTATAGTCTGAGATAACTGTAAGCCATTGTTTTGAAGAGCGGGTTACAGTCGGAAATGACTGTAAGCCATTGTTTTAGGCATGTTTTGAAAGACATTTGAACTTCTGCTCGAACTTCATCTAAAACCCGTGTCATTATTGAATGGCATTTCTAGGATTGTAGATGTTATCGATATTAGAAGACATGCCTTGAGAAACTGTAGGATCATATATATTATGTTGTTTGATGATTCGGGTGGTTTAGGATAGTGAAATAACAAGAAAACCATGGTTAGAGAGTGAAAGAGATGAGAGGATTTCTTGAGAGAGAAAGTAAAACAAAAGAAGGAAGGTTAGATTAGAGCTCCACCCTTCCAAGGATGGAAGGGTATTTATAATTACAACTAATACGTCCTCCTCGACGGATCGTGGATCGGTATACATTGGGTAAAGACCGTCCTTCCTCCACGGTGTTACTCTAAGCTAAACTATGCTAATAACTAACTAATAAACAAATAAATAACGATATGTCTATGAGCTAACTTATGCTAGATTATATTTGGGGTGACTGACTCTTCACAATGGATTTTCTAAATCCTAACAATCTCCCCCTAAGGGAGGTCACCCCATGAATTACATTTCGAATCCTAGCATTCTATTTTATCTTCAGTCTTGAGCTCATAGACTTTAATTCTTCAATTTCCGAATTCTTTGTGCTTCAGCAGTGACTCTTCAAAGTCCGCATATTTTGTACTTATAGTGGAGGTCTTTGAACTGATCCACATTTTGATGATCTTCGAGCTTTCATTGAGATCATCAGCCACAGTAAATCTTTGGATCACCCTTTATTGTGTTGCCTTCATGTGATGTTATGACTTTTGGAACAACATGCTCACACTTTCTGGATCATGACATCTTTTCATCAGAGTAGCGGAAGCATCTTTGTTTTATGTCTTTGATGGTCTTGATTTTCTTAAATTAAGTGTGAATGCTATGAGCATGTGGTTGTGAATTGACTTCTCAATATCGATCAGCTGCAACCGTCCAATGTTCCTGCAAACAACAGTGAGCACTAAAACACACAAAAGTGTCTTTGTTCACTTTCGTTGAATAAAGTTGCAAGAACTATGGTTCCCCGTTGATCAAGATAAATCCGCCTGTGATCGGGTAGAATTTGAAGAATCTCCTTGACGGGGTTTCGCACTTGATCTAGCCGTTCTCAAACCGAGCATCCCAAAGTAGACAACACGGAGTGAGTGAACCAAATAATTAAGATTCAATCGATTGATGAAAAATTGATTTGAAAAAATCACGTATTGCTTAGAAGAAAGAGTTTTGTATGTCTGACGAAGGTTTTATGAGAAAGATCAATTTTCAATCGAAATAATTTTGTATTTGAAAAGAATACACATTCAAGTGCTAGAGAAAAGAAGAGATTTGCACATCGAACGGTTTTCCAAAAGTATTTTTTCAATCGAGAGATACTTTTGTGTTTGAAAATATGAATACACATTCGATGTGCTAGAAAAGAAGATTTGCACATCGAACGGTTTTTCCAAAAGTATTCACAATTCATTTCTGGACCAAGGTTGATTTAGAATGAATCGCCCCATCGTTTCTATCCAGTTGTCACAAGTTTAATCTTTATAAAAGATCTCACATGTCACCCACCAAGAGCTTGTTTGATGTTGGCTCTAAAAGGATTTCCATCTTCATTGTGAATATTTGACACATCACTCGGATGTTCGAAATACCACAAGGATAATCGTGGGACTCTTAATATATTCTTACTTTCCACATTGTGTGAAGCAAAGAAGTCTTCATTAATTTTGTGTTCTAATGAGATTTTGTGGATGATCTCTTTGGCTATAGACTCAATCGTGCATATTTGGTTTCCTATGCCGGAGACTAGGGAGAGGGTCTCCTTCTTCAATATCAACTATCTCTAAGAGAAAGTCGATAGATTATGTAGATTCCCCGTGAGAATGAAACAAGCCCTTTTAAGAGGAACTTGAGTAGTTTAGGAAGTTTAGTGCAGTGCGTCACTGGGTCCATGACGTTTTGTCTTCAATACCGGTATTACCTTGGTAACCACCAGTAGCATATGAATTGAACCCGGTTTCTGCCCTAAGGATGAATTATTGGAGGGCAATTTCTTTTCACCCTTTTCACATTCATTTCTTTTTCATTCTTCAACCCCATCAGTGCTTACCGAGACTTCATTACTAGACCCTTGTTGGGTTTGTTCCAGTACTAGCTCTGTCTCAATCGGCACTCTTCCTATATTCTCAGTTTTCTCCTTTTTTCATCATACCTAAGAACTTCTACACTATCTAGTGAATTGTCCATGGGTAGATCCCTCCGGTTCTGGCGGGATCGTGGGAACGAATACCTAACCTTACCATCCTTATAACACCCTGCATAAAGTAAAATGGTCGGTCTTTTGGTACAGTTCTTTCCTTCTTGAAAAATTATTTGGAAAATCAATCAAGGTACTTGTGATATAAAATCAAAGCATTTTGTACCTTAATTGTTTTGATCATTTAGAAATGCTCCCCCTCAACATGTGCATATAATTTTGAAATTGTTTAGCACATGGAGGCAAGAGTTCTTTGAAACAATTTCTTGATCACAATTTCCTTAGAAAAATCCTTTTGATTTTCTTGGTAAATTCTCCCCCTCAAAATGTGCGTTGGTTGTTTGAAATCATTTAGCACATAGAGGAAAGAGTTCTTTAAAGAAGTTTCACGATCTCACTTGCCATTAAGAAACCATTAGAAAATCAATCAAGGTACTTATGTTGAAACATAGAAATCTTTGTACCTTAAAAGTTTGTTTTCTTTTGAAATGCTCCCCCTCAATATGTTCTTCGAGATTCGCAAGCGTTTAGCACATGAAGGAAGGAGAGCAGCCTGCACTTTTGAATCAAATCGATCATAATTTATCATATTTTATAATTAAATCACAAATTCTCCCCTGATCAAAAATATCAAACCCTTTGAGATTTTGGATCCCAAGTGATTTAATAAGGTTTAGAAAACATGGGAGAAAATGTGGCCTTGTTTAAATACTCTTCTGGTTTTTGGTTAAATGCTCCTCCTCAATCATGTGCATCATGTATTTGAAATCATTTGGCACATGAAGGAAGGAGTGTTTTTGACACAATCACCCTTTAGAACCGATTTGAGATTTAAATCACGATCTCTCCCCCGATCAAAAATTTTAAACCATTTGAGATTTGTGATCCCAACTGATTTAAATCATTTAGAAAATTTTGGGGAAAGACGTGGCTTGATTTAATTTTGAAATAACTGATAAGGAACATTTTTTGATAATAAAGATTGTTAGTGTCAGGTATGATAATTTTTAAGAGATCTTTAAGAAAAAGAAAAATTTTCACAATCAAACAAGAACAGAAAATTTTCATTTTGAAAGATCTTCGAGTTTTAAATAAAATCATACCATGACATAACATTAAATCTTTAGATCACCACTTTATTTCACACAAACGGACTTGTTAGATGAAATAGTGTTTTGTTAGGATTTACTAAATCCATGTATTAAAGAGTCGGTCACCTCAAGTATATGTAATTGTTAGAAAGCTCGTAGTCGTAGATTATTATAAGTTAAGAAGTTTTTAGTTTAAGTAACACCGTGGAGGACGGACGGGTCTTTACCCACTGTATGCCTGATCCACAGCCCGTTAGGTGGCGTTTTATGTAATGACTATAAATACTCTCTACCTCCCAAGGTAGAGAGTTGGAGCTCATAATAAGATTTTTCTTTCTCTAACTAAAGTTACCAAACCTCTAACTTTCTCTCTCTAAAACTCATTATATGCCTATTTGATCTTATGGTTTAGTGTGTTTGTGAAATCCAATATGTTACAAATGGTATCAAGAACCATGGTTTGATCATCTCTTAAATATCTTTGGATTTCTAGTGACTTTTAGGTGGTTTTAGAGTTTGAAAAAGTTTAGTGGTTTTTGCATCATTTGGATCATTTCTAGTGTTAAAGTTTGAATCTTGGGTGTATTTTTGTGTTTAGAATCATTGTATGTGCTTGGGTTTTGATTTGGTAAGCTTGAATCATCGTGGTTGGGTTGTTTTTGGATTGAAAAGTGGTGTTTGTTTGATTTTCTAGCTAGCGACTTGAGCTACGGATAATTTATCTTGGTAGCGACTTACTTTGTAAGTTGGTAGCGAGTTGTAGTAGAAGTTCTTAGCGAGTTGAGCTTAGCGACTTGTCTATTGAGACAAGCCGACAAACAGTACACTTAGTGGATTCTTCACTACGGTAGCGACTTAGTGAAAGTTAGCGACTTGTACTTAAGTTTGTTAGCGACTTGGTATTAGCGATTTGGTGCTTAGCGAGTTGCTATTTAGCGACTTGACATCTTAGCGACTTGGTGCTTAGCGAGTTGCTATTTAGCGACTTGACATATTAGCGACTTGGTGCTTAGCGACTTGTCAAAAATTTGCTAGCGACTTGGTGCTTAGCGACTTGGTTCGTGGTCTCTTAGTGACTTGGTTGATTCTCAGTATGTAATATGGCTTTCTTGATTTAGTAAAATCCGTGAAAGAATCTATTTTCCGGTTTAATCATAGAGTTATAAAATCCCGTGTAATCTTTAAACATGTATACCAACATTCCTACAATCATCTCCACTTGTTGCGAGGATGTTCAAGCGGTGGTTCAGATACTCGTCCACCCATGCTTGATGAATCGACTACGACTCTTGGGCTCAACGAATCGATTGTCTTGTCTTGGAAAGGAAAATGGGTCAACATTCTCAAATCCATTGATGAAGGACCGTATCGGGTTGAGACTACTAGAGACATAATTGATACAATGGTGTAGATGGAACAATGATCTATGGAATAGATGGACCAAAGACATATGATGAGCTCGATGATAAGGAGAAAAGAGATTCGATCTCGATATCGTGGCTTCTAACATCGTACTTCAAGGTCTTCCAAAAGATATCTACAAGCTAATCAATCACAACACCGAAGCCAAGGCGGTGTGGGATAATGTCAAGATGCTTCTCTCGTGTTCGAATTAACTATGGAAGACAGAGAATCACAACTCTATGATGAATTTGAACACTTCAAGATGAAACCGGATGAGAGTGTCTATGAGTATTACGTGAGATTCCACAAGCTTGTTAATGATATGAGGAACATCGAATGACTATGCCAAACATTCATTTGAACTCAAAGTTTGTGAACAACATGAATCCCGAATGGCACAAGTTTGTCACCTCGTGAAGCTAACCAAAGGATTTAAGAATACAAACTATGAGCAACTCTATGCCTTCCTTCTTCGAATGAGAGACATGCTATGTTTGAAAAAGGATTCTTGATCGGTTCAAAACCAACCAGGAGAAAGAAGTTCATCAAATGATTCAACAAGATTTTACACCAATGATGGAACCACTACCAAAGCATCTCAAGTCATTTAAGATCCATATTTCAAACAACTGATGCCAATGCGGTCATGGAACACTTTATCAATAAACTGCTCTTATGGTTAAACAAAACTTAACCTTCTCCCACATACCAACAGACTTCACACTAACAATGAAATCGGGATCGCATCCAATCTACACAACCATGCTTTGGTCGAGAGATGGAAAGGTTATAGTACAACCACTCAAGGAAGACAATATGAACAAAGAAGAGGTGGAGTAGGAGGAGGGTATGTGGAAAATCGAATAGGGAAGGAATGGAAATCAAGGACAAGTAAAGCCAATCAAGTGTCACAACCGTGGCGGTGAGGACACATTACAAGGAACTGCACATCGCCAAAACGCCTCGAATGCAGAGTACTTGAGGATAAGATGTTGCTTGTGCAAGCTCGGGATAATTGTGCGATTTGGATGAAGAGGAGTTGTTGTTTTGGTGAGGAAATGCTAAGACATATGATGCAAATGTGGATGAGCAACCAATTCGTGAGATAGGCCATAATCATCGAAATGCCTTTCAAGTAGCCGATTGTGATGCATACGACTGATGTTGATGAAGAACCCATCGCACAAACCATTTTCATGGCTAGCATTTCTCCAATGGTCTCTCCTAAAGTCTCTTCATCACCACAAGTCTGGTCCATCCAAAGACAAAATCATTTCGAGGTATTAAAATTATACGATGAAGTTGATGAGCAAAAGATACATAACGTATAATCAATCTGTAATTATTGAGTCGATATTGAAAATATGGGTAATATCAATGTTGTCCCATATGATCAATATGTGAAACAAAGTGAAAGTGAGATTGTACCAAGTGATGTATCTTATGCAATCAATGATGACTATGCTTTTGACGAATACATTGCACGTGCCCTCGATGATTCTCATTATTTCCGAACTCAATGCTTATAAAGAACGTGTTGCTATTTATGAATAATGAGCTAAGTTTGAATTAACCACCCGTGAGCGAAATGGATGACCAAATGCGTACAACTATTAGAAAAGTAGGTTTAGAGGAAGTATTAAAACAAGAGTTAAACTCCTTACAAGAAAAGCTTTCTAAAACCGCTAAGCAAAACAAGAACTTCAAGAAAATGTTAAAATGCTTAAGCAAGAATTCAAGTTAAGGAATCAAAACTTTTGAATGATTTTTCTAATCTAAAAACCTTGAAAACAAGCTTGAAAATAAGTTGTACGTGCAAGGAAATACCATTCAGATCGCTCACTTAATCACTAAGCACGAGTCTTAAGCGATAAGCATAGCATTCCCTTGTTGAGGAACCAAATCCAGAGGTCATTAAAAGGCTAGAAGTTCTCATAAAGTACTTTATGATGGCAATGAAATCCTTAAGCCTAGACAAAACCTAGTTGTGTTGAGTGCAATCGAGGAAGATAAGAAATCGATGAAGTCACTAGGAAAAAATGAACAAGAAACTAGATGATCCTAAATGTAAAGAGAAGAAAATAAATATCACACCCCATGATTACAAGAAGGAGAATTGATTTCCTTGAACAAGTTTAAGCCTCAGACGTTGTTAACACCAACAAGTGTTCGGAAAAGGATTTAGATAAGCAAAAGTAGAGAATCTTGTTGCAACAAACCCCTTTTAGGAAAATGCCTTCATGATCGTGTATCCTCCCAATACACCAATGCATTTAGTTCCTAGGACTATTGCCACTAAAAGCAAGACCTTAATCACCAATATGTTATTTTTCAACTATTTGTCGATTCGAGAAAACTTGTAAGAAAAGGATCACACCACCGGGATAATCAAGGGAAAGGGCTTTGAACAAACAAAAGAATGCTATTTAACTGAGGTCATGCCTTTCTTTAAACAACTAAAAGATCATTTTGAGAGTCTTAAAAAGGGGATAGATTCAGATATTAAAGGAATGGAAAAGGAATTTGATGCAATGATAGTTGAGGTTAGTGACTATGAGCGAGCATTAAAATATAACGAGATTGAGAGGAAAAACTTGCATACCTTGAATGAGAATCTTATTTCTGAATGTATTGCTCAAGATATGTTTTACACTGCTACGAATTGCTCCATTAATGCTTCTCAATTTCATGAACTATCTGTTGCTTTAAAAGTCTCCCATGATCGTGTCATTGAGCTTGAAATCAAAAACTCTAAACTAAGTGAGAAAATTGAACAGATGATCACGATACTACGGTAAAACATTTTTCTAAACTAGAAGTTGAACATTTTGATTTACAACTTAAATATCAACATCTCAAAGAAAATGTTAAAACCTCAAACATCAAGATATCCACGGATGTTCCAGAGTTTGATGCAGTTTTTGAAATAAACAAACATGATGAACAGATTCAAGCTCACTATTACACGATCAGAAAGTTCAAAGCCCAAATCTCTCGATTAAAGGGTGAAAAGAACAATGTGACTGGCTCCCAAATGCCTCCTCCTTTAGATTCTCAGTATTCTCAAACGTTTCATCTTCAAAACTTAGTAAATGCATTACAAAAAGAAAACGAGAGTTTTCTAGAAGAAAATGAAAAGGTTAAACGTCACTTCAATGAGTTATTTGAATCAATAAAGGTCACTCGTAACAAAAATAACGAACAAATAGCTTCATTGCAAAAGGAAATTGAGAATCTGAAGAGCCAGGTAAAATGGAAAATTCCAATGACCAATGGGGAGAATGATGGATCAAAGGTACCTGTTTGTAATAAATATGCTTTGTCTGTGAAATATGTTCCTCCTCATCTTAGGAATAATAAACTTGCAATTCAAACATATTTCTCATCTCTTAAGGATTGTCTAGAATGTCTCCGTGAGATTGTTGAAGAGGATAAGTTAGAGAAACCACTTGATAATGCAATTGGGCATGCATGCTTATATGCCAAACGATCTCAAGAACTTCTAGAATGCTTAATCACAATATGCCCTAAGTCCTTAGGTGAGAGAGTTAATCCTTTGATTTCGTGTTCTATGCCTAGTGCCAAGTATGAAATCCATTCGATGCCCAATGTTATGAATGTGAACTAGTATACCTTCAAGTAGTTCGGATCCCAACACCTATAGTGTCAAAAGGTGAACTTCAAGCGCCTTCAATTAGTTCACATCCCAAAGACATCTAAGCGTAAAATGCAAAAGTAGCAAAACAAACTAATGATCCTATTCCTACAGAGTAATCGGTGACATTAAAGCGAAGCGGTGTCAAAGTCTCAAGACAATACAAGGAATGATAGGACCTCGCAAGCTAAGAATGTTCATTGGAAGAGAGTAGAAGACCAACCTAGGAACTTTAAGCTTGAGTCGAATAAAACGAATCGTGTTGATTCTAGTATTAGCCATAGGCGTCTCGTAATTAATTCGAATTCGATACTATTTGCAAACCTTGTAATGAAGTCCGCTTGAATTGGTTACTAATCATGAATGTGGTGTGAATGCTTTGTCTAATGTCACAAATCCCGTTAACATTGTCAATGCAAAATATCATGCTAAGAAGGCAAAAAGGCAAAGACGAAAGAAAGTTAGAAAACGGTGGAATTCCACAAGAAGAACATTTAGTAAGATAGGTTATCAATGGATACCGTTGGCCATAAGGTTAATCGTGCAATGCCCACTAGAAAATGGATGCCTCCGGTAGAACTATTCCCAAGGAGAGAACATACTTTGAATAGGGCAAATCTGGATACTAGTATCGCATCTATTCATAATGATTCCATTGCCTCAATTTCGATATGAATGTTTCTATTTCGATGTGGGTGTTCCAATCATCACATTAACCAAATGGAACCCATTCTTGCATGGGGATCCCAATTATCCGCTTATCCATTCTTGTCTGTGTTCAACCGCAGATCGCTCAAATCGCTCGTGGTACATGGAGTCAGCCGTTCCAAGCATATGACTGGAGACCGGTCATGCTCATGAACTTCGTGAGTAAATTCATCGGGATGTTAGATTCGGAACGATCATTTTGGAGCTATTATGGGTTATGGAGATTATGTGGTTGGTAAAGTGTAATTTCGTGGTATATTATGTGGAAGGTCTTGGTCATAATTTGTTCTCTGTTGGTCAATTCGTGATTCCAATCTAGAAGTGGCTTTTAGAAAACATACTTGCTTCGTTAGAGAACTTGATGGTGTAGAATTATTAAGAGGTACTCGAGGTTCTAACCTATACACCATCTCTATCGATGACATGATGAAGTCTTCTCCAATCGCTTGTCGTCAAAGGCTTCTAAAACAACGTCTTGGTTATGGCATCGCTGTCTCAATCACTTGAACTTCGCACCATAAACATCCTCTCCGTAAAGGATCTTGTCGAGGCTTACCAGTTAAAATATGAAAAGATCATCTCTGTTCACCTTGCCAATTAGGAAAAAGCACTAAATATGCCCACAAACCAAAACCCACAAACTCTATAATGGAAGTTCTTCATACCCTTCATATGGATCTGCGGCCCAATGAGAGTGCAAACTATTAATTGAAGAGATATGTGTTAGTAGTGGTTGAATACTACTCCCGATTCACTTGGGTTAAGTTTTGAGGACAAAGGCGAAACTCCGATGTCATCATTAAACTCATTAAACAACTTCGCATCGACTCAACAAAACGATTCGAATCATCCGAATCGACAATGGAATTGAGTTTGTTAATAAAGTACTCAATGAATTTTATGAAAATGTTGGAATCATCCTCAAAGAAGTGTTCTCGAACTCCTCAACGTAACGGTGTAGTTGAAAGACAAAATCGAACTCTTGTAGAAGCCGCAAGAACAATGTTGATTTACTCAAAGGTTCCAATGTTTTTATGGGGTGAAGCTATTGCCACCGCTTGTTACACTCAAAATAGATCCCTCATTCACACATCTCATGGAAAGACTCCATACGAACTTGTCCACAATCGAAAACCCGATCTATCATATCTTCGTGTGTTTGGTGCTTTATGCTATCCAACGAATGACGGACAAGATTTAGGTAAACCTGAAAGCTAAAGCGGATATTGGGGTATTTGTTGGATATGCACCAAACATAAAAGGTTACCGAATCTACAACAAGAGAACCCGAGATATCATGGAAACAATTCACGTTACGCTTGATGAGTCGACCGGTCAAATGGCTCTGGACAATCCATTCAGACCCGACTTCAAAACAGTCCCATTGGTTCATCCTTGTACCAAATTCCTCCGCCTACTCCATATGTACCTCCATCCGAGTATGATATGAAGAAATTATTTGATCCGATGTTTGATGAACACTATGAGCCAAGTGCTAATGAATCATCAATTCCCACAACAGAGGTCGCTCATATCCCCGAGAATGAAGTCAATCCTTCGGGCCTCAATATCACTAAGCCAAGAAGCGCTCTTGCGATCACTGCCTTATCAACAAATCATCAATCTTCAAATGTACATCATGGAACTGCTTCGCATCATTGATGAAGTTAATCCTTTGCAACTCTCAAGATGCTCCATTTGAAAATATATTTGCTCCTAAATCATCATCGAACCATCTTCGCCGAGACATCGACTCGCTACTTCACCCTCAACAATGTACCACATGAACACCACGGAAAATGGACTCATGATCATCCATTAGACAACATCATTGGAAATCCCTCTCATCCAGTATCCACACGAAAACAACTTGCAACCGATGCCTTGTGGTGCTTCTTCAACTCCGTACTCTTTAAGGTCGAACCAAAAGACATTAAAACCGCCATGAATGAAGATTGCTGGTATAATGCCATGCAATAAGAAATTCATGAGTTTGATCGACTTGATGTATGGGAATTAGTACCTGCTCCAGATTGTGCTATGATCATTGCTCTAAAATGGATCTTCAAAGTGAAACTTGATGAGCATGGTGATGTCCTAAAGAACAAGGCTCGATTGGTCGCAAAAGGATACCGTCAAGAGGAGGGTATTGACTTTGAAGAATCATTTTCTCCAGCTTGCTCGATTGAAGCAATCGAATCTTCTGGCTAATGTTGCTAGCAAGAATATGGTTGTGTATCGATGGATGTTAAACCGCCTTTTCGAATGGAGACTTAAAAGAGGTGGTTTATGTCGGTCACCCGAGGGTTTTGTGAATCCGAGCATCCTACTCATGTCTATCGCTTGAAAAAGGCCCTTTACGGTTTGAAGCAAGCTCCTAAAGCATGGTACGATACGCTATCTAGGTTTCTTCTATCTTCCGGATTCAAAGAAAGGAGCGATTGATCCAACATTGTTCACCGTGAAGTCGAGCAAACATTTAATTCACGCTCAAAATTATGTTGATGATATTATCTTTTCCTCGACAGACCCCAATGAATGTGATCATTTTTCAAATGAAATGGGTTCCAAATTTCAAATGTCAATGATGGGACAAATGTCATTTTTCTTGGGATTACAAATTTCACAAAGTCCCAGAGGCATTTTTACAAATCAATCTAAGTATGCAAATGAGATTTTAAAGAAATTTAGATTCGATTCTAGTGACCCTGTTGACACTCCCATGATTGAACGTACTAAACTAGATGAGGACCACTCAAGGATCATGGTAGACCAAATGAAATATCGTAGTATGATTGGATCCCTGATGTACCTCACAGCTAGTAGACCAGACATCTTGTTCGCTGTTTGCATGTGTGCTAGATACCAGGCTAAGCCTACTAAAATGCACCTTGAAGCGGTTAAACGGGTCTTTCGGTATCTCCAAGGAACCATCAATATCGGACTTTGGTACCCGAAGGACACCGTATGTCACTAACGACCTATGCGATGCCGATCATGCAGATGTCGATACTCTTCAACTACGCCCGGAGGTGCTCGGTTTTGGGTGATAAGCTTGTGAGTGGTCTTCAAAGAAGTAAATGAGTACTTCTATTTCCTCTACTGAGGTGAATACATAGCCATGTCATCTTGTTATGCTCAAATCCTATAGATGAGATTCCAATTATCGACTATGGCTTTGAATTTAACAAAATCCCTCTCAGATTGTGATAATAAAGTGCTATTGCTCTCTCATGCGACAACGTACAACACTCAAGAGAAAAGTACATCGACATTCGACATCATTTCATCGTGGAGAAAGTTGAAAACGGTGTGGTGGAACTTTACTTTGTGAGGACCGAATACCGCTAGCGACATCTTCACCAAAGCTCTTCCTAGAGAACGTTTTGAGTTTATTCTTCCACGACTGGGTCTTAAGAGCCTACAACCAGAAACTCTCAAACGTCTTCAAGAGGAAGAAGAGGAGTAAAAGGTTTCCTTCATCTATATCTTGTAAATATTTATTTGAAAAACAAAATAGAAAAATATAAAACTTTCAAAATCCATAAAAAAATTTGAAAAACTCGAAAAATCTTCAAAAAAATATTGTCTTTTCGTCATGTATTTCTCGATTCGATAATATCTATGGTCTTGATGCTGTCATTCAAAGAATGACACGGGACTTTAGATGTTGTTCGAATTTTATATATATAAAAAAATCAAAAATCAAAAAATATTTTTGGGAGAAAGAAAAAAAATGGTTTATTGTCATTTCAAAGAACTACTTTTCAAAGATAGAACGAGCCATGCTTTATCTTGGTTTTCAAATTTCTTGCTCGATTCTTTAAACTAATCCTTACTATCTAATGAAAACTATATGTTTTGAAAAATAACTCGGACTCTATTTTTGATAATCATCCGGACTTAAAAGTTTGTCAAAATATCTATCTCTCAATCAACAACTTATGTCATTGATTGAGCGGAGAATGATTTCAATTAAATCAAAAGTTATTTGTCATACAATTATTTTCAAAAGATAATCATGCATGTTTATTCAATGGAGTTTAAAGTCTCAAAATCCGATCCTTATCGCTTAAAACGCTTTCATAATCAAGTCACAATTCTCGTTAAAAAGCTTTCAAAATCAATTTAATTACAGAGATCACAAATCTCAAATGATTTGATAATTGTGATCGGGAGAATTTGTGATTTAAATTGGTTTAATCGATAATTCGGTAAATGGTTTTATAAGGATGTACAAGCTCTCCTTCCCACATGTGTCAAAAGATTTCAAAATTTTCATACATATGTTGAGGGGAAGAATCTATCTTAAATCATAATGATTTGAAACGTGATCTATGTGCAGGTTCCCTCTTGTATGTGCAAAACTCTTTCAAACCTCAAGGCACATATTGAGGGGGAGCAAACTTATGAAAACCTCAACCTTCTCCAAAATACTTTATCTACTTGATTTGATTAGGGAAGTGATGTTGATATCTTTTAGAAAATGGTAATCAAAGAAGTTAATTATTTCTCTTGCCTCCGTGTGCAAAACGATTTCAAATACTTGATGCACATGTTGAGGGGAGCTCTTGTTCTAAAATATCAAAACAATTCGTACAAAATGCTTTGATAATATATCTTAAGTATCCGGATTGATTTTCAATTGGTTTTCAATTGGTTCCAATGGCGGATTAACAATACCAAATAGACCAACCAACTTTACTTTATGTATGGTGATATAAGGATGATAAGGTTAGGTATTTGTTCCCATGATCCACCGTAACCGGAGGATCTACCAGTGGACAATCCACTAGATAGTGTAGAAGTCCTTAGGTATATTGAAAAATGAGAAAATGAGATATCGGAAGAGTGCGGATCGAGACCGAGCTAGTAATCGGAATAAACCTAACAAGGTTCTAGTTATGAAGTCTAGGTAAGCAATCAAGGGTTGAAGAATGAAAAGAATTGAATGAGAAAAGGGTGAAAACAAATAGCCTCCAATTATTCAACCTTAGGCGTAAACCGGGTTCAATTCATTTGCTACTGGTGGTTACCAAGGTAACATTGGTATTGAAGACAAGACGTCATAGACCCAAAGGACGATCGCACTTCAATTTCCCAAACCACTCAAGTTCCTCTTAAAAGGACTTGTTTCATTCTCACAGGGAACCGACATTATCTATCGACTTTCTCTTAGAGATTGTTGATATTGAAGAAGGAGACCCTCTCCCTAGTCTCCAATATAGGATCTAAATATGCACAAAATTGAGTCTAGAGCCACGAGATCATCAATAAATCTCATTAGGACACTTTCAATGAAGACTCTCTGTTTCACACAACGTGGAAAGAGAGATTATATCTTGAGTCCTACGCATTATCCTTGTGGTATTGCCAGAACATCTGAGTGATATGCAAACATATTCACAATGAAGATGGAAAGCCTTCGAGCCAACATCAAACAAGCTCCTCGGTGGGTGGCATGTGAGATCTATTCAATAGATCAACCATGTGACAACCGATCGAGAAAAAATGGGGCGATTCAATATTTTGAATCAATCACGGTTCGAAGTTATGGATTGACGGATACCTTTGAAAAACCGGTCATTGTGCTTAAAAACTCTTTTCTTTAGCACATCGACCGTGTACTAATATTTCAAATCAAAAGGTGTTTTATGATTGATAATTGATTTTCATTAAAACCTTCGTTGTATTGCAAAACAATTTCTATTGAGCAATACACGATTGTTTTCAAATCTCTTTTCATTAATCGATGAATCTCTATTATTTGGTTCACTCACTATGTGTTGTCTTCTTTGAGACGTTCCAGTTTAAGAACAACTAGAGCAATGCGAAACCTCGCAAGGAAATTCTTCGAATTTTACCCGATCACAGTAAGATTGTATCGATCAACGGGAACCGTGGTGTGTACCTCAATTCAACGAAGTGATCAAAGACACTTTCGCGCGCTTTATTGCTAAATGTTTTATGCAGGTACGCCCACGTTTGCGGTGATCGTAATGAAGCGGTCAATCCATAGCCGCATGCTCACTCAACACATTCATCTTGAAAGAAATCATGATTAGTGCATCAATGACTCGATATTTTCACTCCATGCTTCGCTACTGCCGCCGCCAATATCATGAATCAACGAAAGCTTCCGCTACTCGATGAGAATATATCATGATCCGAATGTGAGCATGTCGGTCCATAAGTCACAATACTACAATGGAAGAGTTAGAGATGTATTATTGTTAGGGTGATCTCAAAGCTAGCTCAAAACTCATCATCATGTGGATCGACAGACCTCCACTTGGGTTATCCAAACATGCATCAATTAAGAATCAATGACTACGGCTTGAGCAAAGAACACAACAAGAATGCAAGAACAATCTTTATGTAAAATATGCTTATATTCAATGTATGTTTGAGGTGATCTTGAGGTGACCTCCTTAGGGGAGATTGTTAGGATTTACTAAATCCATGTATTAAAGAGTCGGTCACCTCAAGTATATGTAATCGTTAGAAAGCTCGTAGTCGTAGATTATTATAAGTTAAGTAGTATTTAGTTTAAGTAACACCGTGGAGGACGGACGGTCTTTACCCATTGTATGCGATCCACAACCCGTTAGGTGGCGTTTTATGTAATGACTATAAATACTCTCTACCTCCCAAGGTAGAGAGTTGGAGCTCATAATAAGATTTTCTTTCTCTCACTAAAGTTCCCAAACCTCTAACTTTCTCTCTAAAACTCATTATACGCCTATTTGATCTTATGGTTTAGTGTGTTTGTGAAATCCAATATGTTACATGTTTGAAAATATTTAATTTGAAATCACTCTCCCCCTCAATCAATGACTGTAGTTGTTGATTGAGTGACTTATGATTTGACAAAATAAAGTCCGGTTTATTTCCAAAATTTGAGTCCAATTTATTTTCAAAACAATATTTTCCCATTTTCAAAACAACATTTTCAAAATTATTTTAAGAAAATGGTATCATCCACTACTTTTCCCGCACAAAGATATGTTAGGTGGTTGTCGCTCGTTGTTCTTTGTAAGGTCGGAAGAAAACCTTCACGATGCGGTGAGACCTCTGACGTTGCATTTGTCATGCCAACTTTCCATAGAGGTCCAATTAAGCCCCGTTTTTTCTTTTGTCAACCCAAGAAATAGTTGACCTTTCCATTCGGCATCCAATCATCTTCTTGTGTGGGATCCGGATCGGGAACATTCTTATAAAACACCTTATCTGCATACGTTAGTCAACACAAACAGATATATGGTGGTCGACAACACCCAAACAATAATCGAGTAATAAAAGTCAATCCAACATATCAATCAGATCATGTAAAGCATGGGAGTAATATGTTTATCAAACTATAGTCATCTAATCCTAATAATCATATCCTAAACTCCTAGTCCTTCAACATAGGCAAACATATTTTTCAGTTAAGTATGTAGGATAATTAGATAAGCCCGATAGATGATATAAATTTGAAAAACATTCTCCCCTTCAATCAATGACTCTTTCTATGAAAAGTTTTAAATAAGCTGAAGTCATTGATTGGGTTTTGCAAATTTATGAAAACTTGATTTTGATTGATTTTCAAGCAACTCATTTACCACCATTTTGTTAAAACTAATATTTTTCTGAAGAATTTAGAAGGAAAAACATTTGTGTAGGAACAACCGTCTTTTTGTAGACACGCTTTCCTCATTTAGTTTTAGGATAAGTGGTTGATAATTTTGAAAATTGGTTTAGCGCATCACTTTCCTTCTTTTGAAGAGCGGGTTGCTATCGTAAATAATAGCAAGCCATGGTTTAGGCACAGGTTCTGATCAAAATAATCGCAAGCCATAGTATGTGACATGTTTTGAAAAGAATATTTACACCTTCTCGCTCGAACTTCATCTGTGGTCCTGTGACATTGTTGAATGACAATTCTAAGACCGTAGATGTTATCGATACCAGAAGACATGTCTTTGAAAAACAATATTTTTTGGTATTTTCAAATTTTCTAGATTTTTATGGGTTTTTGTTGGTTTTATATTTTTCTAGTTTCTTTTTGTTGGTTTTATATTTTTGTATTTTTTTTATAAATATATACAAATAGAGTAGATGATATAGTTTAAGAAGGATGATGATACGAGTACCGAGATAAGGATATCGAGCAACCCCGTTGAAGAAGATAGAACTCATCATCTCTTAAACTTTCACCACCAAAACTTTCGAGGCTCTTGAATTATTGAGAGAAATTGAACCTTCTGAAAGTGAGACATTGGCAGCTTCCCCCCAAGCCGAATATTCTTTAGCTGAGCAGATTCAAAGGTTTCTTACAAGCTTCCTTAGCCAGGTGTACAAAGAAGCACACCATTATCATCGATCTTGCTGCCCCTTTTAAGAATGATCATCGATTCTCCGTTCGGGGTTATATCATCAACAAGAACAGCAACGTATCATCTCACTCATAAATAATCTTCTCATATTTCTTTTACACTGAACACTGAAGCGATGCATGCCAAAAGGTGTCACGAGACCACTTCCCCGACGTAGTTGAATTGATGCAGCCAGTCTCTTAGAATAAATGTCACGAACCCGAATACACATATACCCAAAGAACGAGAAACTTATAACATCGAAGTAGCAGATTAAGTCTGATATCCAAATTATAACCCCGATGTATACTTTTCTCCCCACGATGATAGTGTATGAAGCTCAAGACCCAAGTACCGAATGCCCAAAGAGAGAATAATCGATAACATTGAAGTAGCAGTGAATCACCGATTATCTATGCCGATGTCAATTCGGAATAAGTGATCTATCATCGAATCACCGATTAAGCTCTCAAGTGAAACAATTGAGCGTCCCCAATGTACACAATCTCTGCTCGATGATTGCGATAGAAATCATCACACACTTGTATACCTCTTTATCACTAGAAACTAACTCTTCCATCTCTTCCCCACATAGTTGGAATAAGAACACTAAAGCCATGAGTCAAACCTTGAGTTTCTCTGCGGTAATGACATTTGTCTTCCCGGATATCTTCAATCACTTACAAGTATTACGTTCATCAAGTTTACTCGCTTTAGATCGTGTCTCCTTCCCCTGCTTGGTTTTAATACTTGTAATCAACAACACATTCAAAGCCCATATACTAGAAATCTTGTGATAAGATCATTTGAAGACTTGTGAGAATCAACTTGCTGAAGGACAGTGTGAGCAAGTCTAATTGGGGATTAAATCTGACATTTCACTCTCCCCCAATTAGTGATCTCCCTTAAACTGACAATTTTATTGATAAATGCCCAGATTAAGAAGAAGTCTTTTGATAATCAAATGCAACTCGTCTTTAGTCTTCTAACATGCAGTAGAAAAATGTAGAACAGACTGTAGACTCGACCTTCTTCAAGATTGTCCGTTTGGGGAATAGAAAGTTAACATCTTTGTCTCACCAAATGCATTCCTGTTAACTTACTTATAGCAAATCCCCTTAACTAAAATCCCTCCCAATCAAACAAGAACAAAAAGATGTTCATCAAGGAAATCAGCCCCGCAACAAGAAGCACTTTGTCGTTGATCATATCAGCTCGTGACAAGATGTCAACCAGCGGCTCTTAGAAGAAACTCCATGTAACGATGACTCGATAAGAAGAAGCTCGGTTCTTACATGAGTTAGGAGCCGTATTACCATATATTCTCAGATATAACTCAATATGTAGAATTATCATACTTCTTCTCCCCCTCAAGAATTGCATATAGAGATGTCATTCTTGATTAAACCAGTGAATATCTTTAAAATATAGTCTCTTCACACTTCTCCCCCTCAAAGGTTGCAAATGGTGTCGCCATCGCCATTTTAATTGAGCAAGTGGAATAGGAGAACTAGCAACGATAGTCCGGTTCACTTGATAACTGAAAGTGCATGGAAAAAGTATGAAGCATGTTGATGAGAATGGTCATTAATGAGAAGATTTCTCTTCTTCCGAAGATAATGCGCACTGAAGCGTACACATTTCTTTTCTTTAGAGTACGAGGCTTGAACTATTGTATTCAAACGTCATAATCTCTCTCTTTTCATCTACTCTTGGCAAACTTTTAATCAACCCCATTATCATTCAGTAGGCTCTTTGTTGTGACAGCTGATGGAGAAAACCCAATATGATGAATTTGACCCCAAAGTAAATTAACCCGAACTCGTGACTTAAACTTGCACACGTGTAACAAAGAGCGGTGCCGAGAGTTCATCCCCCTTTGAATCCCTAAGTACTCTATACTCTTCATCCAACCAACCATCAAGTATCAGACGTACATCACCTCTTAAAAATCCATAATTCAATGTGACACTGAGCACTACAACGTAACTCCTTAAAGTGATAGTTATTTTGTGGTGGTAAAAAGAAAAAGAAAAATCACCCATAAATAACTAGATTTCCAAGTCTTCGTCTTTGAAAAATGTTAAAAGCTCAAACAAGGATCTCGAAGAATCTTCATCCAACCATCCCCGATACCTTCATATACTAAGTACACTCGCCCATGAAATTTCACTTCAACCTCAAATAGATAATAATGAATTAACGCCGTTGTCATATTTTTTGGTTAAAAGCTCAAGTCTAGCCTCCTTTGACGTTTTAAGTGAACTATGATAATGGTTTCATCCCGACCATGGTTACATGAACACAAGCCCGTAAAAATTTGAAGTACACAAACTGTCATGATGAATGTCCAAACACACATCCAAATCATGAAGTACACCCTTTATCCCTTCTTCGAAGAAGAAACCGTAGCATAAGCATCAGAAAAGATCCAGAAATACACTTTCCTTTCTCCAGGATGGTTCCATCATCACGGGATTTTACAATTCTTATGGTTTAAACCGAGAAATAGTTTCTTCGCGAGATTTTACAAAACCAAGAATTAACCGTAAGATAGATCTGGAAATGCACTTTTCTTTTACCGGGATGATTCCATTGTCACGGGATTTTACAAGTCTATGATTTAAACCGAGAAATAGATTCTTTCGTGGGATTTTACAAAATCCAGACTAAACCGCAAACAATGTCAGCTTGAATGAGTTATGACAACTTTGGTTTTGGTGAATATCTGTTTTAGGAGAACATGCAGCGGTTCATCAACGGTTCATTCTCCATCTTCAACAATATCATCAACAATTCTTTACCCATCTGTAGACAACTTCACAAACCATACTAAGTCAAGTAGTATAAACTCCTTTTCCCTAGAGGTTAACCGTAAACCATCAAAGTACACGTTTCTCCCCCATGATGGTTTTGAACTTTCGGAAGCATCATAACGTGTACGATCATTTGCACGAAAAGTTCTTGTCATAAGCAAACATCTTGAAGAATCATGGCTGACACTGAAGATTTTAGAAAGATTTTGCTTAGACTGTGAAGTATCATTGACATTCAATAGCATCGAATAATCTATGGGAATTGCTGATCACATCTCATCCATTCAACTCTTTGGTAAACACATCATCCAAGTATTTAGTCGGCTAATGCAGTGACCACTAGAAGAAGTAAATCTGATATACCAATGCTTGAACATGAAGTAGAATCCCCCAGATTTGTTACTTAAGCTTGTACTAATCCTTGTGAAAAAGAAACGGTGTACCCAATGTACAAAACCTCATGACGTATCCTCAATCAAGGCGAGACATCAAGTGATAGTTACGTTGTGGGTTAAGCGAGAAAGAATCACAAAAGTAACTAAATAGCCAAGTCTTTATCACACTCTATAAATGCCCAAACAAGTCATCTTCGCGGAAGGGTAGAAAGAAAGAAGACGAAATAAGTAAACACACCAAAAACCTCACTTCAAATCCAAATAAGAAATACTATCCACACAACCCGTAGTCAACATTTTCCAATAAACATTTCAAGCCGTGACTTAATATTCTTCATGAAAATGTATACACCAAAGTGCCAAACTGCATACCACAACAACTCTCATTATCATACCAAATCTCAACAAATTCAAATCTCTTTGACAGATCTCATCGTCAAACCTCATATTATCCAAATCTCAGAATCTCATAATATCAAATCTCATATATATTATCCAATTTTGAGAAGCTCAACCGCAACCTTGAACCCAATCCAATTTATTCCAACGTTATGTAAGAAAGAAACTTAAGCCCACTTTGATAACTCTTTTAAGCATGAATTCACAGCCCAGCATGAAGTCCGGTTCAAATCGTAACAATGCTATCAAAGTTTCTGACCTGTATACTCACAACCCAAGACGAAGGAAACAATAATAAGTCGGCTCATGTCAAAAGTCATCAAACTCACTTAAATTCGGATACAATCACAGCTTAACCGTGGCATAAATCTGACAATTATCCCAATTAATCCATAATCCACTCACATCAACGTTTATAAAAACGTTTGATATCCATTAAACAATTTGAGAAACACATCTCCAAGGCCTATTCAATCACAACCATGCCTGATCCAATAGAAGTAATTTACGGCCCATTCAATAACAATCGAGGCCCATGACAACAAAACGCATCCGGATCCAGAAGAAGTATTAAAAGCCCATCACCGAATGAAACTTACCCTAAAAGAACGGGTATTAAACTCTCACACATCTCTCACTAACCCTAATCCTCAACTATCAAACCCTAAAAACTCTCTATCCACCCCCACCTTCACTTATCTGCTTCAGAACTATCTAGCCTAGTCGGCCATGTAAAAACTATCATGTCACATCTTTCCACAGGGATGGCTTAAGATGTCGTAAGTACCATAGGGATGGTTTGGATGGCTTAAGGTAATGGGTAGGCTATAAATTTGTTCCTTCTTGTTTTTGATACATAAACGAACGAGAAAGAGAAGGGGTCAACAAATTATTATTGATACCTTTATCATGTGAAGTTCGAAAATTCTTGAAATTTTAATTTACAACATATTAGGATTAAGTCTCAGATCTTTTGTTGTATCTTGTGATTTAGTCTTTTAAGCGAATCAAGATTATCACTTAACATACTTGTTAATTGATGAATCTTTTATATTCAGATATATGAAAAACGAATGGATGTCAAAACAGACCGATGATGGTTACTTATAATCGTGACTTACACCTACTATTATCATGATTACGAGATGAGAAACTGAGGTCCTTTTATTTTTTATTTTGATATCGTTTGAGACCATGACCAAACGGGAAGAAGCAAACATCTTAATCTTGTATGTCAGAAAGTTGGATCAATGATAGATTTGTTTTCATGTGATGTTCTTTGAATTATTGGAACCAAAACACACGAGTTTAGACAAACTGAGATCTTAAAGCCTTTGTTGTAGATGTTGTATATTTGTTTGTAGATGATGTGTGATGTTGTTGTGTTGGTAAGAAAGGATTGATTTGCATGAGGATGTATGATGAAGATGTATGATCTGTGATTGTTGTGTTGGTCGAGTCTGTGATGTTGATAATCAGTGATGTTATACAGTTTGATGTTGTTGTGATAGGTTCCCTGGCTTAGACCTCATGAAATGAGTTAGATGAATTTCTGCATAAACAAATCTCTTTTATCTTCATCTATTTCTTGTCAAATTGCATGTTTAGCAACAAAACGCATTGGAACTTATACTCAAACCACATCATTCTTTCATCAAACCGCATTAGACTTTTCAACAAACCGTCCGTTATTTTTGTGTCAAACCGCACCTGTTTGTCAAACCGCATAATGCAAATCGCAGTTGACTCAGTAGTCAAACCGCATTAACCACAAGCGTCAAAATGCTTTGGTGACTAACCGCATATGAGACATGCATCAAACCGCACAAACATTTGACACAAACCGCATCCAAAAATGGTGTCAAACCGCAACCAAGAATCACATCAACCATACTCTGAAAAACGTTTTTGGCGATCAGACCACAATAGAAACTTTGAAATCAGATTCAATTCAGTATAAATATGTCTTAAAAACTGCTTAAACTGATAATAATACATGTAAAACCAGTAACCATATCGACCACATCAGTTTGAAAAACTAAGATAGGACTTGAAAAATCTGTTTAGACCATTTCGAGCTTAAGAAAAATAGTAACAACATAAAAAACATCAACACCCAACAACACGCATCCAACAAACAACAAGACCACATCAAGCACGAACCAAACCGCATTAACCACCACACAAACCGCATACTAGAACCCTTCAAAACCGCTCAAAAACCATGAAACGAGACCCAAATCAGCACAAACAACATAACCTGGCTCTGATACCAATTGTAGGATCATACATATTATGTTGTTTGATGATTCGGGTGGTCTATGATGGTGAAATAACAAGAAAGCCATGGTTAGAGAGTGAAAAAGATGAGAGGGAGTTCTTGAGAGAGAAAGTAAAACAAAAAGAAGAAAGGTTAGATTAGAAGCTCCACCCCTTCCAAGGATGGAAGGGGTATTTATAGTTACAACTAATACGTCCTCCTGACGGACTGTGGATCAGGTATACAGTAGGTAAAGACCCGTCCTTCCTCCACGGTGTTACTCTAAGCTAAACTATGCTAATAACTAACTTATAAACAAGTAAATAACGATATGTCTACGAGCTAACTTATGCTAGATTATATTTGGGCTGACCGACTCTTCACAATAGATTTTCTAAATCCTAACAGAAACACAATATTTTTGGAATTTTTTGATTTTTCAAATTTTTATGGGTTTTTGATGGTTTTATATTTTTGTATTTTGCTTTTTGAAAAATATGTACAAAGAATTGGTGAAGAAACTCCTTTACTCCTCATTCTTTTTCTGAAGACGTTTGAGTGTTTCCGGCTGCAAACTCTTCATGCTGAGTCGCGAGAGGATAAACTGAAACCGATCTCTTAAAAGAGCTTTGGTAAAATGTCTGCCAACTAATACTTAGTCCTTACAAAGTAGAGTTCAATCACACCTTTCTCTACTTGTTACTTGATGAAGTGATGTCGAATGTCAATGTGCTTTGATCTTGAGTGTTGGACAATTGTTGCAGCAGAGAGCGATGGCACTTTTGTTGTCACAGTACAGAAAAATTTTGTTGAATACAAAGCCATAAGTCAGATAGTTAGGATCTCATCCATAAGATTTGAGCACAACATGATGACATGGCAATGTATTCAGCCTCTGTAGAAGATATAGAAGTACTCATTTGCTTCTTTCACGACCAACTCACTAATTTGTCACCCAAAAATTGAGCACCTCCTAACGTACTTCGACGTGTATCTTGACACCCTGCATGGTCAACATCTGCATAGGTCGTTAGTGCCACCTGAGGTGTCCTTCGATACCAAAGACCCATGTTAGTGGTTCATTGGAGATACCGAAGACCCGCTTAACCGCTTCAAGGTGCTTCTAGTAGGCTTAGCCCAGTAGCGAGCACACATGCATACAACGAATGAATATCGTCTCATCGGCGGTGAGATACATCAAGGATCCAATCATAGTACGATATTTAGTTTGATCAACCGGGATCCTAGAGTGGTCCTCATCCAGTTTTTTTCTCTCCACCATGGGAGTGTCAACAGGGCCACAAGAATCAAACCCAAATTTATTTAATATTTCATTAGCATATTCAGATTGATTTATGAAAATGCCTCTGGGACTTTGAGAAATTAGTAAACATAAGAAAAATAACATTTGTCCCATCATTGAAATTTGAAACTTAGAACCCATCTCTTTAGAAAAACGGTCACATTCATTTGGGTCGGTCAAGGCAAAGATATATCATCAACATATATTTGAACATGAATTAAATATTTTTTTGATTTATGAGTGAACAGTGTAGGATCAACAACGTTTTTGTAGAATCCATTAGCCAAAAGAAACTTTGACAAAGTATCATACCATGCCCTAGGAGCCTGATTCAAGCTGTAGAGGGCCTTTTTCAAGCGGTAGACATGGGTAGGATGCTCGGGATTCACAAATCCTTTCGGTTGACTGACATAGACCACTTCTTCGAGATCGCCGTTAAGGAAAGCAGTTTTTACATCCATTTGGTAGACTATCATATTCTTGCTGGCAGCATTAGCAAAGAAGATCCTGATATCCTCAATCCGTGCAACCGAAGCAAATGATTCCTCAAAGTCAACACCCTTTTCTTGTCGATATCCTTTAGCAACAAGTCTCGCCTTATTCTTCAGAACATCGCCATGCTCATCAAGTTTCACCTTGAAGATCCACTTGAGAGCGATAATCATAGCACAATCTGGAGGTGGCACTAATTCCCATAGATCAAGTCGATCGAACTCGTAAATTTCCTCTTGCATAGCATTAAAACTGCTGTCCTCAGACATTGCAGTTTTGACATCTTTTGTTTCGATCTTGGATAGTACATAGTTGAAGAAGCACCATGTTAGGTTTTAGGTTCCACTGAATGGAATTACTCTAAGTATGGAACCACTGCTAGAGCAAAAGAAACCACGGCTAGAAGAAAGGATTCCACTGCTATGTTAAACCACGGCTAGTAGTTTATGTAACCACCGCTAATGTATTGTAAGCAATCGCTAGTTAGATAAGTCGGTTTAATATTTTGTATTAGATAAATATGGAAAAGATATTTATCTTGTAGGTTACGTATTGTATATTGTAAATGACTCCTTAGCCTATAAAAGGAGGTCCTAGGTTAGAGTTAGATATACGTGTGTTAGATATATCGAAAGTCGATACACTTCAAGGTTGTAAAACCCTAATACTATTCAGAGTATTCGTTATTAATATAATTGAGGTGTTTAGTGATTTCTGTTGTTCTACTTCTTAAGAGTAAACATTATATTCCGCATTTTGTTTAGTAGAACATTGTTTAAGTCAGTTTCTATAAAGGATCGTTTGCTCAACTGGGATCAACAAGTGGTATCAGAGCTTGTGATCTAGAAACTGTAATCAAGAAGATGTCGTTTTTGCTGTAATCTGTTTTATTCATGAAATTCAAGATGTCTGATGAAACTCATATGGTTACTGCATCAAGGGTACCCATGCTGAAGCATGGTGAGTTTCAAGTGTGGAGAATGCGAATGAGGCAATACATTTGTATGATTGACTACATCATTTGGGAAGTTGTAGAGAATGGAGATACTCTACCTAAGAGGGGTGATGATGGAAAGCTTATCAGCATTGTTAGTGTAGTTGACAAGGCAAAAAGGAAGATGGAGATAAAAGCTCACAGTATTCTCAGTATGGGAATACCTAATGAATTTGCTTTGGACTTTCAAGAATATGAGACTGCAAAGGAACTAATGGATGCTCTTGAAACAAGGTTTGTTGGTAATGATGCTACCAAGAAATCCAAGAAAAATATGCTTAAACATCAACTTGAAAACTTCACTGCCCTTAATGGAGAGAATCTTGATGGAACCTACAACAGATTGCAAAAGCTCATAAGTCAACTCAAATTGGTTGACTACAAAATAGCTCAAGAAGATGTAAATCTTAAGTTTATCAGAAGCTTGTCTCCAGACTAGGCTGTGCATACAGTTTTGTGGAGAAATAAAGATGATTTTGAAAAGATGACTCTTGAAAATCTCTACAATAACTTGAAGGTTTATGATTCTGAAAAGAACATTGCTGGCTCATCCTCTTCTTCACAGAATATTGCTTTTTTGTCTACAAATCATAAAAGCTCTCAGGAAGCATCCACTGCTGCTTATGGAGTAACCACTGCTATTGCTAACAACACCACTGTTAGTGATAACATTAGTGATGGTGCTATCTGTGCAATTTTGGCTGATCTTACATCAAGTGTTACAATGCTAAATCAGGATTTGATCAAATAGATCCTGATGATCTTGAAGAAATCAATCTTCAGTGGCAAATGGCAATGTTGACACTACAAGCTAGGAAGTTCTTAAGGAGGACTGGAAGACAAGTTAAGTATGATGGTCAAAGAAGAGCTGGGTTTGACAAGAGTAAGATGGAGTGTTATAACTGCAAGAAGAAGGGGAATTTTGCTAGGGAATGTAAAGCTCCTAAGAGGAATGGTGAAGGATACAAGAAGGTTACTGAAGAACCAGTTTCTTCTTCTGCTTTTGTTGCTCAGGTTGGACTTGGTGATTATGACTGAAGTGATCAAATTGAAGAAGGACCCAATGCTGCTTTCCTTGCTAGTGAAGCTTCAAAAGAGCATAACTTTGCTCTTATGGCCTATGCCTCATCTTCTGGTTCTGATTTAGAGGTATCTAATGAGTCATAAAGTTCTACTTGTTCTTTTAAATCTTGTCAGGATAACTTAGAATCACTTAAGATTATTAAGAGTTTGAGAAAAGAGGTAGATATACTTGCTTTAGATAACCTAGGTTACAAAGTTGGTCTTGAGAATGTAGAAGAGAAACTTAACTTTTGCATTAAATGTAAGTTTGAGTATGTAGATAAGATAAACATACTAGGTGGTGAAATTGAACTTAAGGATAGAGATTAAGATGCTTAAACGAAACTAGAAGAAGCGAGAGAGTGTAAAACAAGAAGCCTTAGAAGATAAAGAGAAACATGTATCGTGGTTGCTAAAACACAATTTGCTTCTGATCTGGTTCATAAATCTATAGGGTGTCAATTGATGAAAAAGGGTTCTGGGATTGGATACAATAACGTACCACTACCCTCTCTAATGAAACATGTACCACCTGGAACTGAATTGTCATTTAGCAGTAAGTTTAGTTTCAACAAACCTATAGGTGAGATTAGTAAGTCTGAATCACCTAAGATAGGTTATGATAAGTCATCTAATGGTCCAATTATTGAAGATTGGGAATCAGATTCTGAGGAAGATAGGTCTGAATCAACACAGTCTGAGAAGGTAGAAAATGTTAAGTCTGTTGATTCTAAACAAGCCAACCTTATGCCTAGATTTGGAGCACCAATTTCTAGGAAAGTAGTAGACTATAATGAGATTCCTAGGGAACAGATGAAAAGATACATTCCTAGGGGTAATCAAAGAAAATTCAATGACATAATTTCAAATAGACTAGGAAGTGAGTTTCAATGTGTGAAAAAGGCTTGTTTTAACTGTGGTAGTTTTGATCATCTACAAAGACACTGTTTTAAAAATCAACCACAAGTCTGGAATCATTGGAGGAGGGTGAACCATAAAAACTTTTCAAAGAATACCATCCTCACCCAAACAAAACATGGTTCCAAAAGTCGTGCTAATGAAAATGGTAAAACAAAGACTATAATCATCACGCAACCAAATAGGTTCCAACCATCGCTAAGCCAACCAGAACACCGCCGAGCAAAAGTTTCCATTGCTAAGCGTAATATCACCACCGATTCAAAAGAGATTTTAACTATTCCAAAGGTGATAATCGACACGGTGGTTGGAAATCATTTTATGTCATAAGGCCTCGACTAATGGAAATGGAAACCTAAGACCAAGGTTTTACATAATGCCGTGGTTCAAAGAATGGACCTAAAGAAATTTGATTATGTTGATGACAGGCGCACCCAAGTCAAGATTGGCTTGGGTCCACAAAAGGAACTAACTTGTTTAAATTCATGTGTAGGGCAATCTACGGATGAGCTAAAAGACAAAGGAATTATTGATAGTGGTTGCTCTAGGCACATGACATGGGATGGAGCAACCTTGAAGACTTTGAAGCTTATAATGGAGGACATGTGGCATTTGGCAATGATCCAAAAGAGGAAAAATAGTTGGCGAGGAACTATCATAATAGGAAAGTGGATTTTGAGAAGGTTTATCCGCACAGGACCAAGTACAATCTATTCAAGTGTTTCTCAAATGTGTGATAAGAAAACTGGGTACTTTTAGGGAAACCGAGTGTGTGGTGTTGTCACATGATTTTAAAATGCCTCGATGAAAAATATGTACAGTTAAGGGTACCTAGGAAAGAAAACATATACTGCTTTAATATGAAATATGTAATTCCTAATAGGTCCTTAACCTGTTTGTTTGCTAAGGCATCAGTTGATGAGTCAAAATTGTGGCATAGAAGGCTAGGTCACCTTAATTTCAATCAATAAACTGGTAAAGGGCAACTTAGTAAGAGGGTTACCTTCTAAGGTTTTTGAGTGTAAAGAAGTTTGTGTGGCTTGTCAGAAAGGAAAACAACATAGAGCCTCTTGTAAGACCAAGACAATTAACATCATTACCCAACCACTGTTTATGCTTCATAAGGACTTATTTGGCCCTACCTTTGTTAAAAGTTTGAACCATAAGCAGTATTGCCTAGTTATTACTGATGATTATAGTAGATTTTCTTGGGTATACTTTTTAGCTGCTAAGAGTGAAACTAGTGAGATCCTCTAGAGTTTCATTACTAGGATAAAAATCAAGTAAACCATAAGGTCAAAGTAATCAGATGTGATAATGGAACTGAGTTTAAAAATGATGTAATGAGTCAGTTACGTGTGGCTAAGGGTATAGAAAGACAGTTTAGTGTTGCTAGGACACCACAATGAATGGTGTAGCTAAAAGGAAAAATAAAACACTAATTGTGGTCGCAAGAACAATGTTTTCGAATCTAAGTTACCAACTACCTTTTGGGTCAAGTCGTAGGAACTGCATGTTATGTGCGAGAATAGAAGCAAGGTAGTGAAGCCTCATAACAAGACTCCTATGAGTCGTATATGATAGGAAGCCTATGATAACATTCCTAAAACCTTTTGGGTGTCCTGTTACTATCTTGAATACCATAGACTACCTAGGCAAGTTTCAAGAAAAAGCAGATGATGGATACTTTCTTGGCTATTCTTTTAATAGCAAAGCCTTTAGAGTATAAAATAGGAGGACTAGAATTGTAGAAGAAAACTTACATGTTAAATTTAGTGAAGAGACTCCTAGTATTGAGACAAAAAACCAGAGTGGCTGTTTAACATTGATATGCTAACCAAATCTATGAATTATGATCCTATTATTGCAGGTACATCCACTAATATTGATGCAGGTACTCAAAAGAATTCTGATAGAGAAGCAAATTCTAAGGAAGATGATTCTCCAAAGGAATTCTATTTGATTGAAAAGTGGAAAGCTGGTCCTGTCTCACCCATCAATGAAAAGAAGAGTGCCACTGATGATGATGATTTGGATTCTGGAAGCAAGGGTAATCATCATCAAGATAAAGAAGAGTTGTTGCAAGATAACTCAGTGTCGGTATAAGAAATTGAAAAGAAGAAGAAAAATTCTGAAAGCACTGCTAAGCATAATGAAAGCACTGCTAGGCCAAGTTCTACCACTGCTAGTTCAATTGAAACCCCGGCTGCAAGTTCTGATAGCAGTACTTACTTTGGAATCCCTGCCAAACCACTATTTGGTGATGATGAGTATCCAACTAATCCTGATATGCCTCCTTTGGAAGAAATGGATACTCCCACTGATGATGAAAATATGGATGACTTTTTCAACGGTGCTGATCTTACTAATTTGGAAACTGTCATTCCAGAAAGTACAATTTCTACCACCAGGGTGCATAAGAATCATCCCAAAGAGCAAATTCTTGGAGATCTGAATACTCCAGTTCAAACAAGAAGTAAGGCTTTGAACACTAAAACCTTTCCTGAACAAGGTTTCTTTGCTAGATCACTTCACAAAAGGAACAGTCATCAAGATCTGCAAAATTGTTTGTTTGCTTGCTTTTTGTCACAAAAGGAGCCCAAAAGAGTTGAAGAAGCATTAGGAGAAGAAGGTTGGATTGAATCCATGCAAGAGGAGCTGCTACAATTTAAGATTCACGAAGTGTGGACATTGGTTGATCTTCCTAATGGTAAGAGGGCTATTGGTACTAAATGGGTATTCAGAAACAAAAGGGATGAAAGGGGTATTGTGGTGAGGAATAAATCAAGGTTGGTTGCTCTAGGATACACACAAACTGAAGGTTTGGATTATGATGAAGTATTTTCACCAGTTGCCTGAATTGAAGCTATAAGATTGTTTTGGCATATGCTTCATTCAAAATTTTGTGGTGTATCAAATGGATGTTAAGAGTGCCTTTCAGATGGTACTATTGATGAGGAGGTATATGTTTGTCAACCTCCCGGTTTTGGAGATCCCGATCATCCCGATAAGGTCTACAGGTGAAAGAAGGCTATGTATGGTTTGCATCAAGCTCCAAGGGCATGGTATGAATGACTTTCTACTTATTTGATAGACAATGGTTTCAAGAGGGGACTGATTGATAAGACCTTGTTCATAAGGAAGCTCAAGGATGATATCTTGTTGGTTCAGGTTTATGTTGATGACATCATATTTGGCTTAACCAATAAGGAGATGTGCAAAGACTTTGAGAAACTTATGCATGATAAGTTTCAGATGAGTTCTATGGGTGAACTCACTTTCTTTTTAGGGCTACAAGTTCAACAGAGGAATGATGGTATATTCATTAGTCAAGACAAGTATGTAGCAGATGTTTTAAAGAAGTTTGGATTCCAGGATGTAAAGAGTGCTAGTACACCTATGGAGACTCTGAAACCACTGCTACCAGATGATGGAAGTCTTAAAGTTGATTTGAAGCTGTATAGATCCATGATTGGATCTTTGATGTATCTCACTGCATCTAGGCCAGATATTATGTTCTCAGTATGTGTGTGTGCAAGATTTCAAGTCACACCAAACACATCACACATGAATGCTGTGAAGAGAATCTTTAGATATCTTAAGGGTCATCCTAAATTGGGCCTTTGGTATTCTAAGGATTTAGCTTTTGATTTGGTGGCCTATACAGACAATGATTATGCTGGAGCTAGTTTGGATAGGAAATCTACTACTGGAGGATGTCAGTTTTTGGGAAGCAGGCTAATCTCATGGCGGTGTAAAAGCATATAATTGTGGCCAATTCCACCACCAAGCCGAGTATGTGGTCCGCTAGTTGTTGTGGTCAAGTGCTTTGGATTCGTAATCAATTGTTGGACTTTGGGTACAATTTTATGCATACTAAGATTTACATTGATAATAACAGTATAATATGCATTATTAAAAATCCTATTTTGCATTCTAGAACTAAACATATTGAGATAAGGCATCATTTTATTAGAGATTGTAATGAAAAAAAGTTAATTCAAATGGTAAAAATCCATACTGATTTCAATGTTGCTGATCTTCTCACTAAAGCTTTTGATGTGGGGAGGTTTCAGTACCTTGTAAAAGTTTGTAAAAGTTTTGTACTGTTATTAGTTGATCTTAGTATTGCTTGTTTTGTTCTATCCACTGCTTGTTTCTTTGTGTTTCCACTAACTATTTTGCAGATCAAAGAAATAAATCACAACCAGTATGATGCAACAAACTTAAAAGAAAAACATGGTGATATTATTCATTCATTAGAACTGCATACAGGATGCAGAGTTACAACCATCCTATTCAGATTACCAACAGCAAAGTACAACAAAAGATAACATCTTCAAACAACCATCAAAAGATAACAAGCTTCACATCATACACCTACACCACCTAAGGCTTCTTGGCTATTGCCCAAGCTGGCATCTCCTTCTGGACTCCTTGTCCACCAATCACATCCCAACTTTGGGACAAGCAAGTCCCCTCACTCTTTCTCTTATGGGAGGAGATGAGGATGATGGACCAGCTGGTGGTGGGAGGAGTGCTTGCAAAGGTGGTGCTGGAAGTAGCTCTGGTGGAGGTATCTCAGCAAGGGGAGGCACAAACACTGCTCTGGAAGAAGCTTCATTATCTGTGTCTTCAAATGGAGACACATAGCTTGGCATAGAGCTCAACTCAGAACTGGATACTTTCTTGATGGAATTTTATGGCATTGGTTGAATGGAAGAAGGTCCAGCAAGTGAAGGATTTGTGCTCATGACTGTGTGAGATCTTTTCCTTGATGCATCTTCCTGGTCAACCCTACCTGATGCAACTAACTCTTCCCAAACACTGTCTGAGGAAGAGCTGTTAGTGTCTGATGTGAGATCAATAGGGTTTGACTTACTCATGGTGATGGTTTTGAAGTGTTTTTAGTAAGAAGGTTTTTAGGTATGTGAGAATTGTGTGTGGTATGTGGGTGATTTACTCTTTAATAGAGTTAAGTGAGAAATCAGTAAGTAAATGTGTGGAAGGTGTGATTTGTTGAGGAGTAAATGAAGTCTTTGACTTTGGTGGATGGATTAATGAGTTGGAGTTGACCATTTGACTGGGAGTTTAGTATTGTTGTTAACCACTGTTAGTATAAATTTTGAAACCACTTCTTGTTATTCTAACCACTGCTAACCTTAACAATGTTTCAAGTGTCTGGTTTGTGTTTGTGATGTGCAGGTATGAAGGAGCTTTTGTATATTTTGGAGCTTTGTGGAGCTGTTGCTCTGGCTGTTTAAAAAAAATAAAAAATAAAAATCTGAATCTTTTGTAATCCTTCATACTAATGCATGATATCACTATTTTTGGCTTAGATTTTGTTGCAGCAGTCTTAGTCAAAATATTGGAGTGTGGGTGATGTATCCACTGCTAGAACATTTCAAACCACTGCTACTGGTAATCAAACCACTGCTAGTGCTGACGATGGAAACTTGAGGGGCTATTTTGTAACTTTGCTGATAACGTATTTATTCCCTCATATCACTGACAGATCATTTAATTGATCTTCAAATCACTTCCAATTGGCGCTTTACACAAACCCTAACCATTCCCAACTGCTTAATTCACAATGCCATATCATATCTCATCACTAATCACAATGCCGACTTTGTATTCCAAAACCCATAACCTAGTTGCATACTTGGTAAATAACACTCAATCAGAAGGATTTCATGAGATGATTGATTTTCTTAAACACGGTCCTATCCACTTTGCGTTAACAGTAGAACCAGTGGAAAACTAGAAGGGGGGGTTGAATAGTTTTGCCAACTAAAACTCGTTTTAAACTATTTAGATCGACTTATGTCAATCTAATTGGGTATGTGATTGGCTCCAAACGGTCAAGTTTATTACACAAGTCAACCACTTGTGAATGGTCAACCGTAATAAAAGTCAGACGGCTTGAGAACGCAATGCAATTAAGTCCAGGAGAGTTTAGTGTTTCCCCGGGTCGTTAAGTCCCAACGAGGTGTGAACACTGTAATACAACGAATCTGTGATCGGGTGAATATTGAACAGGAAAGGGTTTTGAGTGATTTATACTGAGGAATAAAAGAAAATAGCTTAAACAAGCTATAAGAACAAGTACGTGAAAGCATAATACTTAGAAACGTCTAAAATCTAAAAACGCGTACATTTAATTAAAATTTTACGTAAACGTACGAAACAAAACGTGGAATTAAATAAATAAAACACCTATGGGTATGAAGATAATGTTTTTACAATCCTAATGATGCAAGAAAATTATTAGAAAATTAAAATTATTTTTATAACTATTTATTTAATTATTATTAATTAAAAACTATTTTTAACTATTTAATAATATATTAACATACAAGAAAATAGGAAATTAACCTAGAAAAATAAAATTATAACTTAGAAAATCTAAAATATTATAAAACAAATTTTAAAACTGAAAATATATTTTTAGACTTTTATGTATTTATTATTAATTTAAAACTATTTAAAACTAATTAAAATACTAGAAAATCTATTTAAGCTAAGAAAATTCGGAAAATACTTTTTATGACTTTTGAATATTCTAAAACTAATAAAATTGAAATTGCATTTTCGAACATTTTCCGAATTATTTGAATAAAAAGCTAATTAAAAGTCTTAAAACCGATTTAAAATAAGAAATATAGCAAACAGTGATGAAAAATTATGAAAAATTCAGGAAAATTCTAAAATATTATTATAATTCTAAGAAAAATAAGAAAAGCAAGTCTAGTGTACTTGAATTGAGGGCTGTATTGAAACTGCTTATTAATAAGCTCTCCTAAATAAGCAAAAGGCAACTATAGTGAACTAAAAGCTAGCAGGACCTGGATTATGCTATTACTACCTAAATTTTACTAAATATGACTATCCTACACTACTGAAATGCTAGCTACACAGTTTAAATGTGTTTAAGGCACAAGAACCAAAAAGGCTTGTCTAGCTAATTTGTAGCTTATGCACAGGTCTACCAAATAAGCTGAAATGGAAACCAAGACTTGGATTCTCAAGACCACCAACCAAAGGAACCAATGAACCAAGTCTAAGCCCTAGAGAAGCTATTATGAGCTTTCTAGAGCTTCTACAAGAAGTTTGTTTCACACCCGCTTATGATCGAGTGTGAGCAGGCATATGAGCTTAATTGAAAAGTCGCTTTGAAGCTTAAAGAAAATTACAAAAATCTACAAAATCGATTTCAACTAAAGACCAGTTGAACTAGGAAATCCCAAAGTGTCACTTATTTTAACTCAAAACTGAGTTCATGAAACATCAACAAAGTTTGGGCAAAAACTGATTTGTGCAATTTTGACTTTTATAGATAAAACTGAAATGTTGACTAAAGTGAGATTTGAATCAACTGAATTGAATGAGAACTATGTAAAGTGATGGAATAAAACTGAAACAAGCTAGTTTAACTACAAATGAGCTTACATGCAAGTTACCACAAGCTGATGAAAACAGTTTTTAGCTTGAGATAAGATTTAGGTTTTATTTGACTTTTATTGAAATGAGATACAATTTTAAGACTAAAATGACTATGAAATGACTTATAGAGACTACAGCAACTAAATCCAACTACTGATAGACACAAGAACCTTAACTTACAACTTAATCCAAACACTACCTTAATGAAACTAATAAGCAATTACAACTATCTTATCTTACTTCTACTAGTGCAATATTGAAAAAGGAGATCTAACAATAATCCTAGAGCTAAAATAAAGCAAATTCAAGCACTATCATGATCAAATATAGACTGAACTGAGACTGAGCATACATGGCAGTTTTAGAGAAAGGGAAACCAAACTTACATGAGGTCCAGCTGAAAGGAGCTTTATACAGAACCAACCAATTCATTTCAAACCTAAATTTAACCCATTTCCATCTCAGAATCAACCCAAATCAACCATTTCACAACCAATATCACCAGCAGTTGACTTTCATTGACTTTTTTGGTTTTTTCTAAATTAAACTACTAGAGTCTAATTCAGGCTTATGAAAAGCTACAATAAGCTTATCTGAGCTTGTTTGAAGGGTAAAAGAGCTTGTGTGACTTCTAATTAGTATAAATAACTTAATACGAATTATCAAGAAACATAAAAACTTGAAATCTTATTAAGATTGGAATAATTACAATACAAAAGTGATTTTTAACTTGAAATAAACTTGATATTACACTGAAAACTTAAATTCAAACTAGAACAAACATAAAGTAAATTTTACACTATGAAGTGGTCTAAAACATGCGACACTTCTTTCTCTCTGCCTTCTTTTCCTTTATATATGATCATTAGGGTTCCTTGGGTTCCTCTGAATCTTTCCCACTTTGATTCATGGCCATTGGATCACCAAAGTGATCCCGCCTTTGAAATGCAAATTGGCGCCAAAAGTCCTTATTCTTGTTTTGGTTAACTTGGAGCATTTTAGAACAATTAATGATTCTTGGTATGTTGTGGAGGTGGAAGGTAGTGGGTATGGAGTCGAGAGCAGTGGTGGGCGGTGGTGAGTGAGGTGGTAGAAGCAGGTAAACAGGTGGAAGGGGTGGAATAGTTTGGCGGGGTTGTGTGAAAGTCAAACCTAGTTTGACTGGGGGAGGTTTAATAACTGGGAAAGGGTTCAATTGGGGGGTTCATATGGGTTTTGAACTGTATATAAGGGTCTGGTTTGTTTGTTTAATATACAAGGACCAAAATTGCAATTTCTGCAAAGTTAAGGGGCTGAACCTGCCACTTTTCCAAACTTATCACAAGGACCAAACTTGCCAATCTTTAATAGTACAAGGACCACATTTGATTATTTTCACTTTTTAAATATCCGAGGACTATTTTTGACATTTTTCAAAGTTGAGGGACCAAAGTTGTCATTTTGTAATTTTCAAACTTTAAAGGGTTTGTTTTGACAACTTTTGAATCCCATGGAACTTAAATGATTTTTTTCTTTATTTTGATTTACCAGGGACTAGATTTGACAACTTTTAAAACTTGGGGGACTAAAACTACCAATTATGCAAACTTGATACGTTTTTCACCTGATTTTGATATTTTTGCATTTGAAACACATAAAACACTTATTTGTGATATTTTTATCATTTTGATGCATTTCGAGTGTTTTCGGATGTTTTTGCGCTTTAAATGGTACAAAACCGATGAGTATTTAGACACTCATCAATCCCCACACTAAGATATTGCTAGTCCCTAGCAATCTTTTGAGAAAACTTAATGGATTTCATCTCTTTACCAAAATCCATTACTTCGAGTAGCCAATTGTTTCATTCAAGTAAGAACCTTGGTACAATGATAACCAAATGATTTTGAGCAAATCACCGACTTTCAACGGTTTTGATTTGTCTTTACGAAGCCGTTTGCTACGGACTAGCCAACTCTTAGATAAAATATCTTTGGTGAGTCGATTACCAATTTTGGTTTTTCCACGCCTTTACCACAAGCCATAAACTTGCGGGCTAGCCAACTCTTCACTAATTAAAGATATGGCGAATGAATACCATACAATTTTGGGCAAATTGCAAGCCGTCAACGGATTTGATATATCTTTACCAAGAGCCGTTTGCTCTGGATTAGCCAATCCTTTTGTGGGTTAGACATGGTGGATGATTACCATTTGTTGTGTTTAGTACATAGTACTTCCACTAAAAAAATTAAAATTTGGCCATTTTGGAGGAAAAAGGGACTAAAGGGTACATTTATGATCAAATTCGCGAATTTCCCCACACTTAGAAATGAATATTGTCCTCAATATTCAAAGTACCTACTGTTATGCCGAAACTTAGAACGTAAAAGATAACATTACTAGCTAAGTGTAGAAACACAACAATTATTCTCTTTTAATATTTACAATTTTCATTCATTTTAAGATCTATATACAACATGTGGGCATCTCCCCACACTAAGTGGTACACACGGTGAAAACCCATGTTTAACTATCGTTTTTGATTACCGAGTCGCTAGCTTGACTCGACCCAATTAATTTGTTCATGGGAAGTAAGTGGAAGAGACAATCTCCATCGGACTTTCATTCAAGATGTTTGGATAAACATTAAAGTGCGTGAAAGTTCCACACCGATGAGGTATACATAGAACCGCTCACAAATAATAAATGAAAATGCCGGGGTCAAAAATAATGTCTTCATTCCCGAAGGAGTGAAGAACAGGAGGAGCCACGGGATAAGTGAAGAAGAGAAAGAAAATCATGATAAACATCATGACTAACTCATCATCATCAGAAGGAGAATTCATGATTTCTAGATCATGAATCTCATCATTTAAGCTCACGTGATCAAGACAAATCCCGGGTGTGTCATGATCAAAGTGGAAGTTATCATACTCAAAGGAGATATGATATGAGTGAGTGCACCGCGAACTCCTCGTGAAGAGAATCAATCACAAGATGTAAATCGTGAATTCTTGTTCCATCAGACTCATCACTATCCTCAACTGAGTATCAAATAGTGGATTCTCGAGAATTAAAGTGAATTCAGTCGAATTCAAATAGAGGATTAGTGAGGGTTGTTTTGAATGCTTCAGAACAAAGTGATCAACATTCTCTATTGGACCGTTAGGGTGAGAAGTGAGTGAACGATCATTATAAAGGAGACTTTCAAGCTCTCCCGGATCGGCCAAAATCAAAGAGACCATCGTCACTTTCGATGAAAGTGGATGATGTGAGTGAGTTCATCGGTGAACTCCTCAAGAAGAGGATCGATCGTGGAAGTGATGCCTCAACATACTCGATGTTTCCATAGGAAGCACAATCGTCGCTAAGATCGGAGAAAGTTTCAAAATGATCTTTTGAACACTCAAGAGGGAAGAGAATCACACATATGATCGAAGTTCCTGTGACTCTCTCGGGATTGGGACAAGGTTCTCAACACTAGACTTTATGAATTCGTCCGATTCCTTTTCGTGAACAAGTGTCAAGATGCTCATCCCCCATGTTTAGAGAGTGAGTGGGAATATCGGGTGTGATAACAACGATCGAGGAGTTGAGAAGGACTAGCATACATATGTTTTATACTTTCCATTTGTTCTTCGCTAGTAATTCCATCATAGTCTTTTCTCCCGATTTTTCATGGAAGGAATTTCAACCGATGAACTTGATGAACCCGTACAAAATTGACGAATATCAAGGGTAACTTCATCATCATCGCCATCGTGAATGAAACGGAATCGAGAGCTAGATTTGGTGCTTTTTCTTTTGCAATTGATTCCCTAATAGATTTTTCAAAGGCAATTTGGGAATTTAATTTAGCACCCGCTTCTTGACTAACAATTCTTCCATGGATTTCTCATTTGGATTATCTTGGGAATGTTTACATTCCTTCAAATCTTTCACTAAATCCAAAGATCAAGGAGAATATTTTGAGGAAGTGGCTCAGCCGAGGTGGTGCCCGATTCACTTGGTATTGTAGAGGTTGGTCATGATACGAAGAGTCGAATTGTTACAAGAAAATGGATTCCTTGTTTGACAATCGAGCTAAAGTGAGGACCTCCACAATACTCACAACAAGAAACTGATGTGGTACGTGAGTCATATGTGTTGTAGTCATAATTGTTATCGGGAACCCGCTCATAGACAAGCGGGTTTCCGATTGACAATCGAATCGGAGTGTGAACCACCACAATACTCACAACAAGAAATCTGAGTCTCACGGTGGTAGCCGATGGAATAAATAAGTTGTGTTATGGTAGGAATAGGGATCCTGCTTATAGACAGCACCCGCTTCCCGATTCCACCATGCTACAACCGGGGCAATTGCCACCATTATAAGGACCACCACACCATTGACAACCAAGAGGGTGAGGATAAGACATAGAAAGAATCAAAGGGTTACAGAGGGGTTGGGATGAAGAATCAAAGATGTGAGAGGGTAAAGATGGATATTTTTGGATTTTGTTTGAATAAACATTTTGTAAAAACAAAGAATGAAAATATTTTTGGGTTTTTGTGTTTGTTGAAAACTGATTTTAAAATGTTTTCGGGAACCGTTTTGTTTTTATATGATAATAATAAGAAAATATGAACAAGGATGGTAAATATACAATGGATGTATATTCAACAACACTGATGCTTCAAATTCGTAGAACGCAGCACACCTCCCCGGCAGCGGCGCCAAAATTTGATTGGCTCCAAACGGTCAAGTTTATTACACAAGTCAACCACTTGTGAACGGTCAACCGTAATAAAAGTCAGATGGCTTGAGAACGCAATGCAATTAAGTCCAGGAGAGTTTAGTGTTTCCCCGGGTCGTTAAGTCCCAACGAGGTGTGAACACTGTAATACAACGAATCTGTGATCGGGTGAATATTGAACAGGAAGGGGTTTTGAGTGATTTATACTGAGGAATAAAATAAAATAGCTTAAACAAGCTATAAGAACAAGTACGTGAAAGCGTAATACTTAGAAACGTCTAAAATCTCAAAACGCGTACGTTTAATTAAAATTTTACGTAAACGTCGAAACAAAACGTGAAATTAAATAAATAAAACACCTATGGGTATGAAGATAATGTTTTACAATCCTAATGATGCAAGAAAATTATTAGAAAATTAAAATTATTTTTATAACTATTTATTTAATTATTATTAATTAAAAACTATTTTAACTATTTAATAATATATTAAAATACAAGAAAATAGGAAATTAACCTAGAAAAATGAAATTATAACTTAGAAAAATCTAAAATATTATAAAACTAATTTTAAAACGAAAATATATTTTTAGACTTTTATGTATTTATTATTAATTTAAAACTATTTAAAACTAATTAAAATACTAGAAAATCTATTTAAGCTAAGAAAATTTGAAAAAATACTTTTTATGACTTTTGAATATTCTAAAACTAATAAAATTGAAATTGCATTTTCGAACATTTTCTCAATTATTTGAATAAAAGCTAATTAAAAAGTCTTAAAACCGATTTAAAATAAGAAATATAGCAAACAAGGATGAAAAATTATGAAAATTCAGAAAATTCTAAAATATTATTATAATTCTAAGAATAATAAGAAAAGCAAGTCTAGTGTACTTGAATTAAGGGTCAGATTGAAACCGCTTATTAATAAGCTCTCCTAAATAAGCAAAAGGCAACTATAGTGAACTAAAAGCTAGCAGGACACGGAATTACTACCTAAATTTTACTAAATATGACTATCCTACACTCATCGAAATGCTAGCTACAGTTTAAATGTGTTTAAGGCACAAGAACCAAAAAGGCTTGTCTAGCTAATTTGTAGCTTATGCACGTGTCTACCAAATAAGTCGAAATGGAAACCAAGACTTGGATTCTCAAGACCACCAACCAAAGGAACCAATGAACCAAGTATAAGCCCTAGAGAAGCTATTATGAGCTTTCTAGAGCTTCTACAAGAAGTTTGTTTTCACACTCGCCATGACCGAGTGTGAACAGGCATATGAGCTTAATTGAAAAGTCGCTTTGAAGCTTAAAGAAAATTACAAAAATCTACAAAATCGATTTCAACTAAAGACCAGTTGAACTAGGAAATCCCAAAGTGTCACTTATTTTAACTCAAACCGAGTTCATGAAAACATCAACAAAGTTTGGGCAAAACCGATTTGTGCAATTTGACTTTTATAGATAAAACCGAAATGTTGACTAAAGTGAGATTTGAATCAATCGAATTGAATGAGAACTATGTAAAGTGATGGAATAAAACCAAAACAAGCTAGTTTAACTACAAATGAGCTTATATGCAAGTTACCACAAGCTGATGAAAACAGTTTTTAGCTTGAGATAAGATTTAGGTTTTATTTGACTTTTATTGAAATGAGATACAATTTTAAGACTAAAATGACTATGAAATGACTTATAGAGACTACAAAGAACTAAATCCAACTCTTGATAGACACAAGAACCTTAACTTACGACTTAATCCAAACACTACCTTAATGAAACTAATAAGCAATTACAACTATCTAATCTTACTTCTACTAGTGCAATATTGAAAAGGAGATCTAACAATAATCCTAGAGCTAAAATAAAGCAAATTCAAGCACTATCATGATCAAATATAGACTAAACCGAGACCGAGCATACATGGCGCTTTTTAGAAAGGAAACCAAACTTACATGAGGTCCAATGAAAGGAGCTTTATACGTAACCAACCAATTCATTTCAAACCTAAATTTAACCCATTTCCATCTCGAATCTACCCAAATCTACCATTTCACAACCAATATCACCAAGAGCTGACTTTCATTGACTTTTTGGTTTTTCTAAATTAAACTACTAGAGTCTAATTCGAGCTTATGAAAAGCTACAATAAGCTTATCCGAGCTTGTTCAAGGGTAAAAGAGCTTGTGTGACTTCTAATTAGTATAAATAACTTAATACTGAATTATCAAGAAACATAAAAACTTGAAATCTTATTAAGCTTGGAATAACTACAATACAAAAGTGATTTTAACTTGAAATAAACTTGATATTACACCGAAAACTTAAATTCAAACTAGAACAAACATAAAGTAAATTTTACACTATGAAGTGGTCTAAAACATGCGACACTTCTTTCTCTCTTTTTTTCCTTTTATATATGATCATTAGGGTTCCTTGGGTTCCTCTCGAATCTTTCCCACTTTGATTCATGGCCATTGGATCACCAAAGTGATCCGGCCTTTGAAATCCAAATTGGCGCCAAAAGTCCTTATTCTTGCTTTTGGTTAACTTGGAGCATTTTAGAACAATTAATGATTCTTGGTATGTTGTGGAGGTGGAAGGTAGTGGGTATGGAGTCGGAGATGGTGGTGGACAAAGGTGAGTGAGGTGGTAGAAGCGGTAAACAGTGGAAGGGTGGAATAGTTTGGCGGGGTTGTGTGAAAGTCAAACCTAGTTTGACCGGGGAGGTTTAATAACGGGAAAGGGTTCAATTGGGGGTTCATATGGGTTTTGAATCGTATATAAGGGTCCGGTTTGTTTGTTTAATATACAAGGACCAAAATTGCAATTTCGCAGTTAAGGGCCGAACACGCCACTTTTCCAAACTTATCACAAGGACCAAACTTGCCAATCTTTAATAGTACAAGGACCACATTTGATTATTTTCACTTTTTAAATATCCGAGGACTATTTTGACATTTTCAAAGTTGAGGACCAAAGTTGTCATTTTGTAATTTTCAAACTTTGAAGGGTTTGTTTTGACAACTTTTGAATCCATGGACCTTAAATGATTTTTTTTTATTTTGATTAACCAGGACTAGATTTGACAACTTTGAAACTTGGGAGACTAAAGCGCCAATAAAACACTTATTTGTGATATTTTTATCATTTTGATGCATTTAAGTGTTTTCGGATGTTTTTGCGCTTTAAATGGTACAAAATGATGAGTATTTAGACACTCATTAGTATGTGTTGGATGTTGATAACCAAACATATAGATGTATAAATATGTAATGAAAAGATAAGAGTAAAAGCACAAAACCACAACGCAGTATTTGTAGTGGTTCGGCTACAAAGACACCTTCCTTGCCTCTACTCCACTCCCCCGAGTCACCTACTCGAGAGTTCGTAATCACTACACAACACCGAATCTTTATGGTGGAAAAACCTTCACAACGTTGCCTACTCTTTTTCGGTACTAGGCTAACCACCGGGTTCTTTCACACCAAGGTGAACCACACCTACCACAACGTCGCCTACCCTTTATCCCAGACTAGGCTAGATACCGAGTTCCATTACAATGGAGGAACTACTACCCAACACTACACCAATGACTAACCCCAAAGGAGACCAACTCCTTATTACAACATCATCAAGGATATCAATATCCTTGGATCCAATACTAATCTATCTTGTACATCGCAACACACCATATTGAATGTACATCTTAGGCACCTTTCACTAATGCCTTTGACTAGATCTTCAATACACCCTTCACTAATGTCTTGTGACTCGACTTCTAGGCACCCTTCACTAATGCCTACAATACGAACGATCGACACCTTTCACTAATGTCTTCGTCTTGACACTTGAGACATCTTTCACTAATGTCTTCAACACTACACTTCTTAGTAGAAAGAAAAGAACCATCAACTAGAGGAATTCGATAGTCTTGATGATGAGGAAGCATGGCAACTCACAGACTTGAGCTTGCTTGACTTTAAAGATGGTGATCTCGCCTTTAAGAGGAACCTAGAGGATCACACAAAAACAAAACTACAAACATAGATCACTTTGATTTGGGGTTAGAGAGTTTTTAACTCAAAGAGAAAGTATGTGAGAGGGGTGGTAAACAATGAAGAAATGGCTCACTATTTATAGAGAGAAAATTCCTCATCGCTCCCGGATCCTCCTACAAGGGATCCGTCTAGCGAATGCTAGGGATCCGTGGGACGCCTCTTTGCCTATAGGTATTTTGGTTATGGGTCGGGGTCATGGTTTATGGGTTGATCCATGGGTCTTTATTAGATACAATGTATCTCATGAGTGCAATGCACCTAGTCAAATGGGTATGGGTCAATACCATGGGTTATGGATATTATCCATATATGACATAAGCATGATGTCATGCAATGGGTTATGGGTCATGCTCCATGGATATGGGTCATGGACTTTGGGTTGTACCCAACTACATTCAATGTATTTGGTCAATGGGTTATGATACTTAAGTTTCTACCCATTTATATTACTCAATATACTACATACTAGTTATGTGTATATTTTACCCAAATATGTAAACACTAGTTGTTGTACATATGTAATACTAAATCATAAAATCACTTATACTTGTTTTAGTGTTTTATGTGAGAACGTAAGTGTTAGAAACTATTAGCTCAAACCATTTACGTATTTTATTTGTTTCGTTAAAATGATTTCGTTTGTTATCAACAAAACATTAGAAGATCGTAAAATATAAATAAACATTTTACGGCTTATTTGTATTAACAATCTCCCTTTTGTTGATGACAAACTTAAAATTATTTTAAGGAAAAGCTAAAATTGTAAAAGTTTGAATTTGTAGTTTTACTTTTTCTCCCCTTTTGTCGAAACAAAAAGAGATTCGAAAGGAAACTAACACATTGTTTTAAGAAAAACATGTGAAAAAAAAATAAAATAAAAAAGAAAGAAAAAATAGAGAGCAAGTAACGGGAAAGGATCTCGTCTTAACTCCCCCTTGATGAGTCCATTCCTATGTGAGGGCGTCAAGTAAAAATAATAATAAGCTAGTTTATTTGCAACAAAGTTTGCAAAAGATTTCGTCTATGTGACGAATATGCTCCCCCTTGATGATTGCAACCTTGCAAAGGGATGTCATGAAATGTAATCCTAATATTGCAAGTAATTTTTGCAATGTATTGCTTTGACACAAAGCTCCCCCTAGCTTGTAGAGTGTCAAAGTCTTTTCGTGTAAATTGAATAACTACAAAAGAAAGGTTAGAAAACAAGTAGAATGCATAATTTCCTGTAAATATGACTCAAGTTAGTAGAAAATTAGTTTTCTGTCTCACGGATCCCACGGTTCCCTCCTTGTAGGGATCCGTCTAGGCAAATTAAAGGGATCCGTCTGGCTGATGACTGATTTCAGCAATGGTGATATAACAAATAATGTTAGCGTCAAAGTGAGATATGTATTACACAACACAATCATATACTCAGCAAGTAGCATGTAATTTCATTTAATAAAACTAGAGGTATGATATGCATGACTCTAAAAACTAAGAAAATGAACGATACATGACTTGGAATTACTAGATTTATCTAAGTAACGCTGATACTAGGACAACACTAAAATCCTCTAGCTCAAGTTTGTTTAGGTTTAATCTCGTCGAAACGCTCGAGAAGATGATAAAACATGAAACGTTGATCTTCCGTATTTCATGTATTAAACTTTCAACATGTTGACAATGATAGCAATCTTTGTCATGGCTAGGTGGTGATGGTGGAAGAAAAGAAATTGCTTGATGTAAAGGATCAAGTGAAGCGGGTTGGGGAGCCTCAAACAACGGAGGGATTGGTGGAGGCACATTTGAAGATGGCTCGACCAAGAATGATGGTGGTGGTAGAAAGTGTCAACTTCCATATGGCCGGGTGGTTGATTTTGATAATTTCTCATAATCTAAATGGGATTATATGATAGTGACGGCGAAACGGAAGTCGGAGCTAGTGTTGACTCAACACCATGATTTTGTACCATTATTCCTCCTAATGAGGAGAATGTTGCCGGTGGAGGAGGATGAGACGGCCTAGGAGGAAAATCCTCTAAATTGTAGAGGTGTGGTGACGATAGTGGAGTTGTGAATGAGATAGCTCCAGGAACCAATGGTGATGATTTAGTGGAGATGGGATTGTTTTGCCTAGGAGGTATGCTGGTGTTTGGCATAGGTAGTTTTGTGGGTACTATCCTCTTAGGGATTGGTTTGATTGGTGGAGGAGAAATCCTTGCATTAGTGGACTTGACCGGAGATGATTCGGTTAAAGAGATTTCATGTACAACACGAGCAATTTTCTTGGGTGGTTCTTTAGTGGATGAGATACCACTTGAGCTTTCCTTATGATGAGATGATTTCAAGAAGTTTGTAAAGATTTCTAAGTCTGAAAATGAGGATGAAGATGATGACTTTAGGAGTCCTAATAATGTGGTTTATAAAGCAAAGAATTTGGCAAGTGCATTCAAGACTTAAGCCACTAGAATTCATTAGAATGTGATGATTAACATGCACAAGAGTCAACTTCGAGTTGTACTAATCTAGGAACTCATTTAAGATGAGATGGAGTGTTTAAGTTAGCAAGATGAGCTTGAAATGATTGTTTTGGCTAGAGTTGACATAAATCATTATACGGATCCCACGGTTCCCTCCTTTGAGGATCCGCCTAGGCTAATCCTAGGGATCCGTTTCTCAGCACTTTGAAGAGATGCAATGATGTTTTGTAAGGTCTAATGCCTATTTCTTCTTGAGTGTTTTCAGTTCATCTAAGTGTCTTAAATGAAGAGGTGCTAAGTACTTAAGGGTAATGAGTGATGTAGCTAATGATTGCCTTTTATGGAAGAAATTGGAACTTTCATGAGTACCAATGAATGAACAAGGATGACACTAAAGTATGAGAGTGTCAAGTGGAGCTAAATGATCCTAGAGATCAGATAGTGACTTAGGATAATATTTTGGAGAATATCCTAAAGGCTTTAAGATGGAAAAACTAGAATTTGATCAATTTTAACCAATTTTGAGGTAAGGATGATTATGATCAATTTTGCCATAATTGAAAGATTTCCAAAGCGAGATATGAGGGATCATGTGAGAAATGATGAGTGATCTTGAGAGCGGAAGAGTAATGGGTTTAAGTGAAACGATAGATCTACAAGCGTCTTTGAGTGTGATCTAGATGATTTATGTGTGAGTACGAAAGATCTACTTAACTTGATAAGAACTCAATTTGCCTTAAGGCACTATGTAGAACTTAGTGTGAAGTGTTCTAAGGACATGTTTGAAATACAATGATTGTAATTGCATTTTCTGTTTGCCGGATCCCACGGTTCCATAAGAGTAGGGATCCGTCTAGCACAACCTTTGGGATCCGTCTATCTACTAAGAAGAACCTTTACTAAAGGTATGCAATGATTTTGACAATGCATTATATTTCAAGGTTTAGTTAAAGGAGTTCTAACACTAAAATATCAAATGTAAGATGTTTTATTTTATGAAAGAAATCGGATTACATTGATAAAGCATGGACACTAAGGGTTGACCCTATTTAGGAAGAAAACTAAGGATTGACCCTATTTAGGAGGAAGGCTAAGTTCCTTGAGAGTTTTCACGGAAGGATCATCAAATGGTTGATGAGTATTTGCTTTATCTGTGAATGAAGAAAGTCTTCATGAGAGATGTATTTAGAGGTTCCATCATCTTGTTCACAAGCACGCATAACGGACTTTGAAATTGAGGGTGGAAGTACATGATGTTATGATAAAGGCGCATCAAGAACATTCCATAAGGGACGATTTTGTTCTTGGAGCCTTGAAGATTTACAATTCGCCTTGCGAAGAAGTAGGCGAGATTGTATGGTTGTTGTGTTAGCAAACAATACATTATGTGAGCACAACAAGCGGGAAGGATTTCTCGATATCCCTAAGACTCCAAACATTTTCCTTAGGATGAGTCGAGAGTCTTGTACTCTTCTCGGATATCCTTTGTACGATAATGTTTGGATCGGAGTAATAGGGTCGAGGTTCGCATATTATGCGAGTCAAGTCTTGTGAGGAAGGTATGTGTGAACAATATGGATACTTTCTTCACGAAAGTTGAAGAGAGAATCAAGAGACCGATCTTGGTGAAGGCACATTGTCCATGATTTTGAATTCGAGAATTTGAGCAAATTGCCCAAGGGTTATAACAAAATTTTGTTTTGATCCAAAACCAAAGAGACAGAGAACGATCCTCGTTACGAACGAGTTCGACTTGACGGAAGAATTCCAATACAAACCTTGGACATATTTTCTCGTTAATTTCGAAGACATTCCAATCCTATGGTTCGGAAGGAGGTATTGATTCCTTCTTCGTATTGTAGAGGAGTGTCGACAATACGTCCTTCATGGAAGTGATGGGTTTCGAGATTATTGAACCCACGGACATGATTGCCAGGTGTGTTGGGATCAAGGGAGATGTTAGGAGTGTAGACGCTAGTGAGTGAAAAATCAAACTCATATTCATGCGAAATAGCGAAACCTATAGGAAAGACAAGTTAATAGGATGTGACGTATTACGGGTAAAACAATGATTACCTAACGTTTTTACAAGATGTTTATTAACAATGACATTTAACTAACTTAATGTTTTGACATTCTAGTAGAATATTTCTTTTAGGAATAAAGTGTTTTTTATTTTGCATGGAAAAATCTGTTATCCAGAAGGACGGTTCCTACGGTTCCCTTCTATAAGGGATCCAAATAGTAAACTTGCTTGTATCCGTGGATCCGTAGTAATGTATGCATTTTTGATAAAACATAAGTTTAATAGTTTTATACCAAGATATGTGTTTTTCTTTTAGCATGCATTCATGGTTTCTAATGTATCACGAAAGAATACGAAAAATATAAATCAAAAGAAATGACAAACACATTATGATAATAATAACCTAGATACACTAGACTATAAATAATATTTCATTTCAATGCTAAGAATGATACAAAGGATTGGGTATATAACCCCAATGTAGATTAACAACACAAAGTATATGTCTCCGTATGTGAACTTCATCATAGGGAACACAAGAGCGATGAGTGTTAAGGCGATGAGCACGAGGGCGATGTAAACCATGTTGATGAGGAACCTTCTTGGTTTTGGTTTGAGATGAGAAGAAGATGAAGTTTTGAATGAGAGGTAATTTTTTTGAAAATGGAAGATTTGAAAAAGTGGGGATTTGATATTGTGGGCGACGGATGGTTTATTTATGGGAAGGAGGAATTTTTGAGATTTGTGTTTTGTTTTATTATTAGAAAGATATGATTTTCGGATTAAGTGAAATAAAACACAAGTTTTATATACCACGACTTTAGACGTAAACAAAATAACACGTATGTGAGAAAAGGCTTCCTAATGAAGCTACATGTAATACATGTATATGCACAAAAGATAATCATACAAATATCTATGCAGCATACTTAATTATCAAGCTAATGTCATTTAGAGATAAGTAGGAAGTCATACATCTAATGCACTTAGGAATGTCTTTACAAATGACACAACAAATGTCAGTAGATAATTCCGGCTCCTTTGTGTTTAAGATACCTTCTTAGGGAAGGTATTCTTATTACCAAGCGATTCCTATGGCTTGGTAGGTATGAGATTTGACTAAGCAATATGACAAAGAGGATTAGTGCAATTAAATGAAGAATAAATAAAAAGAAAAATGTTGTCATCTAATCAACATCCAAACAAAGAGTTTTAAAAGACATGGTGTTTGTTTTTATGAAAAAAAAACTTTCTTTGTAGTTTTCAATTAACCATGGATCGTATCAAGTTTTTAAAGTACAATATACTTTAAGAAACTTGGTAACAAGCTCGATGCCAATTGTGGAAAACTAGAAGGGGTTGAATAGTTTTGCCAATTAAAACTTGTTTTAAACTATTTAAATCGACTTATGTCAATCTATTTGGATGTGTGTTGGATGTTGATAACCAAACATATAGAAGTATAAATATGTAATGAAAAGATAAGAGTAAGAAGCACAAAACCACAACGCGAGTATTTATAGTGGTTCGGCTACAAGGACACCTTCCTTGCCCTACTCCACTCCCCGAGTCACATACTCGAGACTTCGTAATCACTACAAAACACCGACTCCTTATGGTGGACAAACCTTCACAACGTTGCCTACTCTTTTTCCGGTACTAGGCTAACCACCGGGTTCTTTCACACCAAGGTGAACCACACCAACCACAACGTCGCGTACCCTTTATCCGGTACTAGGCTAGATACCGAGTTCCATTACAATGGAGGAATTACTACCCAACACTACACCAATGACTAACCCCAAAGGAGACCAACTCCTTATTACAACATCATCAAGGATATCAATATCCTTGGATCCAATATGTTAATACAAATAAACCGTAAAAACGTTTATTAATATTTTGCGATCTCTTTGTGTTTTGTTGATAACAAATATAATGTTATCTTAAGTACAATTATAAGGATACATGTTATTTTGTAAAGCATTTACATATAGCCATTTAAATACAAAAATGTAGTAATTAAGCATTTGTTGTAATAGTTTATTAGGATGGGTAAAACCACAACCCATGGACCATAACCCATGGATCATAACCCATACCTGTTGGCTAGATACAATGTATACTTAGATACATTGAATCTAAAGAAAACCCATGGACCAACCCATAACCCATGACCCATAACCAAAAAACTCATGGGCAAAGAGGAGCATCACACGGATCTCTTGGATTAAACTAGACGGATCCCAGTGGGAGGATCCGGGAACAATGGAAGAATTTGCCTATAAATAGAGAGCCATTTATTCATTCTAACTTACCCTCTTCTTACTAAATCTCTCAAACACTCTCATTCTCTTCTAACACATAGATCACTTGATCTAGAGAGTTGTTCTTCTTTCTTTCTATTGTGATCCTCATATAGGTCCTTCTAAGGCGAGATCACGAGCATTATACAAGTCATCCAAGCAAGGGGTCCTTGATTGATTTGTCACTCCATAAGATTTACGTAGCAAAGATCTTGTATTTGATATTTCACATATTTGTTGTGTAATAGTCGTGTTAGTTTGGTCCACCGTGTTACGGACTCGGTATCTAGATTTGTCTTGGAAAAGGTGTAAGCAACGTTGTGAAGGCTTCTCCGCCAAGTGAAGGAGTTTCTTGACATAGTGCTTGAACTCTCGAGTAGGTGACTCGGGAGTGGAGTAGGGCAAGGAATGTGTCCTTGTATCCGAACCACTATACATCGGTTGTGTCTTTTCTATCCCTTTGCTTTACATTATTTACTTGCTTTATCATTAGATCTATACTTTTCCTACATCCATAAGATCTCACATATTAACGAATCTAAAGTTTTGAAACTAAATTAAAATCGGCAAAACTATTCAACCCCTTCTAGTTTTCCACAATTGGCATCAAGAGCTAAGTTTATAAAAGTTTTAAAGTAAAATTGTATTTTAAAACTTTTCGATCACTATGGGTTCGAAAATTATAAGGAAGGGCAATCTATGCAACTACCACCACTACTTGAAACTAATGGTTTTATATATCGGAAAAATAGATTCAAACATATGTGAAATCTAAAGATATTGATCTTTGGTACATTATTGTTGAAGGCGATTTTGAGGCTACCTCAAAAGATGATAAAGGGAATGTAGTTAACATACCTCATGATAAACTAAATGATGAATTGAAGAAAAGCTTTCTAAAATAGGAAGCAAAATGGTTTTATATAATGCTTTACCGAAAAAGGAATTGAAAGAATTTCTATGCTTAAAACCTCTAAAGAAATTTAGAATTATTTAGTTGTAACTCATCAAGGCAACCAACAAGTTAAAAATAATAAAATTGATTTATTTGTTCAACAATATGAACAATTTTCAATATCGGATGAGGTAACTATAGATCATTCATTTGCTAACTTTAATACTATTATTACATCTTTACAAGCACTTGATGAATCTTTTTCTAGCCGTAACCATGTTAGGAGATATCTAAGGGCACTTCCATCGAAGTGGAGATCTAAGGTGACGGCGATCGAAGAGTCAAAAGATTTGACAATCCTCACCCTCGATGAACTTATAGGCAACCTAAAAGTCTACGAGCTTGTCCTTGCTAAAGACTCCGAAGCTTCAAAGGTGAAAGAGAAACACAAATCTCTTGCCCTTAAAGCCAAAAAGGCTTCAACCGATGAAGAGAACTCCTCCTCGAGTAGTGACGACGAGGAGTACGCTATGGCGGTAAGGGACTTTGATGAGTGTGTAAATACTCATCATTTTTAGTCAAATCTGAATCGCAAAACGTTTAAAATGCTCGAAATGCATCAAAATACTAAAATATTCCAAAATTGCATTTATATGTTTCGGATGCAAAATGTTTAAAATCGGATGAAAAATGAGCAAAGTTTGCATAATTGGCGCTTTAGTCCCCAACTTTCAAAATTTGTCAAATATAGTCCCCGAGCCTTAATTTCAAAGATAAATCACCAAAGGTCCTTTTAAAATCATAAGTTGTCAAAATTAGTCCTTTGGTGAAAAATATCAAAAGTTTGAGAAAATTACAAAATTAGTCCTTCAAGTTTGAAATTTGGCAAAAATGGCCCCTGGAAATTTGAAAATGGCAAGTTGGTCCTTGTACTTTTTGAGATTGTCACTTTTAGTCCTTGGAGCAACTTTTCAGAATTGGCAGAAAAGGTCCTTGCAAATTCAGAAATTGCACAATAGTCCCTTGTCATTATAAGCATTTATTAAACCTTTGGACTTGTCAATACCTAATTATGACCCCTGCCATAACCTATTGGACCCCTCAAATTGACCCCCCCTTTTATATTAATACCTGGTCAAATGTTGGTCAAACACCCTACGCGCCAAAAACCTCTCCTTCCCCACTTGCTCTCTGCAAATACCAGTAACACCATCCCCCCTAGCTCACACCTTTTCCACCTTATCACTCCACCTTCATAACACTCCAAGATGCATTTAATGCACCTTCATTCCCTCACTCAATCCCAGCAGGTCAAAAACTAGTTTTGGCGCCAAAATCCAATGAATGGCCATGATCACTCTAAGACATCCAAAGGTCCAGAAAAGTGCTGGGAACTACTCGAGATGAGAGTGAAGACAAGCTTGGGTATAAAAAGGAAGGAAGAGAGAAGGAGAAAAAGTAGCTAGTTTTATAGTTTTTCTTAAATGTCGTTTTTAAATTAATGTTTTAGTTTAAGTCCAAATGTTGTAATCTCGGTTTTATGTATCACTTTTAAGCTAAGACTGACTTTGTAATGTGTTTTGAACAATCAATCCAAGTTTTATGTAAGTTCCAAGTTTAATGTTTCTTGTGGTATAATTCCATTTCAATTTCTCGGTTGCAAGCTTTCAAAAGTTCAGATTCATTCTCAAATAAGCTTATTCAGGCTTGTTACAGCTTTGGGTAAACTCACATTACAGTGTCAAACAATTTTGTTACATTGTCAACAAAAGTCAACTGTGAGCTCATATGGGTTTGGAAGTGGTTACTGGTGTTGCACAGCTGGATTTGGGGTTGGATTAAACTAGATTAGGGTGATTATGGTTTTGGTTTTAGCCTGCATGCCAGCTGGGGCCTTGTGAGTTCAAATCTCATTTCCATTTTTTTCTTTCAGTATTGCATATTATGCTTGTTTATGTTTCGTGGTTACCTTCGTAAACTTGTTTAAATAGTGGTATTTAGTTCATATAAACTCGGTTTGAGTGTCTCTATAGCTAGATCGATGATTAACCTTTTAAAAGTGCATAACAGTTATTAATAGGGTGTTTGGATTTGCTGTTTTGTATGTGATGTAGGTTTATTATGTGGTAGAAATTTGTTGGTTTAGGTTAGTTTAGCTCCATTACAATCTTATATGTCTTCATTTTGTGAATACAAACCACCAAAGTCAAAATTTCATCACATCTGTCCTAATCTGTTAACTGTTGAAGTTTTTGCAACTCAAAATCTTGTTTTGTGTTCAAAATACATAGAACTTGCTTGCTTTAGTTTCATTTTATCATATTACATCTATTTCAGTCATTAAAATCAGTTGCAAAACTCATAAAAGTCAACTTTTCAATTTTTGTCAAAAAGTCAAATATTGAAATACTCAGTTTATGGCCAACTAAGATGAATTTTCATTGATTCATTCTTGGGTCATTTTAAGTGAAACTTCTGGCTTTTAAAACTTCTCTTGGTCTATTTTATCATTATCATTTTTGTCAAATTTTGTAAATTTTTCTTAAGCACTAAACTAGCTTGTCAAAATGGGATTAAATCCCCTGTGCAGGGCATTAAGTCTGCACAGGGATTATGCAGGTTTTGCAGAGCTTGTGCAAAGCTCATCTTGGCTCATCATGGTCTGTATTTTGGTTTAGACATTCTCAACCAGGTCTAGTTTAGGTTCCAGTTGTTGGTTTTTTAGTTTCCACTTTATTCAAGTGCTTATTCTTCACTCAAACTTGGTACCTTTTCACTTTTTTTAGCCCATAAGCTCTTATCCTCAAATCTGTTAAGCTTGATATTCAGAGGTTAAGAGTAGTTGTTTTTTGTTGCATTTGGTCACTTTTAGCATATTTTAGCTTGTGTATCAGTTTGGTGCTTGTTTTGTCCCTTTAGCTTATCCAAGTGCTTATTTCATAAGCACTTTGCACATCAGTTTCAAATTCCTCCACACAAGCACCTGTTTTTCCATTTTTCCTAGATTCCAAATATAATTTTAGAGATTTCTTGAATTTTCATATTTTTCCTGTCTGTTTAGTATTTTTCTTGATTTAATTCGGTTTTAAGCATTTTAATTAGCATTTAATACAAAAATTAAGAAAAGTTTCAAAAATAATTTTTCATTTTATTAAGTTTAGATAAATATAAAAAGTCAAAAAATATTTTTCTAGATTTTCTTAGTTAAATTTGTATTTTAGATAATTTAATTAGTTTTAAATAGTTTTAATTCCTAGAAAATAGAAAAATAATCAGAAAATTACAAAAATAGTTTTGAAAATTCTATTTTGTTATTTTAGATTTTTCCAAGTTATAATTTTATTTTTCTAGCTTTATTTCTTATTTTCTTGTATTTTAGGTTATTATTTAATAGTTAAAAATAGTTTTTAATTAATAATAATTAATTTAATAGTTATAAAAATAATTTTATTTTTCTATAAATTTCCTTTTATCATTAGGTTTGTAAAAATATCATTTTCACATTTTTAGGATTTATATTGTGTAAGTTTCACATTTTCATTTAGTCGTCGCGTAGTTTTTAATTTCGCTTTATAAAACATATAATCAAAACATCATTTTAAATATAGTGATAGCGTTTATTTAATATTTTTTTATCTTTTAATTTCCTTTAATTTGCATTTAAGCCTCGTAATTTGTTGGCTTTTACGTAGTTATAATCATTCAAATCCTTTTCTATTCAAATCTCTCGATCACTATCGTTTGGTGATTCATTGCGTAGCTCATTGGGACATAACGACCCGGAAACACTATACTCCCGAGATCTTCATTGAGTCTGTGTCCTAACCGTTTTAAGTTTCTTACGGTCGGCCATTCACAAGTGGCTGGCTTGAGTGAGAAAAACTTGACGGTTTGGCACGGATCAGACTTTAAAAAGTTCTTTAGAAGAAAGGGAAGATACGTCAAACAACCGTATGACGATAACAAAGGCTTTCGGAAAAAGCAAAGAGGACGAGAAGCCAAAAGATGATCGTACTTGCTTTAAATGTGGGGACCCAAACCACTTTATTAGTAAGTGTCCCAAACCGGATGATCAAAAGGAGTTCGTGAGCGGCACGTGGGGAATGAGCGACGAGGAGGACGAAGAAATTTGTCTCATGGCAAATGACGAGGTATGTCACGAATACTATAGTAGCTCATCACTTGATGACGACTCATTGCATAATGAATATGACAAACTATGCAATATTAGCTTAAAACTAATTAACAAAAACAAGCTTTTAAAGAGTTAAAACCAACGTTTAGGTAAAGAAGTCATAGAATTAAAAGCAAAACTAAAACGTTTAGAAAAGGGTAAAATAGCAAGTGGTGAATGTGAACTTTGCGTTCAACTTCAAACACTAGTTGATCATCTAGATTCTAAAATTGCTAGAATGAGTATGAACACTTTAGATACGATATTAGATGGTGTTAAAACCGGTAACAACCAAAAAGGTTTAGGTATTCAACAACTTGATCCATCAACTAGTGAAAGTAAGGAAACAAAATTTGTTAAGGCACTAGAAAACCGCCATTGTTGTGGCGGATCCCACGGATCCCTTAAGAAGGAACCGCTAGTGTACGACATTGGATCCGTGGATCTGCAGTAGCAACAAAATGGTAATAACGTAGCTTTTTCATCTAGAACTGAGTTTGTTATCATTAATAGGAAGAAACCAACTCATGTCACCACTAGACAACCACCTCCAAAATATCACCCTACTTTTGCAAGAAACAAAGCTCCATCTTTTTCAAAACATAATCCATCTAGGAGACCTAATAACGTTTATCCAAGAAGTAACCATCAAATGGGATGGAACCCAAATATGCAAAATGGTTTTCCTTTTCAAAACTTTGCTCCATGGAATGCATACTCATCTTATCCATACATGTCTAACATGAATGAGATGTTTAACACTAATGGACCCATGAACAAATGGGGACCAAACTTTTGAGTTTATTATTGTCTTAGGTATGCTTAAAGGTCGACCTAGACCCGGATGAATGGGTCAAGGATAGCGGGTGCACGAGGCACATGACCGGAAATAGTGATCTATTCTCCACATATGAATCCTTCAATGGAGGTAATGTGGTGTTTGGAAATAGCAAAAGTAGAATCATCGGTAAAGGTATGATTTCTAACAAATCTCTAACCATTAACGATGTGTGTCACGTAGAAAACCAAAACTTTAACCTCTTAAGTATAGGACAAATATGTGATAAAAAGTGCAATGTACTTTTTACCGAAACCGGTAGTAAGATATTAAAAAATGGCATAACCATAGGAAAAGAAATTAGGAAACATGGAGTCTATGTCATTAAAATCGGTAATGAACCCAAAGACAAACTATGTCTTACCTCTATGGATGATACTTCGACCTTATGGCATCGAAGATTGGGTCACGCCAACATGCTACTTCTTCAATTGCTATCATCCAAAGATCTAGTAAGAGATCTACCTAAGTTAAAATATGAACATCACTTTTGTGATGCTTGTAATGTAGGAAAACAAGCTCATTCTAGTCATAAAGCTAAAAACATGGTGTCTACAACTAGATGTCTAGAATTACTACATATGGATTTATTTGGTCCATCCGCTATCCAAAGTTATGGAGGCAGCTACTACACTTTGGTCATAGTGGATGATTACTCTAGGTATACATGGACAAAATTTTTAAAGAACAAAACGGAAACCTTTAATCATTTTGAAATATTAAGCAAAAAGATCCAAAGACAACTAGGAAGTCCTATAGTGTCCATTAGGACGGATCATGGTAGGGAATTCGATAATGAAGTGCAATTTGGAGCCTTTTGTGACGCTAATGGTATTACTCACAACTTCTCGGCTCCACGCACTCTACAATCGAATGGGGTAGTAGAAAGAAAGAATAGAACCCTACAAGAAATGAGTCGAACCATGCTTAATGAACAATCCATACCTCAAAAGTTTTGTTGCAATGCCATTGATACTTCAACGTACATACTCAATCGAGTCTTAATTAGACCAATCTTAGGTAAAACTCCATATGAGTTACTCCGAGGCAAAAAGCCTACGTTAAATCACTTTAGAGTCTTTGGAAGCAAATGTTTTATTCTTAAAACTAAAGATTACCTTACAAAATTTGATCCTAAATCAACCGAAGGTATCTTTCTAGGTTACTCTCCAAATAGCAAAGCTTTATTAAACAAAGAAACAATGAAGGTAGAAGAGCCATTAAATATAAAATTTGATGAAAGTCCACCCAAACCCTCTCCACCTCTTGTCGATGACGAGATTATAGAAAGTGAAGCTATAGTAATAAAGAAAAAGATAAATGAAGAAGAAGAACCTTTAAATGATGAAGTCATAAACATTAAAGAGTCCAAAGATCACCCCGTAGATAAAGTCATAGAAAAACTAAATGAACGAACATTAAGGTCTCAAGTTCAAAACCAAAGTAGCTTGTTTTGTTTCGTTTCAACCATAGAATCTAAGAATACACAAGAAGCAATAAAAGATGAGAGTTGGGTAATGGCTATGCAAGAAGAACTAAATCAATTCGTTTCTAATGATTTTTGGACGCTTGTTCCTCCACCTAGTAATCAAACCATAATAGGAACCAAATGGGTTTATAAAAACAAATTAGATGCAAATGGAGTAGTGTCTGGGAACAAGGCTAGACTCGTTGCCCAAGGGTATAACCAACAAGAAGGAATAGACTTTGATGAGACCTATGCCCCCGTGGCTAGATTAGAGTCTATAAGAATACTTCTTGCGTATGCTTGTGCTAATGATCTAAAGCTTTATCAAATGGATGTCAAAAGCGCTTTTCTAAATGGTTTTATTAATGAAGAAGTATATGTAGCTCAACCTCCGGGCTTCATTAATTTTGAAAAACCCAAACATGTGTATAAATTAAAGAAATCCCTTTACAGTCTTAAACAAGCTCCAAAAGCTTGGTATGATAGACTCAAGTCATTTTTAATTAAACACAACTATACCATGGGGTTAGTTGACAACATACTTTTTACTAAGAAAAGAGAGTCACATATAATCATAGTGCAAATATATGTAGATGATATTATATTCGGATCCACTTGTCAAGACATGTGTGATGATTTCTCTAAAATCATGCATGACGAGTTCGAGATGAGTATGATGGGTGAACGTAGTTTCTTTCTTGGTCTACAAATCAAACAAGTAGAAGATGGTATCTTCTTTAATCAATCTAAATACATAAAGGAGATGTTAAAGAAATTCGGTCTAGAAGAGTCGAAACCAATTAGGACACCAATGTCATCCGACACCAAACTCATTAAAAGATGAAGACGGCGAATCCGTCGATAATACTAAATATCGTGGCATGATAGGTAGTTTTCTCTACCTCACGGCAAGTAGGCGGGATATCATGTTTAGTGTTTGCTTATGTGCTAGGTTTCAAGAAGACCTAAAACATCACACCTAGAAGCCGTAAAAGGATATTTAGATACATTAAGGGTACAACACAATTAGGATTATGGTATCCTAAGGGCACGGGAGTAGAAACAATTGTATATGCAGATTCGACCATGCGGTGATTACGTTGATCGAAAAGTACAATTGGTGTATGTACTTTCATGGGATGTTGTTTAACATCTTGGTTTTCTAAGAAACAAACGGCACTAGCAATATCAACAACCGAAGCCGAGTACGTCTCCGCGTGAAAGCATGCCAACAAGCACTATGGATGAAACAAGCGTTGAGTCGACTCGACATTCATCTAAGCGACATAGCCATCCTATGTGACAACAAAGGTGCCATCGACTTAAGCAAGAATCCGGTATTGCATTCTCGCACAAAGCATATAGAGATTCGTCATCACTTCTTAAGAGACAATGTTCAAAGGGAACATCTCTATTGAGAAGGTAGCATCCGAAGACAACATAGCCGACGTCCTTACCAAACCGTTGAGCGGGAACAATTCAACCTACTTCGTCTTGGTCTTGGTCTAATGGAACAAACGTCGTAACTTATTTGACTCTACAAGGTATGTAAACACTAGCCTTCTTCTTTCTGAGTCTAGGATCTCTATTTCACGCACAACTCACAAACAATACGAGAATTTTCAAAACCCAAGATAAGTTTTCCACTTATAGCTTTCTTATTTTTTTTGGTTGCAAACACATAACTACATACACATTTTCAAAGAAAACTTATTTTCAAAATGTTTTCTAAAAGGATGATACCTTCCCGTATCAATTTCACAAAAGCAATTTCTCACGTCTAGGACAAATCGCTTTTTCAATATTAATACAAAAGTAAAAACCCGTTTTCATTGCATCTCATGTCTTTTGATTGCTAAAGGGGACACATAACTAATATGTGTTTTCGGGTATATTCATTTAAGCAACAATGAATTAGGAGCATTGATAACACTAAACTACGTACTCATGTACTAAATATGTGTTTTCAGGTTATCTCAATAGGATGCTTTTCTACTTCTAGTTTACTTTTCTTTTTCTTTTTAGGGTCGAGATAACCGCAACTCCAAATAGTTTGCATATAGGCACACACTAGGCAAAAATGTTTCCAAAAGGAAAATTTTGTCTTGCTCGAATCACAGACCCACGGATCCCACCTTCATCTTGGACGGATCCCTCAAGGAAGGATCCGTGGGATCCGTGAGACGAAGTTTTTTTATCATGTATTTTTCTCACTTTGGATGAAAAATCCACATTTGTTTTATTTTTTGGAGTATGCTCTTTAATGCTTGTGTTCTCATGATCACATGCCTTAAATTCATATCTAATCATTAGATTAAAATCCACATTTTGGGTCAAGCATTCATTAAAATGCTTTGTTTTTCTATATATAGAACTCCCAAAATGCTTGCATAATCCATCCCATCCTCACAAACAAAATACTCCATGTCATCCACAAATCCTTTAGATGAATCACCTAGTACAAACAATCATCTCCATGAAACCCAAACCTTTGTACTTCCACCTTCCAAAATACCAAAATCAAACTCTTGGATATCCGCACGGATTAACATCCGATCTTGTTGCTTAGGAAAATCATCATCATATGGCTCATCACCATCAACTAACTCACCACAAGATGCTTCCATTATAGCACCTCCTTCATCACCAATGAGTACACCAACTTCATCACCAAATCATTCACCACCTAAAATCACTCTTTTGGAACTCCTTACGACTCCAACAAGATCTCCACAATCAAAGCAAAAAGAATTAGCCTTTTTGACACCTCCAACTTCTCTAAACACAATATTTAATGATCGTGAAACATCACCACCTCTAGCTCCCATTAAACTACAAGAACATCTAGGTTCTTTCCCACCACCACTTCCAATCATTCCGAACTTTGATCCGTATTTTCTTATTTTTCCACCACAACTTCCGCAACTCACAAATCAAAACAAACCGGAAGATTTCCGTACTCATTACCCACATCACCTACATTGTGAACATTGCCAATCCACTAGGGAAATTGCAATAGAAGTTAGGGAAGAAATGCGATTCATACTCAACCTCATCCTTGATCGCATCAACATCATTACTCATCCAAACCTCCATCCATAACCTTATGCAAGCATGGAAGGAATCATTACTACTATTTTCTATTTTTAGTATTTTTTTTTTGAAGTCATTTTAAAGAACAAGTCTTGTTCTTATTTTTACATGCTTGTAGGTGGCATAAATACCACTACAATTTGTTGTTTTATTACAAGGCCTTGTTTACATACCTTGGCTCCCAATCTTGATTCTCGCAATCACAAGATTATTTAAGCATGTTACTAACCTTTCTCTTTGTAGGATTTTTTTTATTTTTCTTCACTTGGCGCCCAAACTAGGGGAGCTACCGTCAAGGGGTAGTTAGCGATCGTGGACTATTTTTCCACACTTTTATTTCTTCCAGGGTTAACTTTTGTTTCGGCAAAAGGGGAGAAGAAGTAAAACTTAGGGCTTTCAAAACTTACATCTATTCTTAAGTTTTACTCATCATAACATTATGTTTTGTCATCAAGAAAAAGGGAGATTGTTAATACAAATAAACCGTAAAAACGTTTATTAATATTTTGCGATCTCTTTGTGTTTTGTTGATAACAAATATAATGTTATCTTAAGTACAATTATAAGGATACATGTTATTTTTGTAAAGCATTTACATATAGCCATTTAAATACAAAATGTAGTAATTAAGCATTTGTTGTAATAGTTTATTAGGATGGGTAAAACCACAACCCATGGACCATAACCCATGGATCATAACCCATACCCAAGTTGGCTAGATACAATGTATACTTAGATACATCGAATCTAAAGAAAACCCATGGACCAACCCATAACCCATGACCCATAACCAAAAAACCCATGGGCAAAGAGGAGCGTCCCACGGATCCCTAGGATTACACTAGACGGATCCCAAGTGGGAGGTATCCGTGGGATCCGGGGAACAGTGGAAGAATTTGCCTATAAATAGAGAGCCATTTCTTCATTCTAACTTACCCCTCTTCTTACTAAATCTCTCAAACACTCTCATTCTCTTCTAACACATAGATCACTTGATCTAGAGAGTTGTTCTTCTTTCTTTCTATTGTGATCCTCTTATAGGTCCTTCTCTAAGGCGAGATCACGAGCATTCTACAAGTCATCCAAACAAGGGGTCCTCGATTGATTTGTCACTCCGCAAGATTTCTGTAGCAAAGATCTTGTGTTTGATATTTCACATATTTGTTGTGTAATAGTCGTGTTGGTTTGGTCCACCGTGTTACGGACTCGGTATCTATCTTTGTACCAGAAAAAGGTGTAAGCAACGTTGTGAAGGCTTCTCCGCCAAGTGAAGGAGTTTGTTGACATAGTGCTTGAACTCTCGAGTAGGTGACTCGGGGAGTGGAGTAGGGCAAGGAAGGTGTCCTTGTAGCCGAACCACTATACATCGGTTGTGTCTTTTCTATCCCTTTGCTTTACATTATGAAGGATCGTAAATATTATTGTGTTGATGATTTGGGTGGTCTTGGATGATCAAAATACATGTTTGCCATAGTTAGAGAGTTAGTAGAGAGAGAGAGAGGGTGTTCTTGCTATAGGTTTACACAAAGGAAAGGTTAGATTGAATGAGAAGCACCACCCCTTCCATGGATGGAAGGGGTATTTATAGTTACAAACATACCGTCCTCCTATCGGACTGTGGATCAGGCTTACACTGGGTAAAGACCCGTCCTTCCTCCACGGTGTTACACTACGCTAAACTAGGCTAATAACTAACTAATAAAACAGTAAATAACGTAACTAACGATTTGTCTACGAGCTAGCTTATGCTAGATAACACTTGGGGTGACCGACTCTTTACTATGGAATTTTCTAATTCCTAACAATCTCCCCCTAAGGAAGGTCACCCCATGTTTTACATTTCGAATCCTAGCATTCTATTCTTGACTTTGTTCTTGAGCTCGTAGACTTCAATTCTTCAATTCCACAATCTTTGTACTTAAGTAGTGCAACTTCAAAGTCCAATGCTTTGTACTTTAAGTGGAGGCCTTTAATCGATCCACATCATTGATGATCTTGAGCTTTTATTGAGATCATCGATCACGATAAATCTATCCGGATCATCCATAGTGGTGTTGCCTTCATGTGATGTTGTGACTTTTGGACCGACATGCTCACACTTTTGGATCATGACATCTTTCCATCGAGTAGCGGAAGCTTTCTTTGGTTCATGATATTTGCGGCAGTGACGAAGCATAGTATGAAATATCGAGCCGTGTTATGTAGATATGCACCGTCATGATTTCTTCAAATTAAGTGTGGATCTTGTGAGCATGCGGCTTTGGATTGACCGCCCAATTACGATCGGTACCGCAACCGTCCAAATGTACCGCATACAACAATTAGCAATAAAACACACGAAAGTGTCTTTGATCACTTCGTCGAATTGAGGTACACGGTCCACGGTTCCCGTTGATCGATATAAATCTTGCCTGTGATCGGTATAATTCGAGGAATCTCCTTGACGAGGTTTCGCGTTGTTCTAGTTGTTCTTAAACCGAACGTCTCAAAGAAGACAACACGGAGTGAGTGAACGACAAATTGAGATTCACCGATTGATGAAAAATGATTTGAAAAACAATCGTGTATTGCTTGAAGAAAGAGTTTTGCAATACAACAAAGGTTTTATGAGATAGATCAATTTTCAAACAAAAACACTTTTTGTATTTGAAAAGAGTACACATTCGACGTGCTAGTGAAAAGAAGAGATTCGCACATCGAACGGTTTTTCCAAAAGTATTTTTTCAATCGAGATACTTTTTGAATTTGAAAACGTAAGTACACGTTCGACGTGCAAGAGAAAAGAAGGTTTGCACATCGAGCGGTTTTTCCAAAAGTATTCGTCAATTCCATTCTGGACCAAGGTTGATTGAATAATGAATAAACCCCATCGTTTCTATCCGGTTGTCACAAGCTTGATTTTTGCAAGATATCACATGTCACCCACCAAGAGCTTGTTTGATGTTGGCTCTAGAAGGATTTCCATCTTCATCGTGAATACTTTTACATACCACTCGGATGTTCGGCAAAACCACAAGGATAATCGTGGGACTCTCAATATATTCTTACTTTCCACATTGTGTGAAACAAACAAGTCTTCATTAATTTAGTGTCCTAATGAGATATTGAGGATGATCTCTTGGCTCTAGACTCAATAGTGCACATTTGGTTCTCGTGTCGAGACTAGGAGAGGTCTCCTTCTTCAATATCAACAATCTCTAAGAGAAAGTCGATAGATTATGTAGGTTCCCGTGAGAATGAAACAAGCCCTTTTAAGAGGAACTTGAGTAGCTTGGGAAGTTGTAGTGCGGTCGTCCTTTGGGTCCATGACGTCTTGTCTTCAATACTAGTGTTACCTTAGTAACCACTTAGTAGCATATGTGTTGAACCCGTTCTTGCCCTAAGGTTGAATTATTGGAGGGCTATTTCTTTTCACCCTTTTCTCATTCATTTCTTTTCATTCTTCAACCCCTTGATTACCGAGACTTCATTACTAGATCCTTGTTGGGTTTATTCCAGTTCTAGCTCTATCTCGATCCGCACTCTTCCCATATTCTCATTTTTCTCCTTTTTCAACATTCCTAAGGACTCTACACTATCTAGTGGATTGTCCTCGGAAGATCCCTCCGCTCGGCGGATCGTGGGAACTAATACCTAACCTCACCATCCTTATAACTCCATACATAAAGTAAAATGGTCGGTCTTTTGGTGCAGTTCATTCTTCCATGAAACCAATTGAAAAATCATTTGGAAAAACAATCAAGGTACTTGTGATACGAGATCAAAGCATTTTGTACCTTAATAGTTTTGATCATTTAGAAAACCTCCCCCTCAACATGTGCATATGATTTAGAAATTTTTTAGCACACGGAGGCAAGAGGACTTTGAAATATTTTCTTTGATCACAATTTTCATACGAAAAAGCCATTTGATTTTCATGGTAAAATTCTCCCCCTCAATATGTGCATAGGATATTTGAAAACATTTTATCACATAGAGGCAAGAGTTAATTTGAAGCACATCCACAATCACAAGAGCCATTAAGAAACCATTTGAAAACTCAATCAAGGTACTTTATAAATCACTTTAAAAAGCTTTGTACCTCGATAGTTTATTTGCTCCCCTCAATATGTGCTTAAGATTCGAAAGCGCTTAGCGTATGAGCGAGCAACGCACAATTGAATCAAAATGATCACCTTTATCAAATTTCATTATTAAATCACAAATTCTCCCCGATCAAAATATCAAACCCTTTGAGATTTTGGATCCCAAGTGATTTAATTAGGTTTAGAAAACATGGGAGAAAATGTGGCCTTGTTTAAATACTCATCGGTTTTGGATAAATCCTCCTCCTCAACATGTGCATTGTGTATATTGAAATCGTTTGGCACATGGAGGCAGGAGTGCCTTTGAAGGACTAAAACCAATTCCATTAAAATAGATTTGAGATTTAAATCACGATCTCTCACCCGATCAAAGATTTCAAACCATTTGAGATTAGTGATCCCAAAAGATTTAAATAATTTAGAAAATTTTTTGGGGAAAGACGTGGCAAAATTCAATTTTGAAAGATGACAGATAAGGACCATTTTAAGACACTAAAGATTGTTAGTGTCAGGTATGATAGTTTTTAAGAGATATTTTAGTAAAATAAAACAATTTCACAATCAAACAGGAGCAGAAAAAATTTTCATTTTGAAAGACCTTGATTCAAAAGAAAAATCATACCATGACATAACATTAAATCTTTAGATCACCACTTATTATCGTACAAGACGGAACTTTTGTGAAGAAACATCGTTTGAAAATATTTTGTTTTAAATCACTCTCCCCTCAATCCATGACAAGTCAATAATTGAGTGACTTAGGTTTTGATAACATGAAGTCGGTGATTTTCAAAATTAGTCCAATATATTTTCAAAACAATATTTTCCATTTTCAAAACAATTTAATTAAATTATTCAAAATTGTTTAAAAATGGTATCCTGCTAAAGATCGTTAGGTGGTTGAGAAGCTTCATTGTTGTTCTTTGTAGGGTTTGGAAGAAAACCGTCTGCGTCTGATGAGACTTCTTCTTATGTTGCATTTTGAATGCCAACGAGGTCAAATTAAGCTCGTTTCTTCAATCACTTAGAAGAAAACCATCTGCGATGCAGTGAGACCTCTTCGTTGCATTTATGCCAACTCTCCATAGAAGTCCAATTAAGCTCCGTTTCTTCATTTTCAACCCAAGATATAGTTACCCTTTCCTTTCGGCATCCAATCATCTTCAATTGTGGGATCCAGATCGGGAACATTCTTTTATACCAATATACCTGCATATGTTAGTGAACACACATACAAATATATGGTGGTCGACATCACCCAAACAACAATCGACTAATAAAAGTTAATGCAACATCTCAATCAGATCATATGAATGTATGGGAATCATGTGTTCATCAAACTCTAATCATCTAATCCTAGCAGTCATATCCTAGGCACCTAGTCCTTCAACATAGGTTAACATTATTTTAAATTAAGCATATAAGGATAATTAAGAAAGCCCGTTAGATGATGTAGATTTAAAAAAAAATATCCCCTTCAATCCATGACTCATTTTATGAAAAGTTTAAAAGCGCTGAAGTCATTGATTGAGTTTTCAATTTTACAAAAACTCTGAATCTGATTGTTTTTAAAGCAACTCATTTACCACTATTTTGTTAAAACAAATATTTTTCTGAAGAATTTTAGATGGAAAAGTATTTGAGTAGGAACAGCAGTCCTTCGACATACTTTCCTTGTTTTGTTTTTAGGAAAAGTGCACGAAATTTAAGAAAATTGTTTTAGCGCAGCACTTTCCTTCCTTGAAGAACGGGTTGCTATCGAAATAATAGCAAACCATAGTTTTAGCACGGGTTAATGTCTCAAATAATCAGTAAGCCATCATTTGAAGCCGGGTTACGATCAAAATAATTGTAAGCCATCATTTGAAGCCGGGTTCTGATCTGAAATAATCGTAAGCCATATTTTGAGACATGTTTAGAAAACAATATTTACACCTCCTGCTCGAACTTCATTTATGGTCCCGTGCCATTATTGAATGACATTTCTAAGACCGTAGATGTTATCGATACGAAGACATGTCTAGAAAACATATTTTTGGTATTTTGAAATTTTCGATTTTTATGGGTTTTTGTTGGTTTTATATTTTTCTATTTTCTTTTTGTTGGTTTTCTATTTTTGTATTTGGATTTTAATAAATATATACAAAGATAGAGTAGATGATATAGTTTAAGAAAGATGATGATACGAGTCCCGAGATAAGGATATCGAACAGCCCCGTTGTAGAAGATAGAAGTCATCATCTCTTAAACATTCACCACCAAAGCTTCCAAGACTCTTGAATCGAAGAGAGAAATTGAGCCACTTGAAAGTGAGACTTTGGTAGCTTCCCCCCAAACCGAAAATCCTTATGTTGAGCAGATTCGAAGCTCTATTTCAAGCTTGCTTTAGCCACCATTATCATAAGCCCAGTTGCTCCTTTTAAGAATAATCACCGTGATTCTTCGTTCGAGGCTATATCATCCAATAGAACAACGACAACGTATCATCCCACATTTAAATAATCTTCTCAAATTTCCTTTCCATCAAGTCGAAGCGATCCATTCCAAAGGTGTCAAGAGAACACTTCCCGTGTAGTTGAAATGATGCGGTCGGTCTCTTAGACTAGAGCTCACGAACCCGAATACACATATACCGAAGACGAGAGAAACTTATACCATCAGTAGCGGATCAAGTCCAATAGCCAAAGAATAACCCCGATGTATACTTTTCTATCCCACGAAGAAAGTGTATGAAGCTCAAGAACCCGAATGCCCAAAGAGAATAACAGATAACATTGAAGAAGCGGGCGAATCACGATTATCTCTGCGGATGACAATCTCTGCGGATGTCCACTCGGAATAAGTGATTACATCTCGAATCACTAATTAAGGCCTCAAGTGAAATAGCTGAGCATCCCCAATGTACACAATCTCTCTCCCCTGATGAATGCGATAGCATCATCACACACTTGTGTACCTCTTTTTATCATCAGAAACTAACTCTTCCATCTCTTCCCCCACATAGTTGGAATAAGAACACTAAACACTATGAGTCAAACCTTGAGTGTCTCTGCGGTAATGACATTCGTCTTCCCGGGATATCTTCAATCACTTAGAAGTATTAAGCTTATCAATGTTTACTCGAGTTTAGATGCTTGTCTCCTTCCCCCTTGCTGGTTTTGACACTTCAGAATCAGCAACATCTTATCAGCCCATATACTCGAAATCTTTTGAGAAGAACATTAGAACTCTTGTGAGAATCAACTTGCTGAAGAATATGAGCAAGTCTAATTGGGGATTAAATTCTACATTTCACTCTCCCCCAATTAGTGCTCTCCCCTAAACCGACAATCTTTATGATGAATGCTTGAATTATGAAGAAGTCTTTTGATCGATAAATGCAACACGTCTTTAGTCTTCTAACATGCAACAGAAAATGTAGAATACACTGTAGACTCGACCTTCTTCAAGATTGTCCAGTTGGGGAATAGATAGTTAACATCTTCAACTCACCAAAAACAAGGACATCACCAAAAGCATCCCAATCAACTTTTATCTTGCAAATCCCTTAACCGAAATCCTCCCAATCAAACAAGAACGAAAGATGTTCATCAAGGAAATCGACAATCGGCCACAACGAACACATAAGATGGTAACACCAAACTACCAATCACATCAAACAAAACGGAGAGATTGTTCGAATCATCATGTTGATGTATCGTGAAGCATTAACCGGAAGCACTTTGTCGATAATCATATCGACTGTGTGAAGATGTCAACCAACGGCTCATAGAAGAAACTCCATGTAACGATGACCCAATAAGAAGAAGCTCAGTTCTTACATGAGTTTGGAGCCGTTTGACCATTTATTCTCATAAATCAATCAACCATGCAGAGAATTCACACTTCTTCTCCCCCCAAGAATTGCATACGGAGTTGCAATTCTTGATTAAATAAGTGAAAATCATCCGAATGTTCTATTCACACTTCTCTCCCACAAAATAAGCACGTGATGTCGCCATCTTCATTATAATCGAGCAAGTGGAATGAGAAAAACAATCAGTGGTAGCCCGGATCACTTGAAGACTAAAGCGCATGGAAAAAGTATGAAGCATGTTGATGAGAATGGTCATAATAAGAAGATTTATATTCTTCAGAAGATAAAGCGCACTGACACGTACACTTTTCGTTTCTTTAGAGTACGAGGCATGAACTGATGTGTTCATACGTCATAGTCTCTCTCTTTTCAACTCTCTTAGCAAAACATGTAATCATCCCCATTATCATTCCAGAGGCTCTTTGTCGTGACAATGATGGAAAACCCAATATGATGAATTTGACCACAAGTAGAACAACCCAAACTCGTGACTTAAACTTGCACATGTGTAACAAAGATCGGTGTCGAGAATTCATGCCCTTTGAATCTCTAAGTACTCTATACTCTTCAACCAACCAACCATCAAGTAATAGACGTACATTACCTCTTGAAAATCCACAATTGAATGTGACCTTTGAGCACTACAACGTAACTCCTTTAAGTGATAGTTATTTAGAGGTGATAAGAGCCCAATTCCCCAAGTGGTAAAGAAGAGGTAAAGTCACCCAACAATAACTAGATTTCCATGTCTTCGTTTTTGATAATAAGCTCGAACAAGGATCTTGAAGAATCTTCATCCAGCCATCCCGATACCTTCGGATACTAAGTACACTCGCTGTGATATTTCACTTCAACCTCAAATAAATAATAGTGAATTATCTCCGTTGTCACATCTTCTGATTAAAAGCTCACATCTAGCCTCCTTTAACGTTAAAAGTGAACTTTGATAATGGTTTCATCCCGACCATGGTTAAAAGCACAGAACCCCGTAAAACCAAGTAATAACCATACTGCCATGACGAATATCCAAACACACATCCAAATCATGAAGTACACTCGTTTATTTCTTCTTCGAAACAGAAAACGTAGCACCAGCATCAAATAAGATCCCGAAATACACTTTCCTTTCTCCAAGATGGTTCCATCAATACGGGATTTTACAGTTCTATGGTTTAAACCGAGAAATAGGTTCTTTCGCGGGATTTTACAAAACCAAGAATAAACCGTAAGATAGATCCGGAAATGCACTATACTATTACTAGGATGTTTCCATAGTCACGGGATTTTACAAGTCTAAGATTTAAACCGAGAAATAGGTTCTTTCGCGGGATTTTACAAAATCAAGACAAAACCGTAAACAATGTCAGCTTGAATATGTTATGACGACTTTGGTTTCAGTGAGTATCTGTTTTAGAGGAACATGCAGCGGTTCATCAACGACTCTTTCACCAACATCAACATCCATTAAACACTTTGGTAGACACACCATTCACGAATTCTGTCAACTGTTATGGTGACCATATGGTGAAGTAAACCCGATATGCCAAACTTGATCATGAAGTAAAATTCTCCAGATTTGTTACTTAAACTTGTACTAATCTTTGTGAAGAAGAAACGGTGTACCCAATGTAAAAAACCTCTTGACATATTCTCAACTGCGTGAGACACCGAAGTGATAGTTACGTTGTGGGTTAAGTGAGAAAGAGTCACAACCGTAATTAAATAGCCAAGTCTTTATCACACTCTATAAATGCCCAAACAAGTCATCTTCGTGGAAGGGTAGAAAGAAAGAAGACGAAATAAGTAAGCACGCCCGGAAAACCTCACTTCAAATCCAAGTAAGAAATACCAAATACACACAAACCCTGTAGTCAATTTCGTTCAATCATCAAATCAGGTCGTGACGTATTCTCCGTGAAAGTGTATACACCGAAGTATCAAACATCATAACCCATCGACTCTCATCATCACGCCAAATCTCATCATCAAAAACACAATAAATCCAAATTCTCATAAGCCTCATATTATCAAATCTCATATTTGACAAATCCCATATATACGATCCCATCAAGTCATCATAAATACTACTCAAGCCCGATCCAACTCACAAAATCATGCACAAGTTTCAATACAAGACAAGCCACACTTAAACAAATTCACTCCTCACATATCAATTTAAGCCCATATCCCGTTTCAATCTTAGACATCCCATTAAATCTCGAGAAATTAACCGCATTATGAGAGTACAAATCGGATAGCACAAATACTTTTAGTAACGACTCAACTCACCAATTAGTCAAGCACATTATATTGAGAAACATCACATAGCCTAAGTAATGCACAAAACCATTGAAACTACGATCCAATCAAGACGCCACATGCGAAGACCAAATCCATTAAAACATATGTCCCGGCCCATGTCTACAAGAGGTATAATACGGTTGGCCCAAGAGTGACCCGATCCAGGAAACACCATACCCTAAAGTTACGGGTATATAACGTTAAACTCTATCACACTTACCCTAATCACCCGTATAATCAAACCCTAATCCTATTATTCATCCGCCCCCATCACCTAAAACATTTTCTCTGCATCTCTCCAAATATTCTCAAACCCTAACATAAAAAAAAATCCGCCTCCTTCCTGAACATAACTCATTTAGTGCCTCCAATAAAACGCTCCAAGGAACCTTCGTAGATGATAACTCGATTCGCCCTAGCCACAGAGATGGCTCGAAGCTAAGGGGTCCTTGGTTTTAGCTAGTTAAGCCACAGGGATGGCACGAGGTTTATGTAACAGCCACAGAGATGGTTTGTCGAAGGAAGAAGTCATCTAGATGTAAACAAAACCCCGTGTGGGTTATCATTGTTGTGCTTGTGTTTATTTGTACCAACGAGCGAGGGAGAAACAAGATTTTATATTGTTGTTTCCTTTTTCCTTGTGAGGTTCGAATAATATTATGCTTAAGTTTGTGATTGGGTCATCTAACGAAACAAGATATTCGATTAACATAATTGTTATTTGAATAGTCTTATATGTTCGGATATTAAAGAGGAAAGAACTCCAAAATGGATCTATGATGCTTTGTTATTTCTCGTATGGCTTGACTTTTCAAGTCATGATGAATCAATGATGTTTATGAGAAATCAATCACGAGATCCTTCACTTTGATAGATTAGAGATTGTGAAAACATGATGTCAAGCGATTTACATTTCAGTTTGGATTATAGTATTTGATGTTTGGACCGATGATAGTTTGAAATCTGAGGTTCTTGAGTCTGTTTTTGGTATGTTGGTATGTTGTGGTCTTGTGGTCAGTTAAATGAATATTCTTCTTCATCCTTTCTGTTAAGTCGCTAGTCTTTAGAGTCACAAGTCGCCAACCCTTTCCAAAACACACAAGTTGCTACCTTCCAAGTCGTTAGTTTTTCATTACAAGTCGCTAACACCTTTTTATTATGTCAAGTCGCTAACTTAAGTCGCTACCCCAAGTCGCTACCCCTTTCAAAACACAACTCGTTACGACATGTCAATACAAGTCGCTAGGTCTTGAGTAAGTCGGTACCAATTTTGAGTCAAGTTGCTTCACTTAGTTATTAAAAACAACTCGCTACTTGTTAAATAACAAGTAGCTACATGAATCCAAGTCGCTAGTTATTGAAACAACTCGCCATTGACCAGGTCAACATGTTTTAAAATGCCAAATGGCTAAGGAAACGGGTACCGAATCGAGCGTATTTGCCAAGTCGCTAGAAAGCATGACTTTATTCCGATGAGTTTTTCGCCATATTCCGACCATGTTCATAAAGACCCGAAAACTTGCATAAAAGATGCTTCATTTATACTGATTTGACCAAGGTTTTATATTCAAAGTTTTACATTTAAACCGCTTCATTTATCCGAAAAACATGACAAAGTTTTACATTTAAGTCTTGGCTTTTGTGATGAGTTTTGTGATAAGACCATGTAAACGAAATGACCAAACAAGAATGAAAACTTGATAAGACCATGTAACCATTTTGACCAAAAGATTAAAAATCGCTTAAAAAGCTGTTTATCACATAACACGGAAAAAATCCGATCATCATAAATAGTACCAAAACAAGAAAACGAGAGAAAAGAAACCACCATAAATCGACACAACACAATAACGGCTCGGTACCAATTGAAGGATCGTAAATATTATTGTGTTGATGATTCGGGTGGTCTTGGATGATCAAAATACATGTTTGCCATAGTTAGAGAGTTAGTAGAGAGAGGGTGTTCTTGCTAGAGGTTTACACAAAGGAAAGGTTAGATTGAATGAGAAGCACCACCCCTTCCATGGATGGAAGGGGTATTTATAGTTACAAACATACCGTCCTCCTATCGGAATGTGGATCAGGCATACAGTGGGTAAAGACCCGTCCTTCCTCCACGGTGTTACACTACGCTAAACTAGGCTAATAACTAACTAATAAAATAGTAAATAACGTAACTAACGATTTGTCTACGAGCTAACTTATGCTAGATAACACTTGGGGTGACCGACTTTTTACTATGTAATTTTCTAATTCCTAACACATTATTTACTTGCTTTATCATTAGATCTATACTTTCCCTACATCTATAAGATCTCACATATTAACGAATCTAAAGTTTTTAAAACTAACTTAAAATCGGCAAAACTATTCAACCCCCCTTCTAGTTTTCCACACAATACTAATCTATCTTGTACATCAAAACACACCATATCGAATGTACATCTTAGGAACCTTTCACTAATGCCTTTGACTAGATCTTCAAGACACCCTTCACTAATGTCTTGTGACTCGACTTCTAGGCACCCTTCACTAAAGCCTACAATACGGACGATCGACACCTTTCACTAATGTCTTCGTCTTGACACTTGAGACATCTTTCACTAATGTCTTCAACACTACACTTCTTAGTAGAAAGAAAAGAACCATCAACAAAAGGACTTCAATAGTCTTGATGATGAGGAAGCATGGCAACTCATGGACTTGAGCTTGCTTGACTTCAAAGATGGTGATCTCATCTTTAAGAGGAACCTAGAGGATCACACAAAACAAAACTACAAACATAGATCACTTGGATCCGAGGTTAGAGAGTTTTAACTCAAGGAGAAAGTATGTGAGAAGGGGTGGTAAACAATGAAGAAATGGCTCACTATTTATAGAGAAAATGCCTATTGTTCCGGATCCCACGGATCCTCTCATAAGGGATCCGTCTAGCGTAACGCTAGGGATCCGTGTAACCACCCGCATTTTAGGTTACCTTTCATTTTCGAGAATTTACTATTCACATTTACTATTCACTTCACTATTCATCCCATAAAATTTTAATCCACATTCTCGTAAGATAAATTATTTTAGTAATAACACGAGAGTTCGACCATCGTTAGATCATTTTCATAAAGTTATTAAGTAAACATCGTTTTAAAAGTTTCGTTTAGATGGTCCACCGTTTAAACATCTCGCGCATAACTAAAATCAACTCGACAATTTTCCTCGTGTCGATAAATTTTAGATCACTCATGATTAATTTGAGAATTTTAAGATTTATTATTTTAATATTACCAAATAAGCCCGGTAGAGAACAAAACTAAACTTACGTTTTAAACAATTCTACTTACATCCAAACTTAACGATTCTCCTTTGTATTTCTAATATGTTTTTGACACTTTTACATTTTTGGAAAAGTCAAACATATTTCTCTCCTCCTTTGACCATAAAGAAATTAACCTTGTACGTTCTACATTTTTGCTTAAATCGTGTAACTTTTAGACTTCACGTATAACTGTAAGGTTATCCAGCGTATGACTGAAAACCACATTTGACATCTCATATCCCTTTTAGACTAATTTTAGTCTACTCTAAATAAATTCACGGTCGTTTCCGAAATTTCGTTCTTTTCGATAAGCTGCAATTACGTGTTTTGACCGTATTTTCGCTTTTAAGCATTTTGCACCCAATGAGACTTATCACCCATTTTATATTTTTAGATGGAGTATAATGATGAGTTTAATCATTCCTACAAGTGTCATATTTTTGGATACCCGCTTTAAGTTTCGTGACATAACGACTTAAAGTTAGCGATTTTCGGGACAAAAGCGACTCAGTAAACAAGATAATACCAAATTTTAACCATCTAGTCATCCAAGACTTATGGTGAACGAATTTTCCATGAGTCACTAAGACACTTGGTGTCTTGGTGATGACCTTGTCCAAGATCTATACACCTTGCAACCTTAATACTTAAGTCTTGATTAATCTTGCAACACATGCATTACTTAGCTTGTAAGAATATGACTCATGTAATTTAGCACCTCCTCAAGACCATATATAAACCCCTTCCTCCTTTCTTGGTCATTTACAACATCACACACACAATTCACATTCATATTTTGCTTACTACTTCAAGAATAACAACAAGATTGAAGATACAAGTAATCCATATCAAGTCCTTTGCAAGCCTTATTAATTCTTAGCAAACCTTTGGTGATTTCTCTTAAGTTTAAAGCTACTTAAGTAACCAAGGTCTAAGCACAAGTCCTACAAGCTCACAAGAAGTATGGAAAATTTCTAAAGGGTGGAGTTGTGTTCTAGTCCTAGTCCTTGTCCTTGTTATTCCTTTCTTAATAGAAAGCCTAAAGTTGTAAGAATACTAACCACCACTCTTGATTAACATCATTTACATGTTTCTTATTCTTATTCCATGCTATATATGCTCATATATTGGATCATGATGTACAAAACCTTTAAAAACAAGTAGGAAAACTTATATGCTAATTTAGGATAACTAGTGTAAAAATGATGACCTTTTGTACAATTTTTCTACAAAACCAACTACATATAGACTTGGTAATTTACATATTGTTGTAGACACAATAAAATTGAAGACGTAGTAATTTGGATCACCTAAAAGCAGTATACGAGTCAAAGATACTGACAAATGAATTTACCAAAACTTCAACAAGAAAGTCACAACAAACTTTCGTGACGAAACATTAAGCACGCAAAACGAGGCACTTCTCGTCCGATTCATCAAAAGTTAAACACGAATTTTTTGTCATTACATAGTGTTTGGAAATGCTTGTGAATGATCATTATCACTAATTTTTTGTGTAGCTTTATTTTCACAATCCATGTATCTTCCCATTAAAGCACCCAATTTAGGGGAGCTTTGAACAAGGGGAGATAATAGCTCGGCTCATTACATTCCGCATAGTCTCTTCTTTTGTTGAGACAAAAGGGGAGAAAATATAGAACTTGAAATTACTTATATTTGACTTTTACGAAAAAGTCAAACCGCATAATTGACTTTCGAAAAGTCAACATCATGCATCAACTAGTGAATTCTTTGACTTTCATAAAAGTAAAATTTCATACACTTGCATTATCATTTCCTTTTCAAAGTTCTAAAACTAATATTTTTATAACTCTTGTACAAACTTTGTTTCTTTTATAAAATAAAATTTATATTTTGTCCTCAACAAAAGGGGAGATTGTTAATACAAATATCGTCATTAAACGTTATTTATATTTTTGATCTTTGCCTAAGTTTTGTTAACGACAAAAGTAAATTTAATTTATAAAAGCTTAAAGCTTGTCAAGTTTATTAGATATTAAAACAAGCTTTCTCAAACAATATATTCATCATTCAAGCATTTACATTTATGATTAGTAACATCTTGATATGACTCTAATCATTATGTATGATAGTAGTTTGTAGAATGTGTTAGGTTCTTAAAACCAAACACTACTTAAGCATTTGCATATTTCTATTAATAGTAATACAACATGTTGACATCATGTATTACATCATGGAGATCATTGGAAGATTCCATTAGATATTTTGTGAAGATTTGTACTCTTCATATCTTGCACAATCTTACTTAGATAGAGTTGACTTTAAGCAAGATTTGATATCTTGATCGTCGATGGCGGTACCAATTTGGTACAGGCGGAACCCTTTTAAGGGGTCCGGTCCGTGGAGCCTCTGTCCAAATTGGCTATAAATAGCAATGCCAAGCCAAGTAGTTTATAATCCCTTTCTAACATACTCTCATACATATCTTCTCTCTAACCTTTCTAACTCAGTTTCATATCATATTAGTGATCTCTTTTGTAGCAAAGAAGATCAAGTCATATTCAAGCTTCAACGAGAAGTTGGAAGTCTTGTTTGTTTAGTGTTGTATGATCTAAGTGTTGATCCATACTTCATTGTTGTATCAAACCATCATAATCTTGTGAGTGTGAGTGGTTAGTATTTTAGTCCTCAAAATACATTGTGTGTGGGAGTAGTTGTACCCTTGGAAAGAACTCGACATCTAGCTTAGTGTCGGAAATAGTGTAGCGAAGTGTAAAGGTTTTCTCCGCGGTGAAAGGAGCTTGTTGACTAGTGAAGTTAAACTCTCGAGTGTGAGACTCGGGGAGTGGAGTAGGGCAAGGAAAAAGAATCCTTGTAGGCGAACCACTATAAACAACTTGTTGTGGTTTGATCATTTCTTTCCTTACTTACTTATTACATATTGCTTGCATATTTCATTAACACACTTAAGATCAATATCAATTGATCTTTCAATAAGTTTCAAAACAAAGATTTTAATCGGTAAACTATTCAACCCCTTCTAGTTTTCTACAATTGGTACGAGCCTCGTTGCTCAAGAATTTCTAAAATAACTTGTATTTTATAAACTTGAAACGATCCATGGATTCTGAAAACTTTAAAGAAGGGCAATCTATGCAAAGACCACCACTCTTTGAAACCAATGGATTTATCTATTGGAAAAACCGCTTTGAAACATATGTAAACTCAAAAGATATAGATCTTTGGTTTATTATTGTCAAAGGAGATTTTAGTTCTACAACAAAGGATATTTCCGTTGATGAACAAAAGAAATTAGTTGCTAAAAATAATGAAGCTAAAATGATGCTTTATAATGCTTTACCTAGAAAAGAATATGAAAGAATTTTTATGTGTGAAACCGCCAAAGATATTTGGGAATCTTTAATTGTTACACATCAAGGTAATTCACAAGTCAAGGATAACAAAATTGATCTTCTTGTTCAACAATATGAACAATTTGTTATCCTCGAAGATGAAACCATTGATTGTGGCTTTGCTCGTTTAACACTATCATTACATCACTTAAAGCACTTGATGAATCTTTTCGTAGTAAGAACTTTGTCGGAAATTTCTTAGAGCACTCCATCCCAAATGGAGAGCTAAAGTGACCGCTATTGAAGAATCAAAGATCTCTCAATAATGTCACTAGACGAGCTAATTGGCAACCTCAAAGTTCACGAAATGATAATGGAGAAAGATTCGGAGATCATCAAAGGAAGAAAGGAGAAGATCAAATCCGTTGCTCTTAAAGCAAAGGCGGAATCAGCGATGATGGTGAATCTTGTTCCGATAGTGAAGATGAGGAGTATGCCATGGCCGTTAGAGATTTCAAGAAGTTCTTTAGAAGAAGAGGAAAGTTTGTAAGACAACCTCGAGAAGAAAAGAAGCCATTCGAAAAGATCGGGATGATAAGAAGATTAAAGGTGAAAGAAAGTGTTTTAGATGTGGTGATGCAAGTCATCTTATAGAGAATGTCCCAAGCCACCTAAAAGCAAAACTCAACGAGCTTTTGTAAGTGGTGCTTGGGTGATAGTGAAGACGATGAAGAATCAAGCAAGGAAGAGATCGCTCTAATGGCACATGAGTCAAATGAGGTACTTTCCGACTCTTCTTATTCTTCTATAGATGATGACAACTTGCAAAACAATATAATCAATTGTGTGAGCTAAGTCTAAAATCATAACTAAAAATAAATTTTAAAACCAAAAGGAGTTTTTGGAAAATGAGGTATATGAGTTAAAAGAAAAAGCAAAACGTCTTGAAAAAGGAAAAGCAAATGACGATGATTGTAAATCATGTCAAGAGCTTAATCTTGAAATAGAAAAACTAAAGCTCACACAAGAAGTTTTAATAGAAAATAACTCTAAGTTTAAAAGGTTTAACAAAAACATCGCTCTTGCCGATGAAATAGTTAAAATCCATAAAACACCAGGAGACATGAATGGGCTAGGTTTCAATGAAGTATTAATTCCAAAGAGTCAAAACAAAACAGTAGAAAAAGACGAACATTCTATCAAAATCTAACTGCGAAGATAAAGACGGACGAAGGAACCAAAATAAGGGTTCCGTCATTGTGCAAAATGGTACCATGGTACTTCAGTGAAACGTAATGTTCGCAATACGGACCGTCTTGAATTTGTTAAAATAACAAAGAAAACCAATGATAATGTTAAACTAAAACCAGCCATTATATCGAGAGTAGGACTTGTTAAAATGAATTTAGATCAAAACTACTCATCAACGATATAAAACTTCTTTTATAAACGCCTGCTTCCTAAGAGCAACCACAACGTTCAACCTAACCACCAACACAACGGTTGGAATCAAAACTTTCCTAGACCATATCAAACTCCAGATTACATGTCATGGAACCCTTACTCATCATTTCCATACATGAATCAAATAAATGGTATGTTTAACCCAAACGGACCCATGAGATATTGGGGACCAAATGTTTGAGTTATTTGCTTCTTAGGTATGCTTGAAAGTTGGATTGGAACCTGATGAATGGATAAAAGATAGTGGATGCTCACGACACATGACGGGCAACAAAAGTCTCTTCTCATCATACCAAGAGTATGACGGAGGTAATGTCACTTTCGGTAGCAATCTCAAAAGCAAAATCATTGGCAAAGGTACGATTGCTCATAACTCTCTAACTATTGAAAATGTTGCTCATGTGGATAGGTTAGGATTTAATCTACTTAGTATTAGCCAACTATGTGATAAAAAGTATAAAGTACTATTTGATGAAAATGGTAGTAAAATACTAAAAGATGGTATCACCATAGCTAAAGGAGTTAGGAAAAATAACATATACGTCATGAAAATAGATAAAACATATAATGACAAACTTTGCTTAACAACTTTAGATGATAGCTCATCTCTTTGGCATAGACGCTTAGGTCACGCTAATATGAGACTTATACAAAACCTATCTTCAAAAGAGTTGGTTAGGAATTTACCAAAACTAAAATATGACCAACACTTTTGCGACGCTTGCAAAATTGGTAAACAAACACATAGTAGTCACAAATCTAAAAATATGGTGTCCACATCTAAGTTTCTAGAATTATTACATATGGATTTGTTTGGACCATCCGCTATAAGAAGCTATGGAGGCAACTTATACACTTTGGTCATAGTAGATGATTACTCAAGGTTTACTTGGACGTTATTTTGAAAACCAAAATGAAGCTTTTGATAAATTTGAAATACTTAGCAAGAAAATTCAAAATCTTCTAGGAGTCAAAATTATGTCGATCCGAACGGATCATGGTCGTGAATTTGACAACGAAACTCAATTTGGAAACTTTTGTGATACAAATGGTATAACACATAACTTTTCCGCTCACGAACACCTCAATCAAATGGAGTAGTAGAACGTAAAATAGAACAATTCAAGAAATGAGTAGAACAATGCTTAATGAACAAAACATTCCTCAAAAGTTTTGGTGTAACGCCGTTGACACATCTACATATATTTTAAATAGAGTCCTAATACGTCCTTTCCTAAACAAAACACCATATGAACTTTATAAAGGTAAAAAGCCAACATTAGGATATTTTAAAGTCTTTGGTTGTAAATGTTTTATTCTTAACACTAAGGATTATCTCACCAAGTTTGATCCAAAGTCTTATGAAGGTATATTTCTTGGTTACTCTCAAACTAGTAAAGCTTACATTGTCCTAAATAAAGAAACAATGATAGTCGAGGAATCGTTGAACATAACATTTGACGAAAGTCCACCTCCCTCTAAGACATCACCTTTGGTAGATGATGACTTAGTTGAAAGTCAAATAATTGAAAGTCAAATTAATAACAATAAGGAAGATGAACCATTAAATAAGGAAATTATCAACATAAAAGAATCTAAAATTCATCCATTAGAAAAGGTCATAGGAAAACTTAATCAAAGAACCTTAAGATCACAAGCTCAAAATCAAAGTAATCATTTTTGTTTTGTATCCACCATTGAACCAAAACCATAAATGAAGCAATAAAAGATGAATCATGGGTAATTGCCATGCAAGAAGAATTAAACCAATTCGTTAGAAATGATGTTTGAAACTAGTTCCAAAACCCAAAGATCAAACTATAATTGGAACAAAATGGGTCTTCGAAACAAAATGGACGAAAATGGTGTAGTATCTAGAAACAAAGCTAGGCTTGTTGCACAAGGTTATAATCAACAAGAAGGAATTGACTATGATGAAACTTATGCACCGGTAGCTAGACTTGAATCTATTAGAATATTACTTGCTTATGCATGTGCTTATGATTTTAAATTATTTCAAATGGATGTTAAAAGTGCTTTCCTTAATGGGTTTATTAACGAAGAAGTGTATGTTGCTCAACCTCCGGTTTTACCGACTTTGAGAAACCACATTATGTCTTCAAACTCAAGAAAGCATTATACGGCCTTAAACAAGCACCTAAAGCTTGGTACGACCGTCTTAAGACTTTTCTTATTGATAACAAATATACTATGGGATTAGTAGATAATACTCTTTTTACTAAGAAAAAGGAATCGCAAATTATTATTGTTCAAATATACGTTGATGACATTATATTCGGATCAACTTGTCAAGAGCTATGTGATGATTTCTCTAAAATCATGCATGACGAGTTTGAAATGAGTATGATGGGTGAGTTAAACTTCTTTCTAGGACTTCAAATCAAACAACTAGATGATGGTATTTTCTTTAACCAATCTAAATATATTAAAGACATGCTTAAGAAATTTGGTCTTGAAGATTCCAAACCAACTAAAACACCCATGTCCTCGGACACTAAACTCACCAAGGACGAAGAAGGTGAATCCGTAGATAACACTAAATATAGAGGAATGATTGGTAGCCTACTCTATCTTACGGCTAGTAGACCCGACATTATGTTTAGTGTTTGTCTATGTGCTCGCTTTCAAGAAAACCCAAAGGCATCACACTTAGAAGCATTAAAGAGGATTTTTAGATATATTAAGGGAACAACGTGTTTAGGATTATGGTATTCCAAAGGAACGGGTATAGAAACCATAGTGTATGCCGACTCGGATCATGCCGGTGATTATGTCGATAGAAAAGTACAAGTGGTATTTGCACTTTTGTTGGACATTGCCTCACCTCATGGTTTGCAAAGAAGCAAACGGCTTTAGCCATCTCTACTCTCAAGCCGAATACGTCTCACCGGGAAAGCATGTCAACAAGCTCTTTGGATGAAGCAAGCTCTCGTGACTACGAATTCATCTCAACGACATTGTGATACTTTATGACAACAAAGGAGCCATCGATCTCAAAGAAGAATCCCGTTCAACATGCTCGTACAAAGCACATTGAAATCCGTCATCATTTTCTTGCGACAATGTTCAAAAGGAAACATTTCAATCGAGAAAGTATCCTCCAAGACAACATTGCCGACATCTTTACTAAACCTCTTAAACGAGAACCTTTTAATCTTCTTAGACTTGGTTTAGGGTTAATGGAACCAAGCATGTAGGATAAACATAGCCTAAAACATTAGAATATTCAAACCAAAACAATTTTGTCTTGTTTACGCCATCAGTAGCCACGGCACTAACGACAACACGGACGGAACCAAAAATTTGGTGCCGTCGTCCGTGGTGTCTCTGTACAAAACAACTTTATACATAACATCTTCTTCCTCACAACCCACTTTACCAAAACGTGTAAAACTTAAACCAAGCTCATTATTGTCATCTTCCCACTTACTAATCACTGAAGATAACATCATTGTAAGTATCCTAACTACATTTCATCTCTTAATTATGAGTCTAGGATTCTTATTTATGCACAAAACTATCACAAATCATTACATGGGGTTTTATGTATGCTTTTATACCAAATATGAATTCAATTGGCAAATTGCATAACTAGTCATTCAAATTAGGTACTACATTATCATATTGCATAAACAAAATCATGTTTCCCACTAATTGATAGATAATAAATATAAGGCCTTATTCAAACAACCAAACACCCCATGTCAAAAGTTTTGAAAAGCTTCTCACTTATAGGAAAACATTTTCATTGCTAATACAAATAGAAACGTTAGAATTTTCATCACTTGCATGCTCTTGAATACTAAAGGTATTGCATAACTAATATGCACTCCGGGTATATTCAAATGTAGCCACATTGAATTAGGAGCATTTGGGTTATCTCATGGTATTTGCCAAACACTCCACTAAAACCTTTTTATGCATAAAATGAGTCGAGATAACCGCAACTCCAAATTGTTTTCATATAGGCACACACTAGAATAAAAAAAAACGTTAAAATTTATCTAAATTTTTAACATGTTAATTCTTGTCCTTAGGAATAACCATGGTAGCCGCAAGATTCTATGATCACAAAGACACTCTTAACTACATTCCCAAACACCACAAAACCAAAGGACTCACCAAGGAACAAGTAGAAATATTTAGGGGTCTAGAATCAAGGTATTTCCACGAGGAAGAACCATTCACTCATCCTTCCTTGAGCATACCAATCTTCGTGAAGAACTAGCCGCCATTCAATTCGATTGTCTTCTTGACATTGATGAACCAATTTGTCCTAGGTTCGTATTAGAATTCTATGCTAGTGTGACCGGTTTTAGTGATGAAGATGATGAGTTTTGTCTTAGCTTTAGAATCAACCAAAATGACTACACCATCACTTTAAGTGACTTTGCTAGAGTACTAGGAATTCCCAACCGTGGAACTTGCGTCTACACGGATAAGTGGTCACTCACCGCCCTTGATGCAATCAATGACCGCTCTCTTCCCTACATAACCCGTTTAGCCGATAAGGATGTCATCCGTGAACACCTTTTTAACCCAAAAACGGATACAACCCGCGTCACCCGAAAGGGAAAAGAGGTAGACCGAGATCCATATGGAATGGAGCTCAATGAACTTAAGCACGAATTTAAGAAATGGGAGAAATTACTTAGAGCAAACGTCATTAGCACCATAGGGAATAGGGATCACATAAACGCTTGTCTTTGCCACATGCTTTACAACTTGTCCACCCGACAACCATTCAACTTAGCCTACTACATAGCTAGGAGAATGATTGATATTCCAACTCAAGGATCCGTTGCTCTTCCATACGGGATGCTTCTCACCCGTCTCTATAGAAACTTCGCTCCAATTCCACCAACCCCAAAAGGGATGCACCTTCAATATGATCTCATCCCTCACATCTTTGTACCTTTGAGTGATGCTCGAGTTGCTAAGACTAAAGGCAAGAGAGCTAAACCTCCAACTCCTTCATCATCATCATCAAATAGCTCCGGATGGTCTTCCAAGCTCTCGTCTTCCACCTCAAGAGTATTACACATCTCTTCCCGAGATTCGAATGAATCGCAGTGAATTCAAGCAAACTAAGGGAATGTTCAAGTGCCTTGGTAGGATGATGAACAAGATTTACAAGAAGTTGGACAAATAAGGGTACTTTAAGGAGTGTTTGGAACAATGCATTATCGTTAATGTTTGATACTATTTAGTTGTTTTTATTATGTAGGATGATAATATAACTTGAAACAATGGTGTATGCTAACAATCTCATGCGGGGATAGCACAAGTATGCTATCAAATTTTACCCATTTTCACTATATTGTGAAAATCAATAAGCCTTGCTCTTAATCTATGCTCCACTCGTGTTTACATATGTGTTATTTACTTTTCCTAACTAGAAATGTTTAGTATAACAGGTTTTGAGAAAAATTTCGTGTTTGGAAATTTCGCTTTTAAGAAACATTACGTCCAAATTTCACCTCCACGGATCGACGGCACCATTATTTTGGTACCGTCCTTTATGTAATTTGGTACCGCCATATCTCAGACAGGCGGACGAGACGGCACCCTTTTGGGTTCCGTCCTTGTTTGATTTTGGTGTCGTGGATCCTCCGGGTAATTTTCAATTTCGACTCTTCGTGATTCCAAATTATCTTCCATCACTTATAAATCAATCTTAACTAGTTTATCTGTTATTAGAACTAGTATTATTCACTAAGGGATGTAAGAAATCCATTTCCACCAAAATTCAAAAATTTGAAAAATCCACCCAAGGAGCCCTTTGGCATAAAGGAAGGAACCAAATTTTGGTACCTTCAAACCGTGGTAATCTGAATATTAGGAAATTCCACTCACTAGAACACATTTATTGCATATCTTTTCTTCTTCACTCCATCTTCTTTGTATGGATTGACTTGGGTGATATGACTAGCATTCAACCCACTTCCAAATCATTAGGAACCTCATCTCTTCAATGGTTCAACATCAAATCAAACCTTTTCTCAACAATTTCTTACCTCTATAAATTGAAAGGCTTTACCATGATCATCCTCACACCTTCTTCATTCTCATTACTATCTAGCAAACCAAAACCCAAGTTAAAATGACTAAATCATCACCAAAACCTTGCAAGAAAACCGCTAGAATGAGCGTAAGGCCTTGTTGTTTTGTCAATATTAGCTCATCATCCGAATCTTCACCACTCACAATCTCATCTCCCATTAGAGATGATACACACCTTACCTTAGCTACACCTACTTCATCACACATTGTGATCACCACTCCACCACCAATAAAAACACCTACTTCACCTCCACCGGCACCCATTCAAACATCCAAGACACCTTCACCACCTTCACCAAGGTCTCCCACTCTCACTCCCATGGAGTTATTTTCAACTCCACCAACATCACCAAATCCTTTCCTAGAGGACTTGGAAGACTTGCCTCCTAGGCCAAGTCACCCACCACCATTGCCATCCTTTGGCACCATTGAGCGAATCGCTAATCACCTCGGTCATCCATTGACCCAAACGCCCATTAGGGCCAAGACCTCTCCTTTTCCACCCCATTCACAAGGACATTCATGGTCCTTTATACGGGATCATCCACTTCCATCATCAATGTCCCTCATATGAGGACATTCCGGAGAGCATGTGGGATGACAATCCCACTAGAGAGGAGATTCAAGCCGAACTCCACAACCTCCACCAATTCAAAGGCATGGTGGATTCTCACTTAAGTGAGACAATGCAAATGCAAAGTGCCTTGCTTGCATCCATCATGACCACTCCAAACATCCCCAACACCACCAACACATCCACCATTCCACCACCACAACCTCCGCAAACTTTCTACCCTCCAAGGCACGGTTGCTCAACTTGTGAGCAAACGGGTCAAACCGTGGAACGGACCCGGATTATGGTCCATGACTTCCACGAAGAAATGAGGTTCATCCTCAACCACATTCTTGAGCGTCTCAACGCTCTTTCCCATCCACCATCACTTTAGGATGGTTTTTAGAATAGTCGTTTATTTGTTTTTGTTTTCTTTCTTTCTTTAGGATAATTTTTATTTTCTTGTACTAGAAACACATCATTGTGTTCTCTTTTCATGATCTTTACTCATGAAAAATTTTAACTAATGAATGTTGTTTATTATGTTGTTGGTGTCATTACATAGTGTTTGGAAATGCTTGTGAATGATCATTATCACTAATTTTTTTTGTGTAGCTTTATTTTCACAATCCATGTATCTTCCCATTAAAGCACCCAATTTAGGGGAGCTTTGAACAAGGGGAGATAATAGCTCGAGCTCATTACATTCGATAGTCTCTTCTTTTGTTGAGACAAAAGGGGAGAAAATATAGAACTTGAAATTACTTATATTTGACTTTTCGAAAAAGTCAAAGCGCATAATTGACTTTCTAAAAGACTTTGATAATACTTGACTTTTCTTAAAAAGTCAACATCATGCATCAACTAGTGAATTCTTTGACTTTCATAAAAGTAAAATTTCATACACTTGCATTATCATTTCCTTTTCAAAGTTCTAAAACTAATATTTTATAACTCTTGTACAAACTTTGTTTCTTTTATAAAATAAAATTTATATTTTGTCCTCAACAAAAGGGGAGATTGTTAATACAAATATCGTCATTAAACGTTATTTATATTTTGATCTTTGCCTAAGTTTTGTTAACGACAAAAGTAAATTTAATTTATAAAAGCTTAAAGCTTGTCAAGTTTATTAGATATTAAAACAAGCTTTCTCAAACAATATATTCATCATTCAAGCATTTACATTTATGATTAGTAACATCTTGATATGACTCTAATCATTATGTATGATAGTAGTTTGTAGAATGTGTTAGGTTCTTAAAACCAAACACTACTTAAGCATTTGCATATTTCTATTAATAGTAATACAACATGTTGACATCATGTATTACATCATGGAGATCATTGGAAGATTCCATTAGATATTTTGTGAAGATTTGTACTCTTCATATCTTGCACAATCTTACTTAGATAGAGTTGACTTTAAGCAAGATTTGATATCTTGATTGTCGATCAAGCGGTACCAATTTGGTACACGGCGGAACCCTTTTAAGGGTCCGCGGTCCGTGGACGCTCTCGTCAAATTGGCTATAAATAGCAATGCCAAGCCAAGTAGTTTATAATCCTTTCTAACATACTCTCATACATATCTTCTCTCTAACCTTTCTAACTCAGTTTCATATCATATTAGTGATCTCTTTTGTAGCAAAGAAGATCAAGTCATATTCAAGCTTCAACGAGAAGTTGGAAGTCTTGTTTGTTTAGTGTTGTATGATCTAAGTGTTGATCCATACTTCATTGTTGTATCAAACCATCATAATCTTGTGAGTGTGAGTGGTTAGTATTTTAGTCCTCAAAATACATTGTGTGTGGGAGTAGTTGTACCCTTGGAAAGAACTCGACATCTAGCTTAGTGTCGGAAATAGTGTAAGCGAAGTGTAAAGGTTTTCTCCGCGGTGAAAGGAGCTTGTTGACTAGTGAAGTTAAACTCTCGGGAGTGAGACTCGGGGGTGGAGTAGGGCAAGGAAAAAGAATCCTTGTAGGCGAACCACTATAAACAACTTGTTGTGGTTTGATCATTTCTTTCCTTACTTACTTATTACATATTGCTTGCATATTTCATTAACACACTTAAGATCAATATCAATTGATCTTTCAATAAGTTTCAAAACAAAGATTTTAATCGGTAAACTATTCAACCCCCCTTCTAGTTTTCTACATACTCTTTTCCGCCGATTTAACCAAACTTCATTTTTGACCATATTCATAAGTTATGAACACTAATAATCAACGAGAACTTGTAAAAAACTATACTTACTAAAAACATGATGATATAACAATCTTTATTTAAAACTATGCTTTATTAAGTTCATTCCAACTTTCGGGATTGTGTTTATCACATGTGAAAACCCGATTTTCACATATGAAACCATACTCCAAACCAATAAGATTTCACATATGAAACCAAACTTGTAATAGCCATTATGATTTCCTAGTCATAACCAAACAAACATGTAACTTATGTTTGCAAACCATATGGACATTTTCGACACTTATGATATATAAGCAAAACATATGTTTTATCTACTAAGTGCTACAATACTAGGGAGCTTCATGTGAGGGTTTGGGTAAAACGATCGACGAGTTCTTTGGATTTACTGAATTAAAGTGTCCTAGCTCCTCGAACGTTTACTACATGACCTCTCGAATTATGATGGCCCGAGCGGTAGTACTAAATATATAAACTATAATTGTTTCATAAACCACTTCAACAAACATACACTAAACCACTAAAGTACTACATCATGATCAACATAGAGACATATATAGGTTTGTTATTTCTTTAGCATCATTATTTCAAACCTAAGTCGCAACATCCTATTCTAGGTTGCTCGTAGAAGTTCTCACGGATATCCATCATTCTCATTATACATTTGATATCATTTATTAAGGTGAGTTCATAGCCTACTTTTTATTACTTAATTGTTTTACAAACCCTTGGGGAGATACATGCTTTATTTTAAACCGAACACATTTCTTTCAAATCAGTATGCTTATCGATTGTTTTATTAGCACTAAGTTACCGCATTTGCCAAACATAAGTCCCTAAATCATGAATCATTAATCACTATGTGAGAGTGGGCGTGAATATTGTGAATAGATCTATTGGGATTGATTTAATCCCGTTTGTGTTGGCCGTTAGAGGCAAACAAACGCACTATATTTGAGTAACATTGGTAAAAATGGCAATTTTACCTGATAGGGCAAGCACCGACATTTTCTCCAATTAATTTTGGAACACGTTAACGCCTTGATTGCATGATGCTTAGTCTAATAATAACTGTTTTGGTTTTCAAACCCTTGGTGTGAATTTATAACTCACACTACAAACATAATGTGTTCAACCATCATACAAACTCTATGAATTCACTCAACCTTTGTGTTGACAGTTTTAAGCATGTATTTCAGGTCCATATTGTACGAGGCTGGCACGGAGGAGCGAGGACTAGATCAAGAAGGCTATAAATTTTATTATCATTCGAAAACCAATTTAATGTATTTTGTAAACCGTGAAACCATCTGGGACCTCATTTTTGTAAACTCTGATATTTATACAAATCGAATGATAAATCTTTTGAAACGACTCCATTAGAGTATGTTTTCTATTGTTATGATTGTTGTGCCATGAAGTAACACCAGTTTGAATTCATTGCGTATCACGAAATTGGGGTGTTACAGATTGGTATCGAGCCACGATTATAGAAAGCGGGTCTAATTGAAACTTAAACTATAACTACTTTTACAAACAAAACATTTTATAGCCTTTCGTTCTCCGTGCCTTCCATCCTCAGGACGATTATGTGACTTTTAGGCTCTTTAAGCTATACAAACATTCTAGTATATTGATATATACACTTGACATAATTTCAATCATAAACAAAGTACTCAACATATCTCCGTATGCCTATTCTAAGGCATTACAGCACAATCATATTTTTCCAATCTCCCAATCATGTATCTACTCGTGCATTTTAGGATTACGAACTTTATCCAAGACATTGTGGCCGACTACAATGGTCTTTCCTACTTCCGACATTGTAAGATACAATGGTCTCATTCATTTTTTTCAAAACATGTGAGATACGGTGGTATCTATTACACTCTCGAGACAATCGTAAATCCTATAGTGGTCTCTATTACATTCTTAGACATTGTAAATCCTACAGTGGTCTCTATTACATTCTCAGACACTGTAAATCCTACAGTGGTCTCATTTATTTCTCAAGACATTGTGGGTTACACAATGGTCTCAACTATTTCTCAAACATTGTGAGTTGCACAATGGTCTCAACTAGTCTCGGATATTGTAAGTTATACAATAGTCTCTAAAAATTTTCTTATAAACATTATATGATATTGTTTTACATGAAACCCGTCACGTCTATCAATTTCCTAATGGAAATACAAGAAATGGGATTTCTAAAGGACAAAGTGACTCATCATCTACAAAAGTCAAGTTCACAACTTTCTCTACATTCATCAAAATTCTCTTTTGAAACCTTCATTGTTAAAGGTCCGTGATTCTAGCCAAGTATGGACTATTTTAGAAATTACTTAAAATTTCCTTTCCACATATCTACCCATACTATCTTCTATGCAATGGAATGTGAAAACATAGGTTACAAGTCTTTTATGGCGGGACTTGCAATCGGATGGTTTGATATCACCTTTGCTTAGTGGACAATTTCTCAAAAGCTATGAACATATCACAAGTGTACCTAATTTAGGTATTTGAAAATTTTATCGAACCTCGGCTAAATATAGTCTAGTCACCTATATTTAGCCTAGGGATAGTGGAACATAGTCGACTAACTATGTTCGACTTAAATTTTCAAACGAGAATAGTTATACAAGTGTTATATTCAGTTGATTTCTACTTAAACTCGATAAACTACCGTAATTCATTAAAAGATCTAGAAACACGATAGTGTCTTACCACTCAACAAAATCTTAACATCTTATTTATACTACCTAATTTCATTCTTGAAATTTTCATACATGAGATAATCCTAACTACTATCTTGGGATAGTCATCAAATCTTCTCGTCATTTCTTAGAAGTACTAGCTCGATTAGATTTCAAGGATATCATTCCGCCATAATCCTTTAAAAATTCACTTTTGATTTTAAAGCAAACTTGACATCTCCACTTAAGAATCTTTAAACATACGCTACACTCTTCTAATCGTCAACATGTCACATCATTATCGAACCCCATTGAAATTGAAGACGAAACTTCACTGTACCACGTTTCTTTCAAACACTAGTAGACATAAACACTATAAGATATGACCTTCATCTCGAAACCACCTAAGACATGATCAACTTTGGAAATGGTTTGGATAACCACTTACCACTAGCAAGACTTTCCTACAACATCGTTACAAACCATTTCACATCAACAATATCTTACACCTTTGATTAACAACAGTTACCCTAACAACAACAAAACTATTCCATTTTGAGGCACTATATAGATGAAAGTGTTAGTTAACCATTTGATGGACTAAGGTGTTCAAAGATCACCCACGAAACAACTAAGGAAATCATACAAATACAAATTAGGCTCCATGCCGCACACTATCACCAAAAACTCCATGTTAGAAATTAAGGTTTTATTAATAGCCTCGATACAATAAGATATGATTCGTTTTAAGAATCGGGAAAAGCCAAACTTTAGGTATATTGGATTCTATAAGATTTTAACAAAACCCTTTAAATTACCAACGCCACGACCAAAAACTTAGAATGGTACATAACACATTCTATGACCAGAAACTTAAGGGCGCAAAGATTAGAATTCAGCGCATATAACCATATTTTCCTAGACATTTCAACATCGGATAACACACCCCGAATTCCGGACGGAATTCCATTAAGGGTGAGACCAGAATCACCGCATTTTTAGGTTACTTTTCATTTTGAGAATTTACTATTCACATTTACTATTCACTTCACTATTCATCCCATAAAATTTTAATCCACATTCTCGTAAGATAAATTATTTTAGTAATAACACGAGAGTTCGACCATCGTTAGATCATTTTCGCAAAAGTTATTAAGTAAACATCGTTTTAAAAGTTTCGTTTAGATGGTCCACCGTTTAAACATCTAAGCATAACGAAAATCAACTCGAAAATTTTCCTCGTGTCGGATAAATTTTAGATCACTCATGATTAATTTGAGAATTTTAAGATTTATTATTTTTAATATTACCAAATAAGCCCAAATAGAACAAAACTAAACTTACGTTTTAAACAATTCTACTTACATCCAAACTTAACGATTCTCAGATTTGTATTTCTAATATGTTTTGACACTTTTACATTTTTGGAAAAGTCAAACATATTCTCTCCTCCTTTGACCATAAAGAAATTAACCTTGTACGTTCTACATTTTGCTTAAATCGTGTAACTTTTAGAATTCACGTATAAGCTGTAAGGTTATCCAGCGTATGACAAAAACCACATTTTGACATCTCATATCACTTTTAGACTAATTTTAGTCTACTCTAAATAAATTCACGGTCGTTTCCACAAATTTCGTTTCTTTTCGATAAGCTGCGAATTACGTGTTTTTGACCCGTATTTTTTTTAGCGATTTTGCACCCAATGAGACTTATCACCCATTTTATATTTTTAGATGGAGTATAATGATGAGTTTAATCATTCCTACAAGTGTCATATTTTTCGGATACCAGCTTTTAAGTTTCGTGACATAACGACTTACGATTAGCGATTTTCGGGACAAAACCGACCGTAAACAAGATAATACCAAATTTTAACCATCTAGTCATCCAAGACTTATGGTGAACGAATTTTCCATGAGTCACTAAGACACTTGGTGTCTTGGTGATGACCTTGTCCAAGATCTATACACCTTGCAACCTTAATACTTAAGTCTTGATTAATCTTGCAACACATGCATTACTTAGCTTGTAAGAATATGAATCATGTAATTTATCACCTCCTCAAGACCATATATAAACCCTTCCTCCTTTCTTGGTCATTTACAACATCACACACAATTCACATTCATATTTTGCTTACTACTTCAAGAATAACAACAAGATTGAAGATACAAGTAATCCATATCAAGTCCTTTGCAAGCCTTATTAATTCTTAGCAAACCTTTGGTGATTTCTCTTAAGTTTAAAGCTACTTAAGTAACCAAGGTCTAAGCACAAGTCCTACAAGCTCACAAGAAGTATGGAAAATTTCTAAAGGGTGGAGTTGTGTTCTAGTCCTAGTCATTGTCCTTGTTATTCCTTTCTTAATAGAAAGCCTAAAGTTGTAAGAATACTAACCACCACTCTTGATTAACATCATTTACATGTTTCTTATTCTTATTCCATGCTATATATGCTCATATATTGGATCATGATGTACAAAACCTTTAAAAACAAGTAGGAAAACTTATATGCTAATTTAGGATAACTAGTGTAAAAATGATGACCTTTTGTACCATTTTTCTACAAAACCAACTACATATAGACTTGGTAATTTACATATTGTTGTAGACACAATTAAATTGAAGACGTAGCAATTTGGATCACCTAAAAGCAGTATACGAGTCAAAAGATACTGACCAAATGAATTTACAAAACTTCAACAAGAAAGTCACAACAAACTTTCGTGACAAAAACATTAAGCACGCAAAACGAGGCACTTCTAGTCCGATTCATCAAAAGTTAAAACACGAAAGTTGTCCGAACGACGTTTCTTCAAAACTGGAGCACGGGTCATAAACATGCACGACCTGCGCTCGGAGATGGACTGTTTAAACCCGACCTTTGAAACTTTCCAAAATGTTTTCTTAAATACCTTAGTTCGGCCTCGCTAAACTACGAAACTTTGTAGCTTTCTTATTATACTTTTGAATATTAGATCCATCAAATAAAATGCAACGAAAAGTATTTTCTCAAGTGACGGGAAAATGACCATATTACTCTTTTCCACGATTTAACCAAACTTCATTTTGACCATATTCATAAGTTATGAACACTAATAATCAACGAGAACTTGTAAAAACTATACTTACTAAAAACATGATGATATAACAATCTTTATTCAAAACTATGCTTTATTAAGTTCATTCCAACTTTCGGGATTGTGTTTATCACATGTGAAAACCCGATTTTCACATATGAAACCATACTCCAAACCAATAAGATTTCACATATGAAACCAAACTTGTAATAGCCATTATGATTTCCTAGTCATAACCAAACAAACATGTAACTTATGTTTGCAAACCATATGGACATTTTGACACTTATGATATATAAGAAAACATATGTTTTATCTACTAAGTGCTACAATACTAGGGAGCTTCATGTGAGGGGTTTGGGTAAAACGTGTCGACGAGTTCTTTGATTCTGAATTAAAGTGTCCTAGCTCCTCGAACGCTTACTACATGACCTCTGAATTATGATGGCCCGAGCGAATACGAAATATATAAACTATAATTGTTTCATAAACCACTTCAACAAACATACACTAAACCACTAAATTACTACATCATGATCAACATAGAGACATATATAGGTTTGTTATTTCTTTAGCATCATTATTTCAAACCTAAGTCGCAACATCCTATTCTAGGTTGCTCGTAGAAGTTCTCACGGCATATCCATCATTCTCATTATACATTTGATATCATTTATTAAGGTGAGTTCATAGCCCCACTTTTATTACTTAATTGTTTTACAAACCCTTGGGGAGATACATGCTTTATTTTAAACCGAACACATTGCTTTCAAATCAGTATGCTTATCGATTGTTTTATTAGCACTAAGTTACCGCATTTGCCAAACATAAGTCCCTAAATCATGAATCATTAATCACTATGTGAGGTGGGCGCGAATATTGTGAATAGATCTATTGGGATTGATTTAATCCCGTTTGTGTTGGCCCGTTAGAGGCAAACAAACGCACTATATTTGAGTAACATTGGTAAAATGGCAATTTTACACGATAGGGCAAGCACCGACATTTTCTCCAATTAATTTTGGAACACGTTAACGCCTTGATTGCATGATGCTTAGTCTAATAATAAGCGCTTTTGGTTTTCAAACCCTTGGTGTGAATTTATAACTCACACTACAAACATAATGTGTTCAACCATCATACAAACTCTATGAATTCACTCAACCTTTGTGTTGACAGTTTTAAGCATGTATTTCAGGTCCATATTGTACGAGGCTGGCACGGAGGAGCGAGGACTAGATCAAGAAGGCTATAAATTTTATTATCATTCGAAAACCAATTTAATGTATTTCAGTAAACCGTGAAACCATCTAGGACCTCATTTTTGTAAACTCGATATTTATACAAATCGAATGATAAATCTTTTAAACGACTCCATTAGAGTACGTTTTCTATTGTTATGATTGTTGTGCCATGAAGTAACACCCGCTTTGAATTCACTGCGTATCACGAAATTGGGGTGTTACAATCAAGTGGACGCTCTCTTGCCCATGGGTATTTTGGTTATGGGTCATGGGTCATGGGTTATGGGTTGATCCATGGGTCTTTATTAGATCAATGTATCTCATGAGTGCAATGCACCTAGTCAAATAGGTATCGGTCAATACCATAGGTTATGGATATTATCCATATATGACATAAGCATGATGTCATGCAATGGGTTATGGGTCATGCTCCATGGATATGGGTCATGGACTTTGGGTTGTACCCAACTACATTCAATGTATTTGGTCAATGGGTTATGATACTTAAGTTTCTACCCATTTATATTACTCAATATACTACATACTAGTTATGTGTATATTTTACCCAAATATGTAAACACTAGTTGTTGTACATATGTAATATTAAATCATAAAATCACTTATACTTGTTTTAGTGTTTTATGTGAGAATATAAGTGTTAGAAACTATTAGCTCAAACCATTTACGTATTTTATTTGTTTCGTTAAAATGATTTTACGTTTGTTATCGACAAAACATTAGAAGATTGCAAAATATAAATAAACGTTTTTACGGCTTATTTGTATTAACAGAACCCACAATTCTTAAAACTTAAGTACATCAATTTTGGTGGAATGCTGAAATACAGGAGAGAGATGGGTTAGAGGTTCTTAGGGCTGTTGTGGATGAGAATGAGATTTTGGTCACTTAGGATGTAATTAGAGGTGTTTTAAAGCTAGAGGGTGTTGTTGGAGTAGTTAATCTTTCTAATGATGACATTTTTGAAGGTTTAGAAAGGCTGGGTTATGAAAGAAGGGGTGATAAAATTAAATTTCTTAAAGGTATGTTTTCACCTCAATGGAAATTTTTGATTCACACCTTGCTGATGTGTATGAGCAATAAGACCATAGGATTTGATGAGTTTCCCTCCAAAATTGCAACTGCCATTATCTGTCTTTCTGAAGGGAGGGTATTCAACTGGTCTAGGATGATTTTTGATGGATTTCTGAAGAATATTAGAGACAAAGGAAAGTATTACTTGTATCCTAGGTTTGTTCAATTGATTGTGGAGAGTCAGATTGAAGAACCTATTGCTCATAATAGGAAGTATGAGGTTCATCATATGCTTCCTAAGTTGTGTGCACACATGAGGAACCCAAATCCTACTTTCTCAGGAAGAGTTACACCATTATTTCCCCATATGCTGAATTTGCCAGACATTCTTGAGCTTGAAGAGGTTACTGAACCACAACCTACCCACACCACTGATGTTGAAACCCCTGCTACCACCACTGAAACCCCTGCAATCACAATTGCAACCACGGCTATCACACCTGAACCCACTGCTGATCCCTTAACTTCAACTTCTGAACCCTACAGGATTTTGTTTACTAGGAGAAGGAGGAAGGGCACCAAGCTACCTCAGGCTGGTGTTAGTGGTGTAGTTAATGAGGCTGTCACAAGAAGTGGAGGTAACATGAGTGGAAGGGATTTCACTACTGGTTCAGGCCTAGGTGCTGACCAGGATAGTGAAATCATAAGTAAGACCCAACCACTGGCAACTCCTAATGTGGAGAGTTCTCTTGAACTTAACACAGGTGGAGGAATCCCTAGACAACTGGCTATATTAGGGTGCATGGATGACCAGGCTAGGTCTGATGCCATGTTTTCTACACCCCATGATTCACCTCTCGGAGCATGTTACACAGCTCGAAGTGATGAGGGTAGTTTGGGACATGAAACTGAATTGACGGGTACTGAAAATGTACAAAATGACTTTTCCAAGGATCCACCTCTCGGACCAGGTTACACAGGTCGAAGTGGTGAGGATATTCTTGAACAATTTAATGAATTGACGGCTAAGTGTACCAAAATAGAGGAAACTATAACTGGTCTTCAAGAACTTGCAGTGTTTCAGGGTAGACAAATCAGAAGATTGAAGCACAGGGTGTCTGTCTTGGAAAGAATAAGAAGACCAGGGATATCTGCATTAAGGAGAGTAAGGAAATAGGGCAAGAAGGCAAGCTCCTCAAAAGATGTGAGTTTAGAGGATGTAACCAAATAGGAGAGGAGTGAGTGCATAGATTCAGGGGAGGCTTTGGATGATGATTTGGAGAGTGGAGATCATGGAGATGAGTATGTAGTGACTGATAAAGATGGCAAAGAAGCAGTGATTGAATCTTCAAAGGTTTCAGTTAAAGAAAAGATGGAGGAAGTGGTTCAGACAACAACCACTGCTGATGTTGCTGCAACCACTGCCAGTTTAAACCAAACCACTGCTGAAACCACTGTTGAGGTAATTCCAATCACTGTTACTTCAAATTCACCAATAGCCATCATGACCACTGCTACCATTGTTACAACCACTGTTACACCACCACCCAAGTCATAAGAAGTGGAGAAGGAGGCTGCTGGTACCCTGCTTCACTTAAGCAAAACCTTATCCAACCCTGCACCTACCATTGCACCTGTACCTATCATCCTAAAACCAACTGGACCTAAACCCTTGTATAAGAGTTTTAAAATTGGTGAATATGTGGAGACTAAGGTGGTTCTACTAGACATAGCAAAAGGGAAAGGTATTGCTGAGCCTGTTTTGAAGTTCAAGAATAGACAAGAGCAAATTTTACATGATGCAGAGCTGTCTAAGAAATTGCAAGCTGATGAATTTGTTGCTGAAGAGAAGAGAAAACAAGAGGAAGAGGAAGCTACTTTAGCTACTATGAAATTGATTGAGGAATGGGACAATGAACAACCTTTTCTTCAAGCCTCTAAACAGATAAGAACTGAATACACTACTCTTGAATGGATGTTATTAGATGCTGCTTCAAGGTCCAAGGTCTTAGCTGAGAAGGCAAGAAAGATAAGTTTGGAGAAAAACCAAGCTAAAAGGAAGAAACCTCCAACTAAGACTGAAATGAGAAATCAAATGATGAAGGTTATTAGACATATGGATCAGCATATTGGTGTTAATTTGAGAAAGTGTACATATGAAGAGGTTGTAGAAATTTATCAAGCATGTAAAAGAAGAAATGATGATTTTATTCCTATGAATTCTGAGAAAGAAGCTGAATGGATAGAGAATATACAAAAGAGAAGAGCTGGAGTTCAGGAGGAATCTAGTTCAAAAAGACAGAAAGTGGATGAAGAAATGGAGAAAGAAGAGAGAGTAAAACAATATCTTTTGGAGTGTGACAAACCTGAGCCTATTAATCCTACTCCAATAAGAGCTATTTATCCTATTGAAGATTTGCAGATTATCACAGCTAATGAGAGAGAGATGATTGAAATTACAAGAGCTGATGGATGGAAGAGCACTTATTTCAATTTTGGATGTTTGTTATTTAGTTTGAAAATGGTTGATCTGGAACAATTATGGAAGGTATTGGAGTTTAGGTATGGGAAGTTTGGGCCAACTGGAGTGTTAGCAAAATTTGTATGGACTTCTATTAAGAATTTGTGTCAGCCTAATCCAGATGAAGAATTTTGGAAAGACTGTGAGGTGGTTGAGTGGATGTTGTACCAACCTTGCAGAGTTCATGCTGTGCAGACTACAAAAGAGAAGTTCTTCATGTTTATTGATAAGGATTATCCATTATCAAAGAATGTTGCCAGAAAAATGTTGGAGGCCAAACTTGCTCCACAGGGGACTAAGCCCATTAATCCTATGATTGATCAACTATTTCAGAGGATTGAGAAGATTGCAGATCTACAGGGTCCTTTGGCACTAAAAGCAAAACCTCAAGGAAGACTGAAGAGGAAGGCTGATAGGTCTAATGCTGTGGATTACACATCTGAGTCAGAAACTGAAGAGGAGGTTGAAGAAAACAAGAAAGGACTGATGGTTCTCACTAAATTGTCAAGCTTAAAGGAGACAGAGGTTAGTTTACAACACCTCTTTCAGGTTATCATCAGATTGTTTCATATACTTTTGAGTTTACTGTAAGTGGAGGATGTTGGAAGTTTGAGAGAATCAATGGTGAGAGTTATGGTTTGTCAAGTTTTCACAAATGCTTTACTATTTGGAAAGAGATGATCTGATGGCCATCTGGAAGTTATATAAAGATAAATTTTGAGATGTGGAACCAAATGATTATCATGAGAGGATTGTTTATTATAATTTGAAGATGATTTTTGAACCTACTCATGATGAACCTGAATGGAATGGACTCTTCAATGGCAGTGTTACAAGTTGGTATTTATATCAGTCTTGTGGAATTCATGTGTTAACTGTTTCTGGAAAAGTTATTCATGTGTGTGTTGAAAGTGATTATCCTAAATTGAATAACTATCCAGAAGTCCTTACTCAGTTGTTGCAGCCTCGTGGATTGAAGTTGCAGAAACCCTTTGATTCTCAAGCTTACAGGTTGTTGAGGAAGTTTGAAAAGTTGTTACATCCTGATAAGTGTTTGGATACATCCTCCAAGTAAAGAATGCATGGGATTTAAAAGAAACTTGATGTTTTTGTTGGTAAATATCAAGTTTAGGGGAGGATTGTTGGGTTTTAGGTTCCACTGAATGGAATTACTCTAAGTATGGAACCACTGCTAGAGCAAAAGAAACCACGGCTAGAAGAAAGGATTCCACTGCTATGTTAAACCACGGATAGTAGTTTATGTAACCACTGCTAGTTAGATAAGTCGGTTTAATATTTTGTATTAGATAAATATGGAAAAGATATTTATCTTGTAGGTTACGTATTGTATATTGTAAAGGACTCCTTAGCCTATAAAAGGAGGTCCTAGGTTAGAGTTAGATATACGTGTGTTAGATATATCTAACGTCGATACACTTCAAGGTTGTAAAACCCTAATACTATTCAGAGTATTCGTTATTAATATAATTGAGGTGTTTAGTGATTTCTGTTGTTCTTCTTCTTAAGATTAAACATTATATTCTGCATTTTTTTTAATAGAACATTGTTTAAGTCAGTTTCTATAAAGGATCGTTTGCTCAACTGGGATCAACACACCATAAGGCATCAGTGGCAAGTTGCTTTCTTGTAGATACCGGACGAGAAAGATTCCCAATGATGTTATCCAATGGATGATCATGTGTCCATTTTCTGAGATGTTCATGTGCTTGAGGATAAGGAACTGAAGTATCAGAGTTAGGATCCCCTGGTGAAGATGCCTCTGGAGTGGGTTCAGGGGTAAATATATTCTCAAATGGATCATCTTCGAGAGTAGCGAAGGGGTTATCTCCAAAAGAATTATCAACTGCATTTCCTTGATGTATTGAAGACGATTAAGGATTCGATGATGATGGTGAACGGTCAGCAGATGGAGCTTCTTTTGTTATGGAAATTAAGACTGATGGACCATTCGAATTGGTTGGTGTAGGAGCAGCAGCAGCTGGTGGTGCAGGAGTATCATCAACTGTAGGCTCAAAGTATTCATCAAACATCGGATCAAATAGAATTTTCAAATCTTCTTCTGAGGGAGGTACATAAGGAGCTGCAGGCGTGGGATTCTGTACAAGACCCGAACTAATTGGTCAAGGTGTCAAAAGTTGAGGTTTGGGTCCAGAACTGGAGTGCCAGGAGCCATTTTCTCAGTCAGGTCACAAACATAGCATGAATAGTTTCCATAATATCTCGGGTTCTTTTGTTGTATATTCAGTAACCCTTCCGATCAGGTGCATAACCAACGAAAAATCCAATGATAGCTTTAGCTTTCAACTTTCCCAGATCTTGACCATCATTGGTTGGATAGCATAAAGCCCCAAACACACGTAGAAACGAGAGATCTGGTTTTCTGTTATGCACTAATTAATATGGAGTTTTTCCATGAAGAGTATGTATTAGGGATCTGTTTTGAGTGTAACAACCAGTGGCAATGGATTCCGCCTAGAGAAACGTTGGAGCCTTTGAGAATATTTGCATTGTCCGAGCCGCTTCTACAAGAGTACGATTACTCCTTTCAACTACACCGTTCTGCCAAGGAGTGCGTGGAATACTTTTCTGGAGACTAATTCTAATGCTTTCATAAAACTGAATGAGTTGTTTGTTCACAAATTCAGTTCCATTTTCTGTTCGGATGATTCTGACAGTTTGTTAAGCCTAACCTGCAATTGTTTGATAAGCTTAATGATAACCTCGGGAGTTACATCCTTGGTTCTCAAAAACTTTACCTAAGTAAACCGAGAGTAGTCGTCAACAACAACTAGCACATACTTCTTCCCATTGATATTTTGTACTCTCATGGGTCCGCATAGATCCATGTGAAGGGTATGAAGAACTTCAATGATGGTATTGGCATGTTTGGGTTTATGGGCATATTTTTTTTCTTTTTCCCAATTGGCAAGCTGAACAAAGTTGATCTTTTCATATTTTAACCGGGGTAAACCTCTCACCAGGTCCTTTCTAGTAAGATCATTAATGGTGCCGAAGTTCAAGTGATTGAGTCGACGGTGTCATAACCTAGATTTTTTCTTTGATGCCTTTGATAACAAGCAAATAAGAGAAGACTTTATCATATCTTCGATAGAGATGGTGTACAAGTTTGTGCCATGAGATCCCTTAAGAAGATCAACACCATCTAATTCTTTAACGAAACATGTGTGTTTTTTGAAGGCTACTTCGAGATCAGAATCACAAAATTGACCAACAGAGAACAGATTGTGCCCAAGTCCATCCATATAGTATACCCGGGAGATAACACTGTCACCAAAAACATAATCTCCATAACCCATAATTGCCCCAAAATGATCATTCCCAAATCTAATGATCCGTTGAACTTATTCATGAAGTTCTTGAGCCGTGGCGATCCCGATCATATGTTTTGAGCGACTGAATCCAAATACCAAAGGACGATTTGTACGACCGCATTTGAAAATGACAAGAATGGATAATCGGGCGCAGAGATCCCTATGTGAATATGGGGTCCGATTGGTTAGTACAAACAATCTGTAGACCTACAGAATTCCTAGATGCCATGATATTATTAATGGGAGCTACAGTAGTAGAAATAGTGGACCTAGTTACAGTGTGCTGAGTTCCTAAAGGTATAATTCTACCAGTGGGCTTCCATTTCTTAACGGGCACAGATCTAGAAAATGACGGACAAAGTTCACCAATTTTGTATTTACGACCTGATGGCTTCCACTGAGATAGGATTGACACACAATCCAATTATTCCTAAGAGGAGGGGGAATATACTTAACATTAATAGCATACTTCTTACAAGCAGACACCTTTGGTACAACGTTATCACAACTAGTGATTGGCATTTTCCCTTTTACCCGAGTCTTTAGATTCTCAATTTCTTTAAGCAAAGAAGTTATCTTTTCACTATTCTTGTCACGGGTAACCTTAATTGATTCATATAACTCTTTGAAATTCAGTTTAACTTTAGCATTTTCAACTTGAAAATAATCATTTTCATGTTGTAATTCATTGATGATGTTTTGAAGTTGACAATTCTGAGAATCTAACGGCGGTGGTATATGGGAGCCAACCACTTCACTCTTATTACCCTTTAATTGGGAAATTTGAGCTTTCATCTTTCGAATCGTGTTACAGTGAGCTTGAATCCGTTCATCACGTGTGCTTATTTCAAAATATGCATCAAATTCAGAAGCATCCGAAGATGTCTTGGCATTTGAGGTTTTGATTCTTTCTTCTAGATGTTGATATTTTAATTGCAAATCAAGATATTCAACCTGTAATTTAGAAAAATGCCTAATCATGTTATCATGATCATCCTTTTGGATTTTTTCTTGCAATTTTGAATTCTCAGTTTCAAGCTCATTGACACGATCTTTGGAAACTTTAAATGCAATTGACAAATCATGAAATTGAGAAGCAGTTATGGTATAATTACTGACAGTATAAAACACATCCTGGGTAATGCATCTGGCAATCAAATTCTCATTAAGGATGTGAATATATTTTCTCTCAATCTCATAGCCTTTAAGCTCATATGCATTATTTCTTACCTCGTTTTCCATTTTATTAAACATCCTTTTCATGTCTTTAACTTCAGTATCTAAGGCCTTTTTGAATACACTCGAATTGTTCTTTTAATTGTTTAAAGAATGGAATAACCTCAGTAAGATAACACTCTTTTGTTTGCTCAAAACCCCTTTCCACTTCAGTAATACCCGTTGGTGTGATTATATTCTTACATGTTTTACCGAAATCAGCAAATAGTTGGTAAATCACGTATATGCTAACTAAGGTTTTGCATTGTGTAGGAAGAGTTATAGGCACTAAATGCATCGGTGTATTGGGAGGATACACCATAGCCGCAAGTAAAGTCCTAAGGGGAGGATTATTTTCAACAAGTTCTTCGGCCTTTCTCTTATCCATATCTAACTTCCAAAACACTTGTTCAGGGGTTAATTGAGTCTGAGGTTTGAACGTGGCTAAAAGTTTTCCTTAGAATAATTGGGAGCTTTGATATTTAATCTTTTCTCCACACATTTAGGTTCCTTCATTTTCCTATCCATTTTCTCTCTAAAGGCATTTTCTAACTCAATGTCCTCTTCTGTTATTTGTACACAAGCTGGCTTTTATTTGGGCTTAAGAATCTAACTACCATCATATATCACTTCTTGAGCCCGTTTGGCTTTCTTAAGGTACATAAGATTTGGGTCTTCTACAAGTTTTTCAATGTGTTTATCACTTAAAACTCTATGATTTGTAATCATGTGAGCAGTCTGAATGGTCTTTCCTTGTACGTACAACTTGTTTTCAAGTTTATTCTTCAAAGTTTTAAGGTTAGAAAAATCATTTAGGAATTTAAATTCCTTTTCTTTGAATTCCTGTTTAAGCATATTTACATTTTCTTGGATTTCTTGTTTTTGCTTAACAGTCTGATTAAGTTTCTCTTGTAAGGAATTTAACTCTTATTTTAACGTTTCTTCCCTTAAATTATATTTAGTGATCAATATACGCATTTGGCTATCCATTTCCTACTCACGTGTGGTCAGCTCAAATTTAACACGCTGTTCATAGAAGGCAACTTGATCCTTATATATATTTAGCTTAGTGGTCAGGGAGTCATCAGGCACATATTCAGTGTACTCATTAAACACATATTCATTATTAATGGCAGAAGATGCACCACTTGGTACAACAAAACTTTCATTGTGCTTCACATATTGCTCATATGGGATAACATTGCTATTTTCTATATTTACAATATCTGGCTCAACAACTTCTGTTGGTTGTACTTTGTTGGGAATATTTTTCTCATCAACCATATCATATAGCTTTACTACCTCTGATATGACTGAAGCATTGGAGGGACCAGCTTGTTGAGGTGATGAAACCATGGGAGAAATATTAGCCGTGAAAATAGTTTGTGTCATTGGTTCATCATCAACATTAGAGTCGAAGGCGTCACAGTCAGCAACCTGGAAGACATTGGGATTGTTCGGTGCCAAATCATTGATGCAGGTTTTACTGACCAGGTCTTAAATTTATAATGTCTCGTTATACCTATGGTCTACCCTAGTGCACTAACGGGCAGTGTACCCGGTCGCGTGTAGTGTAGTAATCGGTAAAGCCGAGTTCGTCCTAAGAGCTATGTGTGTTGGATAATTACTAAGTCTAGTGTCACAGATTAATAAAGGTTTTGATAGGGATTTAATTAATTAAACTACTAAAGCAAATAAAAGCAGATAAAAGCAAATAAATGGATAAAGGGAAATCAATAGAGGAGAGTGGTGCTAACCTAGTTAATCCTCCTAGCTAGTTATGTCTACGTCTACTTACTTCCAATTACTTCAGGGGGTCAAATTTGAGAGGAAAGCATTTGGTCAATTAAGCCTAACCTATCGAAGAAAGATGCCACCACGGTAGAGTCAGCGAGCACGTCATAAGTCCTGTTGTTCCTGGTCCCTAAGCCAAGTCATTAAGTACCGCTACATGCTAGATTTATAATAGTAAATGCCCACCGTTAGGAACTTAGACACACCCCCGATTCTTAAGTTCATCCAAGCGATAGGTGATCGGTTGGTCAAATCGCACAAGTAGAAAGGGTCGTCACTTGGTCATATCTTACCCATCCGTCTCGGTCCGCTCACCTAGGGTCATTGGTCATATCTCCTAGGCAATTGGCCTCTATCGCCATTCAAAACTACCGAACCAAGGGTGGCTACCAATAAAATATGCATGCATACACTTAGAAATAATTGTACGGAAGTAAAGTAAACGCAAACAAAACAATTAAGGAATCATAACTAGGCTAGCACCAAAGGTGCTTAGCCATCATATTAATCATGCAAATCAATTCAATATTCAAAGGTACGAAATACATGAATTGAAAGTAAAGAAATATAAAACGCTAATGCTTATCGAGGAGAGTGATTTCTCCCTTGAAGACGACTTTGTATGCTCCTCTAGACCGCCTCGAGCTTTTTCCACGTTCGAGTGTTGTGTGTGGAATGGAATGAATAGAAATCTTTGGAATTCGTGGGGTATTTATAGGCTGATCCGGGTTACGGCGTAACCAATATAGGAGTTACAGTAACCTTCTATATCTTCGAATAATGCACTAGATCACCGGTTACTGGCAGTAACCTAATGAGTGGTTACGCCGTAGTCTTCAATAAGCTCGGTTACGTCAGTAGTTGATGCATGAGTTACGGCTTAAGTATCGGCGTGGAACCTCTTTTGACCTAATGTAGTTACGTCGAACCTTTGGGAAGAGTTACGCCATAACCTTCGATAAGTTGCCTTTACGAGTCACGCAATAGTTACGGTAATGTGAGAGAGATGAGTTCTGTTGTAACTTCTTCAAAATAGCATACCGTGATAAATCTTTAGATATTTCTAGTTCCGCGTCTCTTTAGCTCCAATGCTCGTAATTTACCGAAGTGGAAAACAATGGAAAACAAGCGTGAATCCATATAAATGATATAAATTACAAGCATTATCGGGAAATTGACACTTAATATTGTGACTATTTGATGTTATCAAATATCCCCCACTTGAACTCTACTTGCCCTCAAGTAGACCTTATTAGAAAGATTCCTAAAAGATATCTCCCATAACTCGGAAAATATGAGTTTACAAATCCCTTATGGTAGAATAAAACAAAGCCGAACACCTCACGAAAGGGGAACAAAACACTCAAATCTCTCAACTATTCTAAGTGTCAATTTCGGGTGATCACCAATTGCATACCATAGCATGTATTCTATCATAAGCTTGGCGGTCACACATATCTCCACCACTAGAGTTAAGGGCTACACAATTCTCAAGGCAATATGGGTAGACACGAAAAAGGTTAAGGGGTGACTCGTCATTACTAACATGTCACGGCGAAGTGGACAAAGTCAATGATACATGACCAAATCCATGGCCAAGACACCAAAGATTGCTAGCTGCATCACCTAGACATGCTTCATGACTAAAGGGTAGGATAAGACATGGATATATAATTGGTGTAAAATAAAAAACAAGCAGGTAGTCTAAATCTATAACCAAGTCATCACCACTTACCGTCCGCCCAAAGTTCAAGTTTTGAAGTCAAGAAACCGGATCATGAAATGCAAGGTAGATGTGTCATTAGAGGACGTCGTGATGGGCACACTACCTTTTCTCCAACTGTTGGCATAACTACCAACTCCAATCTTCAATTGTGACCGAGGTGGCCTCCTCAATACTAAATCAATAAAGCTCATACTACAGTGCTTATAACATCGCACATAACAACTATTTTTTTTCTTTTCGAATCATCATTTTATTTATTTATTATTTTTTTTTCAACATAATAATATTATAACATAATATCCCCTCACTTGAGATGAACAATGGGAATTAGGGGGGTCTTCAATGATCTTCAAAAATGTTGTCGATGAAAGCGTGATTTCTGAACTTTTCCACTCGAACCTTAACTTAGGCAAATGATGACTTCCCAATTACAAATAAAGACTACAGGGTAGGCTAAGGTGTATAGGTGTATCGAAACAATATATTGGGTAAACAAAATGAAAGGAATGGCTCAGAAGGGTGTATCTAGGGTATCTTGCACTAAAGATGAGTGCAACAAAAGGGTTTCACATGGGGGTCGAAAAGTCGAGGTGACTAATCGATAGACACACAATGGTAGGCTGTTTGGGTGATAATCCTATAATATTGCCTTCTAAAACTGAAAAGTCCAAATACATCGAGCTAACTCAACATACCTCGTCTATTGTCTCGAAATGATGCAAAGGCCAAGTTCTAATGTTTACAAGCTACCGACACACTCATAATTTGGAGGATTTGGGGTAAAATATTGGAAACGGATAAGGCTAATCTCACCATATAATATCAAGGGTTGTATGTGCTCTGGATAAGGTTTAATCTAGTTAGGTTAAGAAAACATGTCAAAATTTTAAAATGGCATAATTTTTCAAAATAAACTAGAAAATGAGGGCTGAAATAAAGTTCAAGAGATAATTCTACCCCGTCCCCACTTGAATTGTACAAAGTCCCTTTTGTACTAGGCATTAAATAAAGGTGAAGAGTAGGTAGAATTAGGCGAGAACTTCCTAAATTTGCTCCATAAAGAAGGAAAGCCCACGAAAAAGAGACGTGCCTTCATATAAGCATCATGAACAAACTTCAATCCCTGAAATCACAATACCGACAAGCATAATTCTAAAAATAAAAAATGAAAAATGAAAAACAAACCTAACTCACTTTCGTAAGAATCACAGTTGCATTTAGCGAATGCAACAAGCCTTTTAAACCACTTGGTGTCCAAAGTGGACGAGTGAAGTCTCATGATGGTTTACAGGGAGCACACCCACAAAGTTCATTTAAAATACTAATACAAAGTTATTGTGTTTTAAAATGAAAGAATTAAAGCAGAGGAAAGTTACGTCGTAACTTTTTTGAGGTAGTTACTCCGTAACTAGCAAAACCTGACATAAGCTGCAAAGTGAGTGGTTACGGCGTAACCACTCGAGATGGTATTACGCCATAATTGGTACGTCAAGAATTTCGCTTCTAAAGGTTGGTTACGGCGTAATCACCAAGATGAGTTACGTAGTAACTTTGTTCGATCGACAATCGCAGCGGTGAATTAGTTCCTCGTTTCTCGCAAAAATAGTTAGAAAACACAAAACCCAATAGAAATGGAAATAAAACAAAAGAAAGGGATAATTCGGGTTGTCTCCCGAAAGAGCACTTTTCTTTATTTACGAGTCTTTAAGTTAGACTCAGAGCCGCGGGGTTTCTATGGGGGCCTTTGGACATCCCCAACTTCTTCCATGTCTTTCATTAAGTTACGCCTAACCTATCCTACATTTGTGGCAGTGTGGAGATATTCTTTGGTTTCAATCTTCCGGATCTTGCAAAATTTTTCTTCAGGTCCCAAGTGGTATCGCGTAAACTCAAATTTTTCGACTATAATTGGTGGTGGCCTCTTAAATGGGATGCCAAGGAGTTTACATCTTCTTTTCTCGTGCATTTCATCATCTGGGTCAATGAAACCGTCTTCGCCTTGTAGTTTGAGATCATCGAAATCATCGTCGTCAGAATCAGTATCTTCAAGTTGGTCGAGTATTTGCTTGCATTCTTCTTTTTCTACCTTAGACGAGTCCTTGGTGTCATCTTCTGGTTTTTCATCAGGAATTTCGTCGTTAGGTTGATCTTTACTCATACATCCACTCCATTTTCTCTTTGGTTAACGCACAATTTTTCCGTGATTTGATTCTAACCCAATCGTTGAAACCGAGATCATCGTGCCAAGGAAATTTCGCTCTTCGTAATCATTAGTTGAAGTTCATAGGAACTCGCTTTCTCCAGCTTCTTTCAATGTTGCTTCCCGTCACATTCATACTCAAAAGGGTTGCGAAGTCCGAAATGTTTCGTCATCGGTTTTAATTTGTTCACACCAATGATTTTGAATTCCTTCGTCATTTTATCTTCGAAGGAATATCATCGAGGGTTTAATGGTTTTCCTCGAAGAATATGTTTCTCATATTTGAGTTCCAGATTTCTGAACAAAGCCGAATTAATTATCGCGTCCCCGAATCTTATCGAATACCAATCTCTAAATGAAAGATTTCCAAAATCAATGTCATGCCTCCCAGATTCGTGTGGGCATATCCAAACCTCGTTCTTCACATTAACTCCTCCGTTGTAATATTCATGAAAAGGATTGCACGTTGGCCAAGCGTGAGTAATCTCATCTTCCATGACGAGTAAGGTTTGCGAATGCTTGATAGTAGTCCTTCTACTGTTAATAGAAAACTTAGCTAACCTTTCTTCGTCATTATGTAGTCCACATGTATCCGCTATCCTTCATCCTTTCTTTATCAACTCCCCATTACAGGATTTCGAGGATCACACGAGGCCCATAAGTTGTAGCATTCCCCATCGTCAATTGCATGGCCTTACACCAATGACTTCTCCTTTTAGGGTTGTCGCCCTTGGTGCCCGTGTTTTCTTGGATTTGGTTACGTCGTAACTCGAGGTGTGATTACGGCGTAACTCACTTTCGCCATCGATGTCGATTCATCGAGTAATTGTTGTTATCGAGAGAATCTGCCTTACATATAGTAGATTTGCTCTTCGTTCCTCGTTTCTTCTTTGTACCTCGTCGCGAGCTTTCCAATTAAAGTTTCCAAATTTTTAAGTGATATGTCATGGGCGAGAGGCTCTTGTTTATATTATCTTGAAATTTTAAGCCATTCCTCTTGCTCCTTTTGCCTCTTGGTAGTATCCGCAAGGTACTTGTTAATAATTTCCTCGGTTAGCTCTTCTCTCATTACGCCATAATACGGTGGGGTCCTCCACGAAACCCATTACGATTATCCCCAAGAAAGGCCTATTTTCCCATATTTGGCTTCCTCGATCGTATCTTCCTTGTCAATTTTAGGACAATTTTAGTCAAATGTCCCCACCACGCTTTCACACCGACTTGGATGGTATGGACGGTTCTTTGATTTTCAAAGATATCTCTCGAGATTCTCAAGTTTGTTGGTTATTCTTGCAATTTCATCTAAACTCCCGCCTTGGTTTCTTTTACTCCCTCCGTCGTGCCATTTTTTAGAGTGATCTGCCATTTTTTTGAATGGCTTCAATTGCAAGGGTAGGAGTCATGTTCGGGATAGGTCCTAGATAGTCCAACATTTTCCTTGTAGTTACGTTAACTCCTTTGTAGAAAATGTTGACCTTCTGCTGGTTATTCAGATCATGCGTAGGACACTTGTAAAGGAGATCGTTGTATCTTTCCCAGGCTTGATACAATGTTTCGTCGTCTTCTTGTTTGAAATTATGGATCTCCAAAAGCTGGTTAGAAATCTTCGATGGTGGACAATATCTCGAATAAAGTGCTTCTAAGTAACGCCTAAGTATTAATTGCCCGTGGCAATCTTCGATCCACCTTCCGCAGCTCCAAGAAGAGTCATAGGGAATACTCTTAGCATAACAAAGATCATGAGACAAGCCCGAGTGTTGAAAAGGCTTGCAATGTATAGGACATTTTCAACGTGCTCATATGCATCTTCGTCCCTGTTTCCTGGAAAAGGGTTAGCGCGAAGCTCCCTCATAAATTGGTCTTTGATTTCGAAACGGACATCCGCTCCAATTGCCAGTCTTACGAGACACGGCCCTTCTTCCGCTCTTGTCAACGCCAAATACTCCTCAAGAGTGAGGTCATCGATGTTAACAACTTCCAAAGTACCTGAAAACTTGAAATATGATCGTGAGAAAAGTTTTAAAACGAAATAAAAGACTTAATATAAATCCTAATATAACTCCTCGCAAGCAAGCGCCAAAAACTTGATGCGTGTTTCTTGACTGTGTCTTAAATTTATAGTGTCTCGTTATACCTATGGTTCACCTAGTGCACTAACAGGCGGTGTACCCGGTCGCGTGTGGTGTAGTAATCGGTAAAGCCGAGGTCGTCCCAAGAGCTATGTGTGTTGGATAATTACTAAGTCTAGTGTCACAGATTAATAAGGTTTCGATAGGGATTTAATTAATTAAACTACTAAAGCAAATAAAAGCAAATAAATGGATAAATGGAAATCAATAGAGGAGAGTGGTGCTAACCTAGTTAATCCTCCTAGCTAGTTATGTCTATGTCTACTTACTTCCAATTACTTCAGGTGGGGTCAAATTCGAGAGGACAGCAATTGGTCAATTCTCCCTAACCTATCAGCAAAGATGCCACCACAGGAGAAGTCAGGCACACCGTCATAAGTCCTGTTGTTCCTGGTCCCCTAAGCCAAGTCATTAAGTACCGCTACATGCTATATTTATAATAGTGAATGCCCGGCCGTTAGGAACTTAGACACACACCCCCTAATTCTTAAGTTCATCCAAACGATAGGTGATCAGTTGGTCAAATCGCACAAGTAGAAAGGGTCGTTAGTTGGTTATATCTTACCCATCCCGTCTCAGTCCGCTTACCTAGGGTCAGTTTGTAGCCACCTGTAAAATTTCACTATCATCAACCTTCGTATTAATAAACTAGATTGTTTATCAAAACTTATTTGAGCATTTTAGCATGTACGCTTCATTTTATTGTATAAAATTTATGCAACTCGAGTAGTCTCATCTAATCATGCCCGATATTTACCTTGATAACTAAAAATCGCCTCACAAGAAATTTTCTTGTCTTACGAGCCGCACGCTGCATCCGACACTAAAATAATTATGGCTAAAGTCAAATAAATATTTCTACAAGTTGAAATTAATATTTTACTTTTATATTTTTAGTTACCTTTATAAAAACATACTAAATTATATATTATACGTCGGTCAAAAACATCAAACCGGGACACCGTGACTCACATTTAAGCTCAAATGGGACACGATATACACAACGAGAATTTGAGGTCCCTTCTTCTTTTCTTCCTATAACCGAATACCCACAAGTACCCCTCTTCTTTTCCAAAAACCATGCAAATGAAATGACTTGGAACATAATTTAAGAAATAAACCCAATGTCCAACATGTATCTAGAATAGTTGACTTATGAGAAGCATGTTTCCCATGCACCAACTCACTTCATCTTTCTCTTGTCCTTGCCTCAGCCGTATACCACCAAGCAAGAGCCAAACCATTTGCTTGTTTATTATAAACCTCCTAGGTAGTAGAAGAATCAACTTTGCATGTATCTATGTCTACAATAACCTTTGGTCACTAACCAAAAGACTTTCTCCTCTTTGCTTCTTAAAACCAACGAGCCTTAGCTCATTCCACATTTCACTTACAAACATTTCACTCAAAACCTCTAAGTGTATGCAAGGTATAACAAATTGAAGTTTGGTTTTCCCTTGGTTGGCTCTAGCTCAAGTCGACACTCATACCTCTCCACACTCTCGTTAAAACTTCCAAACACTCAAAGGAAAAACTAAGGTATCGAGCATAAGGGTTTAGAAGCAACATAGTCGGGTTCACTTTGGAAAACATATCGGGTTCTTTTGGTTACCATTCTAGCTTCATGCGTACTCTCCACCACCATTCTTGGTGTCGTAAGTCTTTTCCTCTTTTCTTTTCTTCCATATATAACGACATGATTTCTTAAGTATTTGCTAACATATCGATGCATTCTCACGGCACTTATGCACGACCTTATTACAACAAGCTACGTTGACAAACCAACTATATTTTGAAACCAACCCATTTCATACATCTATGGTTTGTTTAGTATACAATCTTTAAACATAAACAATGACATAAACCTTACGTAAACTCGGTGCTTATAAACTTGACATCCTCAACATGTGCTATTTAAGCTTATGTGGTACCTCTTTAAAATAAAACATGCATACTAAACTATAAAAGTAATCATCTTGGTCTATTCGGATTTCAACACAAGTTTAGTAACCTTGGAAGCTCAACTCACAAACCGAGACCCATTATACCATACGAGAGCTTGTTAGTAACAAGTACTCGATTCACTAGAAAATAAGCTTGATGAGAATCTCACTAGCTCGACTTGAACTTCATTGGTTTAAAAACTCATATCGAGTCTTGTCAATAAACATCGAAACGTAGCAAAGCCTTTTGGTTCACTAACGGCATCAACGACTCGTCAAATGCTTAACTATATTCATGTCTTACTTGAAAACTTGGAGTTGTAAAACAACCTTGGAGAAGAAACATAAAGTCATGCCTTGCATGCAAAAACTTTCGATCATGGCCACTGAGAAGAAATATAGAGCAAGAATAAGCAGCGACATACCCATTAAATAGAACCAAACTGAAAATCCTAACACAAAGACTCCCTAGCCCAGTTGGTGGGAGCGTGGCCTTTGACTGAGGAGGTCTTGGGTTGGAAACTGCCCCATGGCAGTTGCCTTTTTTTTGGGTTATACATGAAACTTTCGGAATTTGGCACAACTAGTCCCCAAACTTCACCCTTTCCTCAAACTACTCAAGACCTTTGTAAACTAATACTATTTCAACCCTCTACTTTGAACCATTTAACACCTCTTCTTAAAATACTTATAAATATGAAACTTATATAAACCTTTACAACTTTGGACCCTCCAAGATCTACACTTAACGCTTCCTACCCTAAAACTTCCAAAAGATAATAAACTTATATTTTCTACAAGTCTTCGTCACATAAATAAAATTTGTACATATTTCTATTTTGACAACCACATTTGTATAAACTAGAAAAATATAATACTTTTCTAAATATAATATTTTCTCGCAACTTAGATAAAATATATATTGTACATATATATATATATATACTTTTCAAAACTAAACAAAAATCAAATAAATTAAAGTCGATTTGTAATTGTTTCCGCTTTAATAAAAATACTCGAGCCAACTCTTATACGAATACTTCGTAAACTATTCCATTCACTTTTCCAAGAGCCGAAGACTTATAAACATTTCGAAACTTATTTAAACTTAACCGTTGCCACATAAGCATTATTAAACACAAACTCTCGAGAATGCTTCAACCGTTTTAAATACGCTAAGTCATGAATAAAAACAATGAACTAAGACTTGCCATGCTAATTATAGGTCGCGTGACGGTACTTCGTGATCACACTATTTGACCTCACACTACTCGGACTCTTGTTTGCTAAGGTGAGTTCATAGCCTCGCCTTTACTTATTTCTTTCAAACCCCGCGAGGAGATGCATGCTATAAACTAGAACACAAGTCTTTTCTTAAATCAGATGCTTATCGATCATTATTATTATAGCCTAAGTTGCTCCGCCATAAGTCCCTTACATCATGAACCATTAATCACTTGCTAGTGAATGCGAATATTGTGGATAGTACTATGGGAATTAACGACCCGACTCGGTTATCGAAATAACCGGGCGCACTATATTGGTTAACTATGGAATTGGCAATTCCATCTCGAGGGCAATATTATTACTTACGCCAAGAATTAGGTGTATGCAGTTAGTTTGGTGTCATGAGCTTAGCGCATAATAATAATCTATGTTTTCCATGGTGATTGTATTCGAAGCAATTATCATCTCTTACTTGTGTTCAACTTATTATTTAAACCTATGAATATCACTCAACTTTTGTTGACTTTTAAGCATGTTCATCTCAGGTACTAATTAGAATTTCATGAAAGCGTGGAGCGGACGTCGTGGGACACTTGAAGTGGTGTTGTTTTCGATAAAAGTTATCATTTCATAAATATTTAAATTATCTTTTGTGTAACCTCAAAACATATGGTATTCCCTTTTTGTGTTTCTAAACATTGAGATTTATGAAATGGTAACTACTTTTTACTAAAACGTCTCTTTAGAGCCGTTTTCTATAACTTAGACTATGATCCTCTAAGTAATACCCCAATTAGTCTTCCGGTCACATTGTGATTTTGGGGTGTTACAGATTAGCATCGAGCCTAGGTTATAGAGAACCAACTTGTATTTTCAAAACAAATTGACTATAACCACGTTTTCAAGCACTGCTTTACACCACCACTTCACGTCCTCCGCGCCTACTTGCACCGATAACATGTAGGGATTCACTTAGTGGATACTACTTGACTAGCAAAACTTTGCATGATAAAACTTATGATGATAGCTTTCATTTGGTTAGGCATTTAGATTTGCGTGGCGGTTATGCGACTAACTAAATCTTATTTATCGCATGACTTTATTTACTTATGAATACATATTTTCTTTTGGGTTGTTACAAGATTATGTCGTCCGCTACTCACCCGATCGACCGACATCCGACACCGAGATGGAGGATGCTATGTCTTCCGACTCTACTCCCGGCCTCGTTGCACATATGTCCTCTGAGATCGAGCCCTTTGAGGAGGGTGAAGTCATTCACACCCACTTGCTTTGACCATACCGAGCGTTTACTGTCTTGGTCCCTCACTTATGACAAATATTTGAGTCACAACATGGCTATCACCATCGATGTTATGTCCCGCACACACTCATCCGCCGATTCCGTATCTTCGTCTCTTGTCCATCACCATTGCCTATCCGCCGGGCGAAAACTAGGTTCTCAAACCCTACGAGCCCGCGCCGCTTGGCCGACCATTCCGCTACCGAAAGAAGGGTGCTACCTTCATACATACCGCTTTCGAAACGAGTAAAGGCACCCATCACTTTTATTCCACCATCGACATACCATCATCCTCCTTTTCCACCATCGCCCACACCGCACCACCACTGCACTGCTTCACCACTACCTCCACCTACCACATTCATTTACTGGACCACCACCGCGCGGCCATCCTCATCCGTGCACCATCACCCATGGCGACACACACTGAGCCAGTGACATCTCTTGGGAAGAGAGCCCGTCTCTCACCCACATATTCGCACCCATATTACCGTGCTATGTTTGGTACTTCGAGCCGAGAGCCGTGGGAGGGTCGATGCTAGACGTTGGTCATACATGATGCCGCCATTAGTCGATGGAGGTGGGAGGAGGGTGCACCTAGCGCCCGTGGAGCTTGGGGAGCATCGTTTATTCTTCTTGAGACTCTTCCGTTCACGGAGAACCCTTCATCATACTATTCCATTGATAGTCGCCGAGTTCTACGATTTGAGGATCACCGAGGATGTTGTGGCATTTGTTGATGAGGTTCCATTAGTACGTATCGAGAACATCGAAGATGAGGTTGGAGAGCTCTGAAAGGGAGGAGTACGATGGAGAGAGCTTGAGAGGATTGGTTCCCAGTGAGAGAGCTAGTGGAGCGATCACTTTGTGTTAGAGAGGAGGATGGAGTCGATGGTTAGGGCTCACTGGGTGAGCCGAGATGTTGGAAGGGTTGTCGACGGCGGTCGAGAGGATGACTATCATGGAGACGCTGCTACACGCTTTGGAGCGTAGATTGGAGGCACGAGATAGAGAGGTGGATGAGTGGCGAGCTAGTCCATGACCCACAACACCGATTGAGGAGCACACCGACAGACCTCTAGAGTGGTGATTCATCTATTTAGTCTTTTGGTACCTTAGCTCACGCATGTGGCACTAATAAAGGCATTGTATTCGCATGTTTTGTAAACTATCGAACAAGCTATTTATGCGACATTGTATGGTTTTGTATCACTATGTATGGATGATAGACCTATGACATTATGGTTGTTGTTTTCTTTATGTTCTCATGTATGATGATCTTCTTATTTATCGATGTATAAATCAAGTGATCATTTATATATATATTCTCTTGTGTGGTTCTGACATGTTACGATTCTTCTTATGATGATTATACTCTATTGATATAATGTGATGATCTTGACTATTATGAAATTTTTTTTTATAATAATTCACAATTATGTTGAATGATTCTAAAATTTGAGTGTATGTCTTTAGAAAAATGGCAAGAACAAGAACTACCCCTACCTCTACTGGAACTCCCGAGATGACCCCCGAGGCAATTCGAGACTAGTTACTAATGAAATCGGTCTTGCTTTTCTTGCAAGACTGTTGAGCAGCTCGAGCAAATGAAGCTCCAAATCAAACCAACCGAATGAAGGCGTGGCAAATCGCAAATGTGGATACAAAGAGTTCATGAATTGCAAACCCACTTTCTTCAAAGGAACCGAAGGCGCAGATTGGCCTTATTCATTGGATCGAAAGATCCGAAGCTGTATTTCTTTTAAGTGATTGCTCGAGAAGATTGCAAGGTGAAATTTGCTCTTGGTACTCTTTGGAAGATGCATTGTCTTGGTGGAAGGCTCATGCCCAACCTATTGGCATGGAAGAAGCCTACAAAACCACTTGACCGAACTAAAGCAATTGTTGATGAAGCAATCTGTCCAAGGACCGAGATCAAGAAACTTGAAGATGAATTCTATCATCCGACTACTAAAGGCAATGATCTCAAAACCTACTTCAAGCGTTTCCAAGAATTGAAAGCTCTATGCCCTTCCATGATTATCGATGAAGTTAAGTTCTTTGGAAAATCTCATTGGGGATTACCCGAAGCATTGAGGGCAATGTTCTTGCATCAAAGCCCAAAACCGTGGAAGAAGTGATCACAATTTCCTACCAACTCATGGATCAAGTCTTGAAACATGGATCCGCAAGGCAACAATGACAACAAAAGGAAGTTTGATGACCGTCGAGGCAACACTTCAAACAACTTCAACCACAACTCTTTCATTCACAACAATAACCGCAACAACAACAACCAAGGCCGCAAATAATCACAATCAACACCGCAATAACAATTCCAACCCATATCACCAAACCCGAAACAACCACCACAACCAACAAAACCGTAGACAAGAAGTTGTGAGGGCTTATGCCGCTACACCCGCCAATGGAAGAGGCTATGCTGGACCACACCCTTTGTGCACTCGATGCAACCTACATCATGTGGGACGTTGTACTATTAAGTGTGGGAAGTGTAACAAGGTGGGCCATACCCACAAGGATTGTCGAAGCCTTGCTACTGGAAGTAACCTCCAACCCATGGGGATAACTTGCTTTGGATGTGGAGAAGCCGGGCATGTCAAGAGTAGGTGCCCAAAACTGTACGGGAACAACAACAACAACAATAACAATAACCACGCTAGAGCAAGAGCTTATGTGCTAGGAGATGGAGATGCACAAGAAAACCGGATGTCGTTACGGATGCGTTTTCACTCAATCATCATTTAGCTAAAGTGTTATTTGATTACGAGCCGACAAAAGCTTTGTGTCTTCTAAGTTTGCACCCTTACTAAAAGTCACCCCAACCTGTCCTAGATACCACATATGAAGTAGAGCTAGCGGATGGAAAGATAGTAGGAACTAACACTATCCTTCGAGGTTGCAACCTATCTTTATCAAACCACCGATTCGATATAGACCTTATGCCTATCCAACTTGGTAGCTTCGATCTTGTCATTGGCATGGATTGGCTATCCAAGAATCGTGCAAGAATCATCTCGTGACGAGAAAGTCGTTCACCTTCCTCTCAATGGCAAAACTCTAATCATTCGGGTGATCGTAGTAAAACCCGATTGAATATCATCTCGCATCAAAGCGCAAAGTACATAGAAAAGGATGCCACATTTTTCTAGCACAAGTAACGGAGAAGAAGAAAGCGGATGAGAAACAACTAAAAGACGTCCCGTGGCTAGGATTTCCCAAGTATTTCACGAAGACTTGCTGGTCTTCTCCGATTCGCAAGTAGAATTTCAAATCGAGCTAATGCCGGAGCGGCACCGTGTGCGAGCACCTTATAGATTGGCACCTTCCGAACTACAAGAATTGTCCAACCAACTTCAAGAATTGTCCGAAAAGGATTCATTCGACCGAAGTTCTTCGCCGGGGAGCTCAGGTCTTATTTGTCAAAAGAAGGACGGATCTTTTCGTATGTGTATCGATTACGTGAGTCGAACAAACTAACGGTGAAGAACCGATATCCATTGCCTAGAATTGATGATTTGTTTGATCAACTTCAAGGGTCAAGCGTCTACTCCAAGATTGATCTCGAGATCCGGGTATCACCAACCGAGAGTTAGAAGGAGATATTCCAAAAGCGCTTTCCGAACACGATATGGCCACTATGAGTTCCAAGTGATGCCATTTGGTTTGACAAACGCACCGGCGGTATTTATGGACCGATGAACCGAGTGTAAACCTTACTTGGACAGTTTGTGATTATGTTCATTGATGACATTCTCATTTACTCCCGCAACAAGGAAGAGCATGCGGAACACTTGAAAGCCATTTTAGAGCTACTCAAGAAAGAAGAACGTATGCTAAGTTTTCAAAGTGCGACTTACGGATTCAAAAGTTCAATTCCTTGGTCACGTGATAGATAGTAATGGTCTTCATGTTGATCCTTCAAAAATCAAGTCACAAAGATTGGTCATCCCCACTACTCCTACCGAAATACGCCAATTCTTAGGTCTTGCGGGTTACTACCAAGATTTATCGAAGGATTCTCGAAAATCGCTAAACCTCTAACGGAGTTAACCCGAAAAAGAAGAATTTTGACCTGGGTGAGGAACAAGAATTAGCCTTTCAACTCTTGAAACAAAAGCTTTGCGAAGCCCTATTTTAGCCTTACCCAAGGAGTGGAAGATTTTGTGGTTCATCTTGTGATGCATCACACCTAGGGTTAGGTGCGGTATTGATGCAAGGAAACAAGGTGATCGCTATGCTTCGCGACAACTCAAAACTCACGAAAAGAACTACACTACTCATGACTTGGAATTGGGAGCCGTGGTTTTCGCTCTCAAAATATGGAGACATTACCTATATGGAACCAAGTGTACGGTGTTTACCGACCATAAAAGTCTCAACACATTCTCGATCAAAGGAGTTGAACATGCGACAACACCGATGGCTAGAATTGCTTAGTGATTACGACCGTGAAATCCGTTATCACCACGGAAAAGCAAATGTCGTGGTCGATGCTCTTAGTCGAAAGGATCGACCTAAACCTCTTCGAGTAAGATCTTTGGGAATGACAATTAAGTCACCCTTCCATCAAAAATCCTTGAAGCTCAAGTCAAGCTCTCAAACCCGAAACCGCCCCACGAGAGAATCTTTGGAATGCCGGGAAAACGAGAACGGTTTTGCACAAAGATCGGATGGAACCTTATGTTTTGGCGATAGAAGTTGGATACCACTTTATGGAGGAATACGGAACTCATTATGCATGAGTCTCACAAGTCTAAATATTCCATTCACCCGGATCCGACAAAATGTACCAAGATCTCAAGAAGCTTTATTGGTGGCCAAACATGAAAGCCGAAATTGCAACGTCGTTGGGAAATGTCTCACCGTTTCGAGTCAAAGAATATCAAAACCTTCCGATTGTTAACTCAACTGAACTCCGGTTTGAAATGGGAAAGAATTACCATGGATTTCATAACCAAACTACCAAAGACTCTAGAGGTTACGACACCATTTGGGTCATCATTGATCGCCTTACCAAATCCGCTCATTTCTACCCATCAAGGAAAACGATAAAATGAAAACCCTTGCTCAACTATACCGAAGGAAATTGTATCCCGTCATGGAGTACCAATTTCCATCATTTCGATCGTGACGGTCGTTTTACTTCACACTTAAAATCTCTTCAAAAGCTTTAGGTACTGCTTGATATGAGTACCGCGATCACCCTCAAACCGACGGCCAAAGCGAAAGGACTATCCAAACTTTGGAAGACATGCTTGAGCTTCGTGTGATCGACTTTGGAAAGGTTGGGATAAACACTTACCGCTGGCGTAATTCTCTTACAACAATAGCTACCATGCTAGCATCAAGGCGCCCCATTCGAGGCACTTTATGGTCGAAAGTGTCGATCACTGTTCACGGGCCGAGGTTGGAGATGCCCAACTCATCGGACCGAGCTTGTCCAAGAAACAACCGAAAAGATAGTGCAAATTCGTCAACGACTTCAAGTCGCTAGAGATCGACAAAAGAGTTCTGTTGATGTTAGAAGGAAACCATGGAATTTCAAGTTGGTGATCGAGTCATGTTGAAAGTATCACCTTGAAAGGAAAAGTTCGATTCGAAAACGAGGAAAGTTACACCGATACATTGGCCCTTTCAAGATTCTCGAAAGAATCGCCCGGTTGCTTACAAACTTGATCTCCGGAAGAACTTAGTAGAGTTCATCCTACCTTTCACGTCTCAAATATGAAGAAATGCTTGTCGGATGAATCTCTTGTCGTCTCACTAAAAGAGATTAAACTCGACGACAAGCTCAATTTTGTCGAAGAACCAATTGAAATCATGGAAAGGGAAGTCAAGCGACTTAAGCAAAGTCGCATCCCTATCGTCAAAGTTAGATGGAACTCAAGAGGACCGAGTACACGTGGGGCCAAGACACCATGCGTGTAAAGTACCCACATCTCTTTGCAAATTCAACTCCGACAACCATCAGAACTAAAATTCCATGGACGGAATTCTCTTAAGGGTTGGTCTCTGTAGCCACCGTAAAATTTCACTATCATCAACCTTCAGATTAATAAACTAGATTGTTTATCAAAACTTATTTGAGCATTTTAGCATGTACGCTTCATTTTATTGCATAAAAATTTATGCAACTCCGAGTAGTCTCATCTAATCATGCCCGATATTTACTGATAACTAAAATCAGTCTCACAAGAAATTTTCTTGTCTTACGAGCCGCACGCGTACCGACACTAAAAATAATTATGGCTAAAGTCAAATAAATATTTCTACAAGTTGAAATTAATATTTTACTTTTATATTTTTAGTTACCTTTATAAAAACATACTAAATTATATATTATACGTCGGTCAAAAACATCAAACCGGGACACCGTGACTCACATTTAAGCTCAAATGGGACACGATATACACAACGAGAATTTGAGGTCCCTTCTTCTTTTCTTCCTATAACCGAATACCCACAAGTACCCTCTTCTTTTCCAAAACCATGCAAATGAAATGACTTGGAACATAATTTAAGAAATAAACCCAATGTCCAACATGTATCTAGAATAGTTGACTTATGAGAAGCATGTTTCCCATGCACCAACTCACTTCATCTTTCTCTTGTCCTTGCCTCACCAGATACCACCAAGCAAGAGCCAAACCATTTGCTTGTTTATTATAAACCTCCTAGGTAGTAGAAGAATCAACTTTGCATGTATCTATGTTCACAATAACCTTTGGTCACTAACCAAAAGACTTTCTCCTCTTTGCTTCTTAAAACCAACGAGCCTTAGCTCATTCCACATTTCACTTACAAACATTTCACTCAAAACCTCTAAGTGTATGCAAGGTATAACAAATTGAAGTTTGGTTTTCCCTTGGTTGGCTCTAGCTCAAGTCGACACTCATACCTCTCCACACTCTCGTTAAAACTTCCAAACACTCAAAGGAAAAACTAAGGTATCGAGCATAAGGGTTTAGAAGCAAGATAGTCGGGTTCACTTTGGAAAACATATCGGGTTCTTTGGTTACCATTCTCGCCACACGCACTCTCCACCACCATTCTTGGTGTCGTAAGTCTTTTCCTCTTTTCTTTTCTTCCATATATAGAACGACATGATTTCTTAAGTATTTGCTAACATATCGATGCATTCTCACGGCACTTATGCACGACCTTATTACAACAAGCTACGTTGACAAACCAACTATATTTTGAAACCAACCCATTTCATACATCTATGGTTTGTTTAGTAAACAATCTTTAAACATAAACAATGACATAAACCTTACGTAAACTCGATGCTTATAAACTTGACATCCTCAACATGTGCTATTTAAGCTTATGTGGTACCTCTTTAAAATAAAACATGCATACTAAACTATAAAAGTAATCATCTTGGTCTATTCGGATTTCAACACAAGTTTAGTAACCTTGGAAGCTCAACTCACAAACCGAGACCCATTATACCATACGAGAGCTTGTTAGTAACAAGTACTCGATTCACTAGAAAATAAGCTTGATGAGAATCTCACTAGCTCGACTTGAACTTCATTGGTTTAAAAACTCATATCGAGTCTTGTCAATAAACATCGAAACGAAGCAAAGCCTTTTGGTTCACTAACGGCATCAACGACTCACAAATGCTTAACTATATTCATGTCTTACTTGAAAACTTGGGTTGTAAAACAACCTTGGAGAAGAAACATAAAGTCATGCCTTGCATGCAAAACTTTCGATCATGGCCACCGAGAAGAAATATAGAGCAAGAATAAGCAAACATACCCATTAAATAGAACCAAACTGAAAATCCTAACACAAAGACTCCCTAGCCCGGTTGGTGGGAGCGTGGCCTTTGACTGAGGAGGTCTTGGGTTCGAAGCGCCCATGGCGCTTGCCTTTTGGGTTATACATGAAACTTTGAATTTGGCACAACTAGTCCCCAAACTTCACCCTTTCCTCAAACTACTCAAGACCTTTGTAAACTAATACTATTTCAACCTCTACTTTGAACCATTTAACACCTCTTCTTAAAATACTTATAAATATGAAACTTATATAAACCTTTACAACTTTGGACCCTCCAAGATCTACACTTAACGCTTCCTACCCTAAAACTTCCAAAAGATAATAAACTTATATTTTCTACAAGTCTTCAATCACATAAATAAAATTTGTACATATTTCTATTTTGACAACCACATTTGTATAAACTAGAAAATATAATACTTTTCTAAATATAATATTTTCTCATAACTTAGATAAAGTATATATTGTACATATATATATATATACTTTTCAAAACTAAACAAAATCAAATAAATTAAAGTCGATTTGTAATTGTTTCCGCTTTAATAAAAATACTCGAGCCAACTCTTATACGAATACTTCGTAAACTATTCCATTCACTTTTCCAAGAGCCGAAGACTTATAAACATTTCGAAACTTATTTAAACTTAACCGCTACACATAAGCATTATTAAACACAAACTCTCGAGAATGCTTCAACCGTTTTAAATACGCTAAGTCATGAATAAAAACAATGAACTAAGACTTGCCATGCTAATTATAGGTCGCGTGACGGTACTTCGTGATCACACTATTTGACCTTACACTACTCGGACTCTTGTTTGCTAAGGTGAGTTCATAGCCTCGCCTTTACTTATTTCTTTCAAACCCCGCGAGGGAGATGCATGCTATAAACTAGAACACAAGTCTTTTCTTAAACTGTATGCTTATCCGATCATTATTATTATAGCCTAAGTTGCCTGCCATAAGTCCCTTACATCATGAACCATTAATCACTTGCTAGTGAACGCGAATATTGTGGATAGTACTATGGGAATTAACGACCCCGACTCGGTTATCGGAAATAACCGGGCGCACTATATTGGTTAACTATGGAATTGGAAATTCCATCTCTCGAGGGCAATATTATTACTTACGCCAAGAATTAGGTGTATGCGATTAGTTTGGTGTCATGAGCTTAGCGCATAATAATAATCTATGTTTTCCATGGTGATTGTATTCAAGCAATTATCATCTCTTACTTGTGTTCAACTTATTATTTAAACCTATGAATATCACTCAACTTTTGTTGACTTTTAAGCATGTTCATCTCGTGTACTAATTAGAATTTCATGAAAGCGTGGAGCGGACGTCGGGGACACTTGAAGTGGTGTTGTTTTCGATAAAAGTTATCATTTCATAAATATTTAAATTATCTTTGTGTAACCTCAAAACATATGGTATTCCCTTTTGTGTTTCTAAACATTGAGATTTATGAAATGGTAACTACTTTTACTAAAACGCCTCTTTAGAGCCGTTTTCTATAACTTGTGACTATGATCCTCTAAGTAATACCCCAATTAGTCTTCCGCTGTCACATTGTGATTTTGGGGGTGTTACACAGTTGGTCATATCTCCTAGGCAATTGGCCTCTATCGCCATTCAAAACTACCGAACTAAGGGTGGCTACCAATAAACTATGCATGCATACATTTAGAAATAATTGTACGGAAGTAAAGTAAACGCAAACAAAACAATTAAGGAATCATAACTAGGCTAGCACCAAAAGGTGCTTAGCCACTCATATTAATCATGCAAATCAATTCAATATTCAAAGGTACGAAATACATGAATTGAAAGTAAAAGAAATATAAACGCTAATGCTTATCGTAGGGAGTGATTTCTCTCTGGAGACAGCTCCGTATGCTCCTCTAGACCGCCTTGAGCTTTTTCCCACGTTCTCGAGTGTTGTGTGTGGAATGGAATGAATAGAAATGCCGGAATTAGTGGGGTATTTATAGGTTGATCGGGTTACCAGAACCAATATAGGAGTTACACCGTAACCTTCTATATCTTCGAATAATGCACTAGATCTGTTGTTACCACAGTAACCTAATGAGTGGTTACGCCGTAGTCTTTAATAAGCTCGGTTACGCCATAGTTGATGCGTAGTTACGGCGTAAGTATCGCGTGGAACCTCTTTTGACCTAATGTAGTTACGTCAGAACCTTTGGGAAGAGTTACGACGTAACCTTCGATAAGTTGGCTTTACGAGTCACGCAATAGTTACTACGAATGTGAGAGATGAGTTACGCCGTAACTTCTTCAAAATAGCATACTGTGATAAATCTTTAGATATTTCTCCAGTTCCGCGTCTCTTTAGCTCCAATGCTCGTAATTTACCTGAAATTGTGAAACAATGGAAAACAAGCGTAAATCCATATAAATGATATAAACTACAAGCATTATCGAGGGAAATTGACACTTAATATTCAAGACTGTTTGATGTTATCAATCATACACTGTTTGTTCATCCACGTCAGCATCAAATGTGTCGGCATTCCCATCAGCAAGAAACAACAACTCCTCTTCATCCAACACTGCTCCACTGTCTTGAGCCTGCATCAGCAACATCTTATCCCTGAAGTACTCAACATTTTGTGAATGCTTAGGTTGAGTGCTGTTCATAGCAATATGTCCCACACCACCACTGTTATAACACTTAATCGGTTTGCCTTGACCTTGAACCACTATCCCTCCTATGTTCTAAGCCCCCACATAACCAGCTGCAACATTCCCCCGTGCAACATTCCTAGGATTCACATTTTGTCTTCCTTGCTTATTATGTACCACAACCCTTCCATCTTCCATCGTAGCTTGATTGTGTGGGTTAGATGAGGTCCTAAGTTGGTTGTTGGTTTAGGAAGTGAGGTTCTCAGATTGTTGAACCAATAGAGAAACTTGGTTCGAGAGGTTTTAATCAACATGTCTCATTGGGGTATATCCCGAGTCCGGAATAGTAACTTGATTCGATTACGGGAAGATGGTAAATCTTGTGATGTTTGAGTGTTTAGCTTCACATTAGAAACAAATGCAACCGAGTCATTTGTTGTGCTTTTGTTGTAGTTGGATTGAGGTTTTCAATGATCATACGGTCATATATAGCATGTTTCTCATGTTGAAGTGAGTAAGTGTACAATGACCCATAGTTCATATTTCTCAAACCTTTGTTCACCTTCATCGCGGTAACAAACCCGTTCTACTCGTGGTTCATGTTGTTTACGAACTTGGAATTGAGTTGGATATTTGGCATAGTTATCTTAATATTCCTCATGTCATTAACAAGTTTGTGAAACCTCACATGGTACTGTAATACTCTCCTGGATTCATCTTGGAGTTCTCAAAGTCATCGACAGCCAGTGACTCTCGATCTTCCTTTGTCGCCTCGAGCCGAAGAAGCATCTTGACATTGTCCCAAACCGCTTTGGCCTCGGGCGTTGTGATTAATCAAATTGTAAATGTCCTTTGGTAGACCTTGAAGGATGATGTTGGAAGCTCGATGTCGACATCATATCTTTTCTTCTCCTTATCATTGAGATCATCATAAGTCCTTGGTCTATCCATTCTGCAGTAACACGTCCATCTTCACCGCTGCTATTTCATCTCGGTAGTGCCCATCCGTACGGACCTCATCAATTGATTGAATGATGTTAAGACCATTCTCTTTGCCTAAGCAATACAATCGGATTCTCGAGCGCAAGATTCATAATCGCCTATCCAAAGATCGGAGGGCGGTATCGGACCCCAAAGCTTGAACATCATCTAAAGCAGAGACATGATTTCTAAGTACACTAGATTTTACAACTCTTTGATTTAATCGAGAAATCGAATCTTCGCGAGATTTTACAAAATCAAGAGAAAACCGTAGAACTCAAACCTCAAGTGTCAAATCTCAAGACACAAATCGCAACACATAAATCGAAATGCTTGACAAAACGCAGACTAACAAATAGCAAGAGACAAATCAACTATCTTCAAACCGCAAAAAGAAAGACAAGTCGCAAGACACAAATCTCAAAGTCTTCAAGTCGCAAGATCGACAAATCGCAGAATACCAAAACGCAACTTTCAAAGCGTAGGAGCACAAACCGTAAACAAAGACAAATATCGAGATACAAACCGCAACCCTGTCAAATAGCGAGAGATACAAACCGCAACACATGTCAAGTCGCAGATACAAACCGCAACACCTCTCAAGTCGCAGAGATACAAACCGCAACACAAAAATGACAAATCGCTGGTCACTGTCAAAAGGTACAAGTGTCACAATCATCCTTTTGTCTTTTAGCTAATCGACAAAACGCAAGTTTTGTCCTTTTCAAACAAATCGCAACCGGATAATATTATAAAAATCAAACCGCAACACAAAAATGTCAAACCGCAACAAAATCTGCCAAGTCACAACTTAGTATAACCAACTCGCAAGCAGGAATGTACCAAACCGCAACCAAGAACCTAACAAGTCGCACCTCAGAGGACACAAAATGCAACAAAGAACATGAACATAACCTTGCATTTTCAATCAAAAGCCACCACAAACAAGATGAAACAAGCCTTTTAAACCCAAAACTAAGCTAATATGATAAACCTAAACACAAAAGTACAACCAAATAACAAACTTAACCACTAAATAAGATCTAACTAGTGAAAAAAGTCTCTAAAATATTCGACCCAAAAAACCTTTATAACCAATCTAAAATCGAGCACACACAGTAGATGATCAAACCATGGCTCGATACCAATTGTAAGAGATTAGTTATCATAAACACACAAGTATAAGTCTATATGGATCGAATGTAAGAGGTTTTAGAGAGAAAGTAAAAGAGCAGGAACTTCTAGAGAGATAAAGTAAATGTGTATTATGAGCTCAACCCTCTACCTTGGAGGGTGAGGTATTTATAGTTTTACAAAATACGCCTCCTACGGGCCATGGATCGTATACAGCTGGGTAAAGACCGTCAGTCCTCCACGGTGTTACTTAACTAACTACTTACTAATAACTAAACGCCTAAGACTACGAACTTTCTAATGCTAATGAGACTCCGAGGTGACCGACTCTTTAACATACGATTTTACTAAATCCTAACATTTAGCGATAGTATGAATCTCCTAGGTTTGAAAAAAATATTTTGGCTTTGGCTAACGGCTATTAGAAAATATTTTTGAGTTGGCATTTTGTAAAACGGGAGGACTTGTTTTGGTTATCTCTCTAGTCTAAATCTTGTTGCGGGTTTCCAAACATCTCAAATATCATGTACAAATCTGTATTGAAAGATCCGAAACCACACCAAACCGCGCATGGTGCTACCGGTCTAAAGTGCTAGTGAGCCATCCCGCATATCGTGCCCGGACTTGGTGTGTTTTTGGTTATCGTCGTGATTTTAAGTGTTTTCTATATATATATATATATATATATATATATATATATATATATATATATATATATATATATATATATATATATATATACTAGTGTCAAACCCGTCCGATGGACGGTATGACTTGTGGTTTTATTTTTAGGTTTTAGTAGAACAAATATATACTAAAATTTTTCTATAACGAAAGAAGGGTGGTAAAAAATGGTTGGAAAGTGTACTTGTTGAAGAAAGGGATTTCATTGAAATAAATGATGAGTATCGTTGTGTTAATGGGTTTAGCTATTTGTGGTCTTTATTGGTGGGTTAATACCTACATTCTTAACTGGTTGAATATTTATTCCATTATCTTGTGAAAAATGTTAAACTTATAGCTTTCTTTTGCTCAAGTATTGAATGAATCAGTTATTCCCTTATACTAATGAACTTACCTACCTATCTATTGATCATAGGAGGTGTTTACTGAAAACATGAAGAGTTACACATAAGCCATGCCAGATTTCATGCAAGAAATGTGACTATCATTATTTTGGTATAAAGTTACCTAATAACAGAACATAGTAGTCTTTAGAAGATCAGAGTCCTCACCGTCCCCAAGGAAAAGAAAACTCAAACTTGAGATAACATTAACAAATTCATGTTTACAAATAAATTAGTCACTTAGCTCAAAATTTATATGTTCAAAGCACAAGTCCGCAACATAATTATCAGATCCATATTACCACACATCGATGGGTAACGATGGCATGTTATTCAAAGCATTGTGGTCAACCGAGGTGGGCCAATTGAAGTCGTTTGTGTTTGGAGAGCGTAAATCATGCCTTAATCTGTAATTTTGTAAAGATAAAAACCAAGTTAAATTCCATTTTCATTAGAAAATGCAATAGAAAAGATATCGTGAGAAATCGTACCTCAAACCGCATGCCATTATATGATCAAGTGACAATCGGGGTTTAGTAATGGGCGGGCATGACTTATAAATATCGTTGGCATATTTTTCTATAACTAAAGAAGAGTGGTAAAAAAAGGTTGGAAAGTGTACATGTTGAAAGAAAGGGATTTCATTGAAATACATGATGAGTATCGTTGTGTTAATGGGTTTAGCTATTTGTGGTCTTTATTGGTAGTTCAGTACTCACATTACATGCAATTTACTATGAATAAATCCCCGCAACTTTATCTTGTGTCGAAACAGGACCATTAACAAACACAATTGGCTCGTATCCATCTTGACGGAAACGCACATTCATCACACCAGTGTGATTAGCGGGCTATACTTGTGAATATCTATGAATATCGTTGTCATATTTTTCTATAGAGAAAGAAGAGTGATAAATAATCATTATATGAACATTAACAATTATAAGTTACAAAGTTATTCAATGAACTTAGTATATGATTTTAACTCAAATGCGAAATAAAGCTTTTATACACAACATTTCAACTATAGAAAGAAGGGTGATAAATATTATTATACTCCGTATGACAATTAACAATTAACAATTATACAACAATTATAAGAGGGTGTTTCGATCGGGTTTTGTAAATGCTATCAACTTAATATGTACACTTATTGTGTTTGAATAAAACTTCAAACTACTCCTCTACTTATTTTAAAGCATTTAATCACTAAAAAACATAATCAATGACTGATTCATGTTTTCTTGAAAACTTAAAAGTATTTAATTATGATAATGAAAACAATACAATCAGGTTAATATTATAATTCTTTTAAATAATGGATTGTTATATAAAATAAGCATACATGATATGTTGGAGGATTGGAGGATTGTATAACAGATTTAGCTACTATGTCAGGACCGAATACTATATGATTTATGTGGTTTGGAGGTCTAGGTTGGTGGAAGAAGATGAAGATCTTCATCTTTCTAGAGAGAGAGACTAGAGAGAGGGAGGAGAAGATAAGGATAACTTTTATTGAATAAACACACAATACACTTAACCAAATGCTTCACCTCACCCCTCATGGAGAGTCATGAGGGGTATATATAGGCCATATCTTTGCCACTTAAACGATACTAGTCCCTAAGGGCAAAGTATACTACGCGTCTAGTCCATTCACGTAAGTGACGTTATCTTTATAAAAGCGAGGCTAACAATCTCCTCCAAGATACCGCCACACGTGAATGGTTACAATGAGACCTATAAATACAAAACAAAGTAAATTACAATAGTAAGAACAATGTTGACTTTCTTGAAGCGCAGAGTCTCGTAGTCTAGATATCGAGGCAAACTTGAAGTTCTCCCTTCCGATGACCTCGGCATTTGATCTTTGGCACCGACGGCACAAATTCTTGTAGCTCAACTTCAATTGTAACGGTCTAGTTAGGTTATTACTCCTCCTAACTAGTGAGCCTTTTTCTTTTCTCGCCCCTCCGAACCGACAACACTCTTCCAACACGCCTTTAATCTTCGTACACGCAATGGAGAAAATAAACTCTTGAAGCACAATGGTTGTCGCTCGGGAACATCATAACAACATAACTCACTTAGTATTGCTTCCAAGTTGGTAAAAGCCTCGATGTACACACACTACTTCTCCTTCTTCGGTCTTAAGCACAAATCCCTTCGTAATCCAATCACGGAAGATGAAATACCAACTTCTCCCTCCTGATGGTTGCGAGCTATCAGAATCATCATAATGTTGCATACATGCCATATTACCTTCTTCTTGATGCAATGTTAACATCATAGCTTGATCAAAATTCTGTGAGAATATGTCGCAAAATACTCTCAATAATTTTCTAACCAACCTTTAATCGAACCTCCTTTGAATTCACCGCTAATAGTAATGACCACATATGGAGATAACCCGATCGACTAACTTGAAAAGGAAGTAAACATCCCAACTTGTGACTTGTCGCTTGTTCTAAATTTTGAACAATCCACAACTTGTGTGACACTCGAGCACAACAACGTAACTCCTTAAAGTGATGGTTACACACCGTGAGCACTACAACATAACTCCTTACCGCTTATAACCGATTGTCAAATTTCATAATGTGCTCCAACAAGTTATCTTGAGACCATCGAATTATCTCAAAGATAAATAAGTCCACCCGTGAAATGTCACTTCAATTCCGCATCAATAATACTGTACAAAAACTCCGTAGTCATTTTTTCATATCTTCGGTCAAGCCGTGAATAATGTATCCCTCCGTGAAATTTACCATACCAAAAATACCTCATTTAAACAAAATAAAATTGTATCCTATATTTTTGTTTTAAAAGAAATTCGGATAGCAATGTTGCTTCGTTCAAATGTTCATAAGCCCATCATAGTTCACTCCATGAATTCGTCTATGAGATAAGGTTTAATTCGAGTCCACATCAGCCCATAAGAGAATATCAGCTGCAAAGCCCATTCGAATTCTAAAAGAATCCGGTCCAAATCCCACATTCTTATGTCCCGATATAAAACTAACCTTATCACTTAACATTAGACCTAAACCTAAAATACGATATCACAAATATAACGCCCCATCTCTCTCTACGCCCACAAAACGAGATCACATTTATCATCGCCCATCTAATCACTTCTTCATCTCATCTCTCAAAAGAACACATATGCTATCATCTCAACACCATCATTCATGTTCTTTAAACCGAAGCATAATCGATTAACGAAACCCACCAATATTTTCTTGGTCTAATTTTGTTGCGAAGCATGAAGAGAAATGTCTTCAAGATCATTAAACAATGGTCTCGGTAAGGTTTATGTGATGATTTTCGATTTTAAGATTTTGAACGAACGAAATAAATAAAATTAACAAACTTGTTAAATTTTATTTCTTGATGATTCAATATTATCACGATCCGTGAAGATGATGAGTCAATTGTAACAATCTTTAAAGGTTGCAAAAAAATTGAGTCCAATCTGAGATCTATCTTTTTCTTTGTTTTTCATTTGATTTATGAGATGGAGTATGAGTTAGGATAGTTGAGATTGGATGTTGAAGAGGGTGGTTTGTTTTTTTTTTTTTTGAGTCGGATCAATATATTTTTATTTTGCTCGTTGACTGATGATGTAACATGGAACTGAGGTCGAGTTGTTGTCTGGTATTTGGTATGAGTCTAGTTGTGGTATGAGATTGAATTGTAGGACCACTACGAATATCAACCTTATCACTTTACCAAGCAAACCCAACACACGTAACAACAGTTACGCGTAGAACACGAACAAACCAAACACAAACTTATGCGTATAAAGAAAGAAAAGATAAGATGAATGGTGACTTGATGTTTATAAACAAACCGTGTATGTTATGAGTATAAGATGAAACAATAAGTTGTATATTCCTTGAGAGAGAAAATACACACACACACACACACACTTTCAAGCACACCCCTCAAATGACCATTTGAGGGGTATTTATAGTACAAGAGGCATAAAACCCTAAAGGCTTTAGCTTGGGCTTTCTTTGGGCTTTCGTGGACTTGGATTGGATTACACTTAATAAAAGGCTAGCTTAACATAACTATTAGCCATTTAGCTTAGCCCAATCCACGAGCCCGTTGACTATTCTATCACGATATCTAACACACGTTACAAAGTTCCTAATCGTGAATGACCATCACTTTTAATAAAACTATTAAGGCTAACAATCTCCCCTGGGGTGGTCATTCAAATGATGCTCCACTTGATTAGGTCTTTACTTTTCTCGAGCAAGAACTTTGTGTAGATATTGAATAGTCTTGATTCTTTGTTCCTTCATGCTTTGTGATCAATTAATGTGGTTGTTCTGCCGTTGTCAACTTCGTTGGTTAGGTATCTCCACGCCTTTCTCCACCATGCTCACACTTCTATTTGACTTTGAGTTACCAATGATGAAGTTCTCTAGTCTTTACACTTTGTAGATTCTTTGACATTGACGAAGAATCATCTTTAACTTTGAGTTGCCTTTGATTTTGATGAGAACTTTCATGTGTTGTTGGTATGAGCATGTAGAGAATCTCGCACGATCCATCCGCCCCGAGCTTCCATAAGAAGAAAACATAAAACATTGTTAGTAATAAGCGGATTCCGCACTTACAAGTTTGAATTTCGAGGGTGTTAACAAAGATAGTGTGAAAACACGCCTCTAATTCTCACAGAGGCCGCCTCGAACCGAGTCCCACAAGTGAGATAACGCGATGTACCAAATACACCTCAGCTCGGATGAGTCGCCGAGGTACACCAAGCATCACCCCACGATCAGACCGCTTGAGACACACTAAGCGTAATCCACGGAGAGTTACCGGCGACCGCTGTGGTCGCTTGATGTTGACCGGCAGAGTTTCCATTCAATCACCGAGGATCACAGTTGTGAAACTCTCATAAATGTTCGGCAGATTGCTAAGATCTCGTAGGACTCTAGAATATATCACTTGTGTCCTTATTGATGAACAACAAGCGATGTCATGTCAAGTGTTCCTATGAGATCTTTTGATGAATCTCGTGGCTCTAGACTCAATAGTGCATTTTGTATTTCCCGAGCGGAGACTAGGAGAGGGTCTCCTTCTTCAATACCAACGATCTCTAAGAGAAAGTCAATAGATTATGTAGGGTTCCCATGAGAATGAAACAAATCTTTTAAGAGGAATTGAGTGGCTAGAAGGTTTAGTGCAAGGCCACCGGGTCCATGACGCCTTTGTCTTCAATACCGTGTCATCTTAGTGACAACCAAGAGTATATGAGTTGAACCCGGTTTCGCCTCTAAGGTTGAATATGGAGGGCTATTTCTTTTCACCCTTTCATTACATTTCTTTTAATTCTTCAACCCTTCTTTCTCCTTTCTCACATTACTCCTTTTTTCAATCATTCCTAAGGACTTCTAATACTAACTATTGGTGATGTCCTTGGTAGATCCTCCGCTCTCGGATCATAGGACTAATTTCCTATCCTTAGTCACCTTATAACTCCATGACTGTCCTATTGTTGCCATAAAACCATTTTTCATGAAAATCTCTCGAATGTTTATGATAGAAAACATGTTTGGAACACTCCAAGAGTTTTATATTTTCGTAAACACTCCCCTTCACATGTGCTTATAAGTTTTGACTGAAATTTGCACATAGAGGGTAGAGTTCGCACTTTTGAATTGATCGACTTTAAATGAACAAGACCGATTCGAGACACGCTTACATCACTAGAGAACTAGCTTGAAATTATTACCCGTCCCGTCAAGTCCATAGAAAGTTTCTCGAGATGGTACATGATTGCTCGTCAATTCATTGGTTCCGTCTGAGTCGAGCTCATTTTGAGATTCAAACAACGATTTTGATCACATTTTAATCACGCCTCCTCCCTCAAAAATAGCATATATGTGATATTTTTATATCAACGGATTAAACAACATTTTAGAATCTTTTGGGAGACAAACGGATTTGATTTAAGCATGAATTTGGAACTTTTTGTTTTATACTCCCCTTTAATAAAGCATAATCAATTAAAGGGTTTTAGAGGAGTTATCTTGAGCACAAAATATTTTGAAAGATTTTGAAAATCTTTTGAACAATCTTGAAAAGGTGCTCAAGATGATGATGATTTCTCACCATTTGTAAATGTAGTGCATCAAGCGCACACTAGTGATTTTCATTAAAAGGCACGAGTTTTGATCTGAAATAATCAAAAGTCATCATTTCGGTCCGGTTTCGCATCGATGTATACGAAAGCCATTATTTGAAGAAAATTTTGAGAAATGACATGTTTTGAAAAACATTAAAGAACTCTCGCTCAAGCATCCAGACATGCCCGTATCATTGTTGAATGACATTTCTAGAAACGCATGTAATATCGATTATACAAGAGACATGTCGTAGAAGAATATTTTTGGATTTTGATTTTCTATTGTTTTTGTATTTTTGAAAGTTTTATATTTTTATATTTTGCTTTTGTTGGTTTTTCAAATTTTGTATTTTGTTTTTCAAAAATATTTACAATAAGCTTTTGGAAAATCATTTTCAAGAAGATTCGAGAAGACGCTCTAACTCCTCGTGGGTTAGGTTCAGATTCCAATTCGTCGAACTAAATACTCAAACCTTTCTTTTGGAAGGGCTTTAGTTAATAGATCGACGAGTTGGTAATCTGTCTTCACGAAGAATAATTCAACAAGACCATTTTCGACGTACTTTTGATGAAGTGATAGCGGACTCGATATGCTTAGTCTTTGAGTGATGAACAGATTGCATGATATGGCTATGGCACTTTTCGAGTCACAATACATAGGTATTTTATCGAAAATAAAGCCATAATCTGTGAGTTGTGTTCTCATCCATAGAACTTGAGCACAACACGCAGATAGAGACACATACTCGCCTTTAGTGGTTGAAAGTGCAAAGGCAATCTTGTTTCTTTGAAGACCACCGACTAACTTTTCACCCAAAATTGTGCTCCTCCGGATGTACTTTTGTCAGAATTTGATCACCGCGTGGTCCGCATCCGAAAAGGCAATTAGATCAACCGGATTCCTTCGGATACCAAAGTCCCATGTGAATGGATGTCTTCGTGTACCGAAGATCCTTTTAACCTCTTTGAGGTGCAGTCGATAGGCTTTGCTCGAAACCGTGCTAATAAGCAAACAAAGAAATGAATATCCGGTCGACTAGCGAGAGATACATGAGAGAACCAATCATGCTCCGATATTTCTTCTGATCAATAGGTTTCCCAAACAAATCGGCTCCAATTTTTGGTGAAGTTACCATTGGTGTTCGACCGAGTCACAATTATCCATACCATGATTTTTCAAAATCTCGCTTGTATACTTAGCTTGATTTATAAAAATTCCACGAGGGACCGATGTATTTGTAAACCAAGAAAGAATTTTAGTTCCCCATCATGGACATTTCAAATTTGCTTTTCATGAGATTTTCAAAGTGTTTTGAAAGATTCGGATTAGTGGACCCAAAGATGATGTCGCCCACGAATCGAACAATCAAAATGTCGTTTTGCATTTTGTGTAAACAAGGTAGGATCAACTGTTCCTTTAGTGAAATTGTTTTGGATAAGGAAAGAGGACATTCATTATACCACGCCTCGGAGCTTGTTTTAAACCATAGATTGCCTTTTGAGTTTGTAGACGAGTCCGGATGTTCCATGTCTATGAAGCCTTCGGTCGACTCACGACACTTCTTCTTTCGTAGTTCCATTCAAGAACGCGGTCTTAATGTCCATCCGATAAACCGTGATGTTTTTGTGAGTCGATAGGCCAAGAATATCCTGATCGCTTCAAGTCTAGCTACCGCGCGAATGACTCTTCAAAGTCTATCCTTCCTCTTGTCTATATCCTTTGGCCACAAGACGAGCTTTGTTGCGAATTACGCCATCTCTTCATCCCTTTGTTCTTCCATAACCACTTGAGATCAATGACGCGAACGTCAATGCGTCTTGGAACCATTTCCCAAGAGTCATGAAGACGGTATTGAGAAGTTCCTCCCGCATCGCTTCTATCCATGCGGGTTCCGCCATTGCCTCGCGAATGTTCTTTGGCTCTATATTGCTAATTGAGCAAAGGTAAATGCATAAGTCGCAATCGGTGGCAAGTTGACGCCTCGCCTAAATCGGCCTTGAAGGTTCACCAATAACTTGTTCAATTGGGTGGTCTTTTGTCCACTTCGAGTAGAAGGATACCGCTGGTTAAACGTAGCGAGTTAGATGGTTCTCGTAAGCTTGAAGAAGATTCACCGATTCCGTAGCAAACGGGTTTTCAAATAAGTCTTCATCTAACGTTGCATCGTTATGGTTTTGGTTTTGCTCATCAACCGCTGGTAGAACGGTGCAATAACTCGAGTAGATGTAGATGATGTTGATGGAGTTGGTGCATTGATTTCACCGCTGTAGATGCATCTTCGTTGGTGGTGGAGGATGATTTTGAGCGGTGCAATGGAATGATGGTTTGATGCATTTGTCAAGTTCCACCATAGTATTCATCGAACATTAACTCAAGAAATTTTCCCATTCTTGTTCTTTAGGATTGTCAAACGAAGTTGATTGAGCTCTTTGAGGTACGAGTCCCGAATCGATGTGTCCGTAAGTCTGCCGGTTTAGTGCGGGTTCTAGAGCGAGTCTCTCGAAGCCATTTGTGAAAGTTCATCAAATGTCACATTCATCGCTCCATGATCCTCCTTAGCCTTCATATACACCCTAAATGCCCTCGAGTTATCTCGAATATCCAATGAAGATTCCAATATCACCTTTTGCTTTCGCTTTACCTAGATCTTCTCTCGTCATTCGTAGGATAGCACAAAGCGCCAAACACGTGAAAGTAAGAGATATCCGTTTTCTCGTTGTTCACAAGCTCATATGGGTTTTTATTGAATCTTGGATGGATGAGGATCGGCTCGAGTGAAACAAGCAAGGGCAACAAAGATCGCCCATAGAAATAACTGCACTAGAATAAATTAGCATTGTGCGAGCTTCCACAAGAGTTCTATTTCTTCTTTCAACTACCCCATTCTCGCGTGGAGTTCTAACAACCGATGTCCGATGAGTAATTCCAACATCTTCAAAATAAGTTCTTAACTCCGATTAGTGAATTCGGTCGTTGTTCATTCTTACAACCCTTATCGGAGTTTGAAGAAGTACTTGAATGCGTTTCAAAAGGTGATGATGATGCCCGGTGCTTCGCCTTTTGATCTCGTAAACTTAACCCATGTATATCTCGAATAATCATCGACGATAACAAGAATATACTTTTTCCCATTAATGCTTTCAACTCTCATTGGGCCACATAAGTCCATGTGCAACATATGCAACCTTGCTTCCGAACTAGGTACGGTTTTGGGTTTATATGATGCTCTTTTGCTTTTTCCTTGTTCGCATGATGGACATAAGTGATCCTTGGTGTATTTGAACTTTGAAGTCCATTGACGATGTTGTCTTTGGCAAGATTGTTGATGGTGTCGAAATTGAGATGGGATAACCTTCTATGCCACAACCAGACCGAGTTCCGTATGCTCGTGTCATAAGACATATTGGTGATGAAGAGGCCATTTGGTTGATGTCGATAGCATACAAGTTTGTATCACGATTCCCGCTAAGAGATCGCCATCCAAGTTTCTAACGAAGCAAGCATTTTCCTAAAAGCAACCTCTAAATCGCATCACGTAATCGCCTGATCGAGAACAAATTGTGTCCCAACCCTTGGACATAGTAAACCCGAGTGATTAAATAATTTCCAAAAGGTAGATCTCCATAACCCATGATAGTCGCTACATGATCATTTCCAAACGTCACGGTTCCCATGAATTGCCGATTTAAATTGATCGCCAGCCTTCAGATTCCGGTCATGTGCTTGGAGCAACCCGAGTCGACGATCCAAAGACATATTTCGATAACCCGCCAATCACGTAAGAAGAAGATTTTGGAAACCGCTTTGATTTTGGTTCCTTTGGGTTAGAGGTAAAGTCCCGATCACACTCATAGAAGTCATCTATTGGTAAGACAGTGCATCACTCATTCTACCATTCTCGAGTGTGAAAGTTCTACCCGTGGGTTTCAAATGTCATCCCTAAAGTAAACATTATGCTCTCTATCAGTAGTGTAAAGCCTAAGTCTCGCGACTAGTCTTCCTATTCGTTTAGCATAAGTTCTTTTGGGAACATTCTTCTTAACAGGCTTAACAATCTCATTCTTAGAAACACAATCATCATGAACATTAGTTAAAGATTTCTCGCAAGTTAAACAAACAGATTCAACAGATTCATTAAACTTAGCAGATTTCATAGGTTCATTACATTCAGATGAAATGTCTTTCTTATTACAAAGCGGTAAATTCCTAGGGTGTTCTTCTACTTTCTTCTCTTTATTCAAGCTACTACTCTTAGAGGCAAGCGAGACTCTATTGTTCCTTGTATTGCTCTTAGGCTTTAGTCTCACGCTCCTAGAGGTGCTTCCTAGTCCCGTAGAAGGTAAGGCACACTCATTAGGATTCACATTTTTATGAAGAGAAGTGGTTTCACTTTTCCTAGTCTCTTTAGAGTGCATTTCTAAACTTATGTCGCTTTGTTCCATATGTTTTAGATGTGGAGGCGCACGCATTAGTGGTACTCATCTTAAAAGGCCAGAGCTAAAACTTTTAGTTTCTCGATAACCGCTTTTCCTTTATCAACATTTTGTTTAGGTAAGGCGGTGGAGTGACCGATTTTGATGAAACATTTTTCTCATTGACTTTTGGAGGAGGCATAGAAATGTATATTTTGGTTTAAAACCGGTTTGGGAACATTTGCTTTCTCCTCACCAATGGTTTTGTAATCACAGCTTCCACTACCTTTCCTTTTTGACTTTCCACCGAGCCCTCAAAAGATCATTTTTCGCTTTCATGTCATTGTAGGCACGCCATACGACAATTTGTCATACTTGCATTCCTCGCTTTTACGATCAAGTTGTTTAAAATATGAGATATTTTCTTTTCAAGTTTCTCAAGTGCTTTTTCATATTTTGAAACAATTTTGAGGTCTCGATCGAGTCTTTCATGATCTTCAATGTAATATGTTTGCAAAATGATGGACATAATATCGAGTCGTAACATCTTCAAGAGAGAGTCATTTAAATTTTCCAAAACTTTGATTTGTTCAACACACCATTAGCTTGCTTTACTGTGGATTTATGGTCCTTGACAAAGTCGCTTGTTTCTTTCAAAACGCTTGTTCAAAATGAATTACCCTTGCACCGATGGCATTCAACCGAGGGGCAATTTGAGTTTCAAAAACTTTCTTTGTTCGATGTCAAAACTAGAGAACCAGCTTGTTAGGTGTAATAGTGGTTTTAGTTTTAACAAAGGTCTTGAAGATCCACAATTCTAGTTTTCACATTGTCTAAAATACTTCTCGCATCACTTGTGTTAAAAGGATTGTTTGAAGACATTTGTTCAATGTTCGAAAAGAATTTGAGACAACAACAGGTTTTGAAATAGATTTTGAAACGGATGTTGACTCTTTGTTTGAAACACTTGTTGTGATGGAAAACTTTGACTTTTCTTTTTGATTAACAAAAGTAATTCCGTTAAGTTTGTTCCATTTGTTATAATCAATAGGTTTGATTTCCGGATTCTTTTGTTTCATTTTTATCTACTCTCCTTAGATAGTTCTAACGCTTCAAGAGAATCACGAACAATTATGGGTTTATGCAAAACATTTCCATTGTTTAACACATTCGAGATTTCGAGCTTTGAGGAACGAAGAAGGGTCGTTACTAAGTGCCATTCTATTATTAGTATGAAAACGCGGATTTACTTGATTAGAAAGCATCTTGATTGTTTGAGCGAATGACCCGCTTTAAGAAGCAAATTTTCCAAAGTTTGGATTTTTTCATTTTATCAAGAATTTCATCAAGAAGAGAATCTTCTCGCTTTGAAAATCAAGAATCAACTCGCTTTCTTCTCTTTTCAAGATTAGAAAACTTTGCTTTTGTTTAGAAAGTTGGTCATTTAAATCGAAATTTCCTTGTTTAAAGATTTAATTTTCAAGTTCAAATTCACATCGAGTGTGTTATACTTGATTTGCAAAAGTTGTTCTTTAGAAACCAAATTTCGATAACCAATTTCTAATTCGATTCTTTGTTTTTCCGAAATTCAAAGGCTTTTATGCTCTCCTTGTAACTCTCAAGCTCGGCGGTCAATTTAGCATTCGCGGCCTTAACTTCGCGATTGACCGCTTTAACTTTCTCAATTTCAATGCCACGCTTGTTGATTAATGATTCAAAATAAGCACGTGTTTCCTCATCGCCTCAAGATTTTGTGCCACACGCCTCCACTAGGATCCACATCCGAGTCTCGAGTTAGTATTGCTACAACCTGATTGTCCGTATGTATCATAAGTAGGTGCCGATGTCACGTATCGTCGTTCGTTATGAGTAAACACATCAAATATGACATTGTTATAGCATGGATCAATGATTGGTACCTCGACATCGCTACGCTATAGATGTGAGGTGCGCCGTAATCGTTGTCGCACTTAGTCTCCTCAAGATTTGCCATGAAGATGCAGCTTGCATTGAGTTCCTCGAGGTCTTCCAAATCATCCATAATAGCCATGAAGTCATTTTCCTCAAGACTCAATTGAAGTCCAGATTGTTCCTTTTGTACCAACATGATAGCTCAAGATACGCAAGATCCTTCTTTTTCGCTTAGTTGGACAATTCCTTGCCATGCGACCCAATCCTTGACAGCTTATAACACGTAACTCGACACCTCGATTCACATTTCCATAATTCCCAACGATCGAGTCGCAACATTCCCATTCGACACCCACTACTTATTCCCAACATTCTCGACCCATCCGACACCTCGATTCGAACCGCCTGACACCCATGCGAAATCCAAGAGTATATCCTCGATGATTCCCAATAACTCCAACCATTTGACCTTGTCGACCCATATTCACACCCTACCGTGCAATTTGCCTCGCTATGTAGTGTTTGATGAAACTTTGGTTGTTGTTAGTTGGTGTGGAATAGCGACCTCAATGCTTTACCCAAGAATGCAAATGCTTGTGACAAAGCTTCTTCCGTTCCATTTCAAGATCATTGATTCCTTGTTCTCGGTAATGTTGTTGTTCGTGGATAGTTTTGTTGTTGAGGGATGTATTGTCGCAAGTTGTTGTTAGTGGAAGATGATGAAGGTTGTTGTTGTGTATTCACCGGAGTTTGAGTCTTTGCAATGAGTGCCAATGGATCATGATTCTTTGCTAATCTTTCTTGCCCGACTTCATTCACTTCACTTGATTTTGTTTCGTAAAATCGCTGAGTTGATCAAAGTTCACTTGATGTAAGTCTTTGTTTGGTTGACAATAGTGACATATCGTCCCATTCTTCCGGTAGATTGTTCAAGAACTTGATGTTGCTCACGATAGTTCTTGTCAACTTGTTTCGATCACTCATTCATTAAAGTGCAAAACCTTCCATAGTAGGATTCAATGGATTCTCCGGAGTAGATGTAAACTTCTCCCAAGCGCTAGCAACTTGTTCTCCGTGTCTTGTTGACCAATTTCGCCCATGACAAAGTCGCCTAACACGCTCCCACATATCGAAAGCGCTTCACAACCGCTCACAAAGAAGAAAGATGTCTCTTGGTAAACCCAATTTGGATAATATGAATTGCCATGTCATCTCGCTTCGACTTTCTTCTCGATCCTCTTCGAGTATTCCGATTCTTTTGAAGACGAAAAATGGTGGGGTGGGAGGTGTTGCATCAAGATTTCGTGGTCTTGGACTTGTCGAGGTATGAAGGGTCCATCCCGAATGGATTTGATCATCAATTTTCCATTAGGTTTTGTCTTGATGTAACGAAGCATTCGACTTGTCCATTGAAGATAACCACCTTTTTCCAACATAGGAGGACGGTTTTCGCACCGCCGCATGAATGTCTTGTTGAGTTGCCATTGATGAAGGTATGATCCGATAAAGTTGATGTAGGATCGATTCAACGATAAAGGAGTTGTGGTTGATGATGATTAAGCTTGGTTGAGGTGTTTCGAAAGTCGTATCAGAACCTTGGTTCTTAAAAATTTTCGCCCAAAATTTGAAATTCACTATAAAAATCAATTCTAAGGACGATGAAAATTTTGAGTTATGACAATTTTGACGCCAAATTTGACCCGAAAATTTGAATTTAGGCCCAAAATTTGAATTTTGACCAAAATTTTCACAATTAAACCAAAATTTGAATCTCGCGAAAAATTGAACGCTTAGTCTCCTCAAAAATTTAAATTTTTTTTTTTTTTTTTTTTTTTTTTAACCTTTATGCGTAGAAAGAGCTTAGGCGAGAAACAGGAAGTTACGAGTAGACGAGGCTTAGGCGAGGATCTTATGCGTAGGATATTAGGCGAGGATCTTATGCGTAGGATGCTTAGGCGTAGGAATCCTTAGGCGTAGTAAATTCTTATGCGAGAACCCAACTTACGCATAGCAAGAGTGCTTACGCGAGGAATAGCTTACGCGTAGGAATGGCTTACGCTGAGGAATGGCTTACGCCAGAATCCAAAAATCCTTTACACTATCACAAAGTAAAAGATATCCAAAAGTCAAGTGTTCCACAAACTTATCCAAGCGAGGAAGCACCGAGTCACCGTTATAGCTCAAGATTCTTCACCAAAAGTTACGAGTAGAAATAGGGTTTTGACTTTTGACTTCTACTGTAAGAAATATCCAACGATTCAAATGATTTCTTTTGCACGATAGCCTTAAAACACTCGAATAACCCAAAATGTTGACCTTTTCACCCAAAGTGCTTAGAAAAGTTACGAGTAGAAATGACCAACTAATCAAAAACGAGTTTAAAACTTAACCAAAACGCGTAAAGCTTCGAACTTTTGCCAAAACTAGAATCTTTAACACTATATAAACCTTAGACCATAAGAATCTTGAAGATTTAAGTGCAAAATAAAAGTTTTATGCGTGAATCTTTGAGAACTAAACTACGCCAGACATTACTTAAAAACTTCAACCAAAACACTCCTAAACCATTGTTAGGCGATTGATACCAATTGTAGGACCACTACGAATATCAACCTTATCACTTTACCAAGAAACCCAACACACGAACAACAATTACGCTGTAGAACACGAACAAACCAAACACAAACTTATGCGTATAAAGAAAGAAAAGATAAGATGAGATGGTGACTTGAATGATATATAAACAAACCGTATGTTATGAGTATAAGATGAAACAATAAGTTGTATATTCCTTGAGAGAAAATACACACACACACACACACACTTTACACACCCTCAAATGACCATTTGAGGGTATTTATAGTACAAGAGGCATAAAACCCTAAAGGCTTTAGCTTGGGCTTTTTGGGCTTTCGTGGACTTGGATTGGATTACACTTAATAAAAGGCTAGCTTAACATAACTATTAGCCATTTAGCTTAGCCCAATCCACGAGCCCGCTGACTATTCTATCACGATATCTAACACACGCTACAAAGTTCCTAATAGAATGGCCAACTGACCATCACTTTATTTTAATAAAACTATTCAAAAGAGCACATATCAAATGGATGAAATAAACCCCATTAAGAAGTAGGTCACCCTCGATCTATAGTTCCACCCGTGCCATTGGATTCTATCTCTGTCGGCTCTCTTAATAACCTGAAATCATATGCATTTTCAGATTATGATCCACAATCAAACATTATGATAATTCCATAAGCGGTAAATTCAGAAGAGATTTTAATTAACTATCAGTTCCTCCTTATGAAATGGTCGGGTTTGCACTTCCACCGATATCATACATCTCCCAGTGAGTGTAGTCATTGTTCACCACATGGAAATACCCATGTTGTCGTTTATAAAAAAATAAGTTATATGACTTATTACTTTTTTCTTACGTGTTTTTGTGAACTTAATTCGATATTTAGTACCTTTGCATTCTTTGAATAAGACCTACTTCAAAATGATTGTAGACAATAGTCACTTGCATTAATTTGTCTCTTGTATTCGAGTCACTATGGCCCAACAATATCACCTGTTTTAAATGCATTTAAATGCATCATATATCATTTAATGCATGCTAACCTATGAGCGAGCCCACGGGTCCAAGCAAAGATTGAGCTTATGATGTTCAAGAGACTATAAGACTTTCACTTCAGTCTCTACCTAGAATTTAGCATGTAGCATCAAAAAATGAATCTAATCAAATATTTATAAGGTTTGTGACTCTAACCATACCGAATCATTGATTAGTTAATTCTTGTATTGAAGGAAATGAATGTATATTACTGTTTTCTAGCACTAACCAGGTGGCAAGTAATTACACGAAAGGATGACAATCACAGATTAATGTGTTAGGATATGACTCATTTTTAAGGTCAAAATGACTTTTTAGTTTGACTCTTTAATGTCAAAATGACTGATTTTTGTTTGACTTCATTAACAATAGGGTAACAGCCATTTTAAATTACAATGGTAGTTCTTAGTGAATTGTTTAAAAAGTCCATCTCTTGCATTCTTAAGCCCAAACAAACAAACAATTCTTTATAACTTTGTGCCATACATTTCAGTCTAGTACATTGTTGATCTATAAGGACCCATTGCATCATTTTATGAATTCAAACACACAAAAGTCCTCAGATTGGGTCCGATGACCGCAGCTAAGGGAAAAATATAAATCTCAATCATCTATATATAACATCCGACTTAAATTAAGTGATATCGTACTTAAATATGTCAAAGTTAATCGTAATATAGCCTTAGTTACGTTTTTGGTTTCTCGGATCGATGGATCAAATGAAATAGTTTATTAAATATTGTTTACAACAATTGAAATATACAAAATGGCTATCTTCATATAATTTTGAATGAGCATTTAGTCGATAAAATAAACAATAGATGACCATCAATATAAGATCCTCAGTAACATCACATCTTAAGTGGTCTAGAAGTCAAAACTACATCTTGGTTATATACCATCCACATTCTCAGATGTCTTTTTTACGCCTTTTGCAACCAAGTTGATGCCCCAAAAGTAATCATCCCGCATAAGTAAAAATAACTCATAACAACAATGCTTGGATCAATTAGTTTAGACAATCATTCAACTTGTTCTACATGTTACAGTGCTTCGAGTGAAAAGGAACTACATAATTCAATTCGATTGATCCATTAGGTGGGAGTTCAATTCATCACAAAGAAGTATAGGTATGCTTAAAACCTTGTTTTAAAATTTTGTTTATGGTATAGTAAATATTTTCAAGACCATTGAAAGAAGCAAGAAATGTCAAATGTGACAAAATGCAACCCGTAATGTTATTGTGAGTTTAAGAGCGATAACAAATTTAAGAATTTTGAATCTTTTAAACTTGAAGGCAAAGTGAACCTCGCATCATACCTTTGGCTATGATCATGGTTTTGATGTCCCTTCTTCATAAGCACGATGCATATATGGACATCCGCTCGCTCGCTACGGCTATGCCTTCTTCCGCACTCTACAAAATAGTTAACGTGTCAATTCGCAAAAAATAGCATACCCGTAAAGGTGCAACGACGTCAAATGAAAAACTGGCAAATCTTAACACTTTATAAATGCACATTAAGTGTAAAACTGGAAATGGGCAGAACATGTGCATAATCAAGTTGAGGTAAAAAAGTTAAGTGACCAAATACCACGTACTTTTCCTCAAAATATCACCAATCACTCTTAAATGAGCGTGTCATCCATTTTCTTTATCCTAGATTATATCAAATTTGTAACAGCAGCCTCCAAAAGAAATGACACACAAACTTTCAAGTTTTTATTACATCATTTTTTTGTTTGACCAGTTTCATTGACTTCAAAAGAATGATTATATTAAACACATATTTTGAAGTACTTTTGTATAATCATAGAAAGATTTGTAAAAGCATAAAAAACCCGGTCGATGAGGGGTGTCTATAGAGAGCACAATGATCCCAGCTTTAATACGACCAATGGTGAATAAGTAACCGAAAGAGCATCAACTTTTGTAGCAACCATTCGTCGGCATGCTTCATAGAAACTTGTGGTTTCGGTGATGTCAAGGCCTTAAAGAGGTGTAACGGTTTCACCGTGACGTTTCTCCTCATTAATCCCCAGACATTATACATGCCAACACATAATAAAGGTGCATACTATAATGTTCGTGTGGATGGTTAGTTTCAAAGATAGATAGTGGTCTATAGCTACCTTGGAAGACATTATTTATGGGACGCCAAAGGTCGTTGTCCTAACTTCCCGAGCACTTGATTCGGTTAACTCGGTTTGTCTTCAATGGGAGGGACACCAACAACAGAGTGGTCGTGCTTGCGACAACCTACAAAAGATCGTTATTAGTAAATTTATTGATGTAAATTAGTGACACAATTAGTAAGCTTGTACTGTACTCAAGATCGCCAAAACCTAAAGGTTGTCATAAACTCATACTTTTGGTTGAATTCAAGACAAAATACAAAGCAAGTAATCGACATCGATCCTTTTAATTTGAATGTCGAATATTTAACTTCATTAATACAAATTTATAACTAAAGGACAACATAAGCATAATCGACACAAAGAACTTTATTATTATAAACCAATATCATAATTAAATCACTAAAACAAACAAATTTAATCACAAACACCTAAAAAGTCACATATTTACCATTAATTTTTCTCGAACATAATAAAGTTTATAACTTTATCATAAAAACTCAAGAAAGACTTATTGTTAGCAGCCTTTCGATGTCTTAACATGTTATTAAGGGCCATTTGGATAGCCTATTTCAAAGAAATATTCAGGCGTCCTAAATATGTTATTAAAGGGTGTTTGATAGCTTATTTTCACCACCTTTCGTGTCTTGGCAAGTTATTAAGGTTTGTTTGAATAGCCTATTTCAAAGCAGCATTTGGCATCCTAAACATGTTACTAAGGGTTGTTTGAATAGCTAAATTTACAACACCATTTTGGTGTCTTGAGCATAAGAAAATAATGGACCAAATAAATCAAGTTTATTGGGTAACGACAAAACAGATTAAGATGATATTTAGGAACTCACAATGCACACTATGATAGTGTTTTTGTCATCACAATGTCGAAGTGGAATCGATGACTCAATTGTTCATTACCACGACGACCATCCAAACATGATGCCAAAATTTCTTCATTGATAACTGAGTACCATCATCGCGGCTAATAGACGCAAATAAAATATTAAATGAGAGTTGATCTAAGTTCTCAAATGAAACCTACAAACTCCAGCCTTAAACTTATATCCACGGTTTTGCTTCACTTTCAAAATGACTGGAATCAACGGATTACATAGCTTGTATTGAATTACGACTTCAACTTTCACCCCAAACCTTTAACATATTACTTTCTCCTGTTACCCTACTTTCCCGACCCACTGCTTCTAGCTAAACTAAACTCTTTTAACTAATGCTTCATCCCAACAGCCACTAAAACAAAGGGCGATTTACTACACGGTTTTTATTCGACTTTCGTGAATCCACAGTGAAGTTTAAAAGTTGACTGTTAGATTGTAGATATTTCCGTAATTCCTTCCATATGGATTCACCCAACCTGCTCAAAAGACCAAAATGTTCAAAAGACTTGAAAAAGAAACCAAGTAACGCCTAATCAATCAAAAGTTAATCTTTATAACATTCTTCATAAGTGTGCAGACTCCAAATACACATATTTATTTGTAGAATAAAATGCAACAATAAAATTCTAAGCATATGAAGTTTAATCATGGTAGTGGTTATTATAAAAAGGAATGCGACATTATGACCGAAAAACTAAACATTTAGAAATCTTTAATGTAACTTCTCATAAAGTTTACGTCATATATGGTAGTGAAAGAGTGGCTTAGTTTGATCTCAAATAAGCACTTTGACATAAACACGGCCCCTACACGCTTATTTTGCATCAAAATAACCACTTTGACATAAATAGCTTATCTGGTTAAAACAAAAAGCCAATCTCAAACACCCTCTAATTTGTGCAATACAATGTATATGAAATAGAATTCAACTTTCTCTTCTCTGCTTTTATTCCTAAAGGAGATGTTAAGTTGGTAACACACCCATAAAACAAATGTTAAGTTGGTAACACACCCATAAAACAAACACAGGGTATGTTTATTCTTAAACATCAGACAATAGAAAATTAACTTACATTTAGATTTAGCACATTCCAACTCCTGAATAACAAAAAAGATAAAAAATTAAAAATTAAAAAATTCAGCACAACTTCAAAGCATAAAATGATGAAGTAAAAAGAATGAAATAAAAAATGAACCTTTTCTTCGTGTTCACGAGCACGTTGCAAATACTCTTCTTTATCAAACTTCCTTCTGAATGTATTGTCAACTCCAAAGACCCTACATACATACAATTATTAATTAAGACGAATGGGAACCAAATTCTTGCCGCTTGACCGCATTTTAAATGCTTAACTTGTTACAGATAATAAACGGGCATCATAGATGTCTAAGATGAGAACGACCGGACTTGCATTCGAACTTAACCGGGGTTTCTTAATGAACCCCAACCCGATGTGGCTTCGTTTTATACATTCTTCTTCTTCTTCTGGTGTCAAGTGAAGCCCCAAATACAGAACGTGAGTTTCACCTGTCACATAAAAGAACCTCCAGAGTCAGAATATTATGTATTATCTTTCTGGAAGCTTCTAACGCCAAATATAATGAACAAATTGTCACTATTATGTATATAAATGCTCATTAAACTAAGTTGCTGATAATAATTGGTAAAAGGGCATCCTTTCATAGTACATGTGTATTAACGACTGGCTCAATCTTTATATATAGGATTCTATTCGTACCTTTTTGAGGAGGACATTCGTGAGGAGTCGAATTGATCTCCCGTGATCGTGGCGTGACGTCGTCCTCAGCATTATGAGCAGAAGGTGTCGACGGCAATACGCTTCATCATCAAAATCGACAAATCATGAAAACACCCCAAGTTCGAATGCTATAAGTCGGGGTTCATGTGTGCAACTTAAATAGAATAAATTGTCTACTAACATAGCAAAGTATGCACATAAAAGTTAGCTTCATATATTACCCGCATGTATTCTGATGTAGTTTCTCTTGGAGATCCATAAAGTTGTTATATATCTTGCTTCATTGAAAATTATACCAGTCAACACAACACAAACAACAAACTGACGTATCTAATGTCCGCACACACAAAAAAAAAAAAAAAAAAAAAAAAAAAAAAAAAAGTCTATCGATACATATGAAAGTGGTAAGAGCTATCATGCTTAAACATACATAGTCATGAGATAGATACCTCACATTCCAAAATTATATAAAAGAATTGTTTCTAATAAACTAAAACCTCAAACTATTCCTAATAAACTAAAACCTCAAATAAAACCTAAATCTCTGTGTCTATATATAATCTCCAACTAAAAACTCAAATAAAACCTAAAGATAATCATAATTCGTAAACCTAAACACTCTAATGCAAAAAATAAAAATCTGATATACGTTGCAAAAACCTCGAATCAAACCTAACTCTAAGCTCAATAAAACCTAAACTTAATCATAATTTAGAAACCTTCTTTAATCAATCAATCAACTGTTCATGCCACAATAAAACCTAAATCTACTTGTATATAATCCATGTCTCTAATCACCTATAAAAGCATCAAATAAAACCTACAACTAATCATAATTCGAAAACCTAGTCATTGCATGTGCTTGTTTAAGACGACCGTGCATACATTTGTTTAATAAACATCAATCACATTACTACCATTGCAAAAACCCCCTGATTAGTATAAAAGCAATGTACCTTGTGTTTTTCTCAAGAATATTAAAACTACGGCTTCCAACATTTCGCTCCTCAAATCGTGACCACTGATTCGATGATTTCCTAATCGTCCGATCGAAATCTAAATTGTTCGCCAGTCAAATATTAACTCATTCTATATGAGGAAAAAGAGAAGTGCTATGTTTTTTTACACTAAAAAAAATTAATGAGTTACCTTCATCAAAAAACAGAGGTGGTTTCACTTCTTGACAGCCTGCAAGCACCAAATAAACAATGTCATAAGCCGATAACAGTCACCAAAAATGTAGCATATATTCATATGAGTACCATTATTTGACAAACTTTACAAACTTGTACGGTGGATTATAAACTTCAAATAGTATTTCAAAATTAGCACATCTTAAGAGCACCAAAATTCATTAAGCTACAAGTTGATATCACTTCCTTGTTACATGGTCGGCATCATTTAATTAAGTGAAAGGCAATATAGATAAGATCAATTATGTATATACACGAGCATACTCACCTTAGCAAGTCCATCAAAGTTGATTGGTAGTACTGAGAAGAAGCTTCATGACCATCAACATTATCTTTTACTCCATTTTGTTATAATCTTCATATAAATGATGTAATATGATTACAAAACCATATTGTTGCAAATCTAAGAAATACTAACCATGTTTATTTAGCTTATTATGCATATACACCACAACCACTTATCGATGACCAAATATCAAGAATAAGTTTTAATTACCAAACAAGCCAACTATCACATAAGTAAAGTGTACTAACCGACCTTCTCAGTCGCTTACTTACATAGCAGTCCATGTAAGCTTTGAGGGCTTCAACTTATTGTGGAAGTACCTTTTTATCGTGGTTAAATGGATTAAAATACTTCACTGCCACACGTCATTCAATTGATTTGCAAGATGCATTAACACACCCATCATATCGTGGTTGTTTTATAAGGACGAAATTCAAATATGATATATGATAACACTATAACACTAAAAAAACTGCAAAACTTGTTACACTTATAAGTCGGAAAAAAAAATATGTTAAACTGAAACTCGATAAAAAAAATTAGGGATTCTTCACCTGTAAAACTAAAAAGTTTATGTTTAGGAATAAGATATTAGGGTGTATTTATACAAAAAAAAAAGGTTAAAATATATATGGTATATTTATCTTCTAAGTAATATATATCATTTATTTTAATTGTTATCTTCAAAAAATACATACCTAAAATACAAATTCCAGAATTTTTTAATAATCTCCTTATTTGTATTGATTTGAAAGATATAAATTAAAAAACAATTTATTCTAGTGGTAAGTTGTTTACAAAACACATGAATGACCCAAGTTCAACTCCAACAAATGTCTTCTTTTTAATAAAAAATTTTAAAATTCAAAATAACAAAACCAAAACGAATTTTAAAATTTATTAAAACAAATTGTACATATATTAATTAAAATGCCACATGTCATTTAAAAATGCCACATAAATACAATGATGATATGGAAATATGACATAAGATTATGGATGCCAAGTGGCATTATGACGCTAAGACGCCTCTTATATATAATGTATAGATATATATATATATAGAGAGAGAGAGAGAATCGAGATTCTTATGAAAAGATTCTTATAATAAAAGAATAAGAAGACACGCTGAGGCGACACGTGTCATCTTTGCCACATCACCATGCCCAACCCCCCATCGAAAAAAAAATCCCGCAAAAATTTTTTTTGGGCAATTTTTTTTTCCCGCTAAAATTTTCCACCAAATTTTTTTACTGCATCACACTTATAAAGTTACTGCATCACAATCATGATTTTAGTTCATTAAGGTTAAAAGTTACTGCATTATGCATTATAGTTGATGAACTTAACTATTAACTATGATGCAGTAACTTATAATAAAGATTCACCAAAACTTATTAGTGCATTAAGGTTATAAGTTACTGCATCACAATTATGATTTTAGTGCATCAAGGTTATAAGTTACTGCATCATGCATCATAGTTGATGCACTTAACTATTAACTATAATGCAATAACTTATAATAAAGATGCACCATAACTTATTTGTGCATTAAGGTTATAAGTTATCGCATCACGGTTATAAAGTTATTGCATCACAATCATGATTTTAGTGCATTAAGATTATAAGTTACCGATCACAATTATGATTGTGATGCAAGAATTTTATAATTGTGATGCAATAATAAATTTTAAGTGAAAAAATTTGCCAAAAATTTTTGGGCGGAAAAAAATTTCGCAGGGTGACACATGTCACATGACGTGGCATGGTGATGTGCAAGATGACACATGTTCTCCACATGCCTTCCTATTCTTTTATTATAAGAATCTTTTCATTTTAACTCACCTATATATATATATATATATATATATATATATATATATATATATATATATATATATATATATATATATAATTAAAATATAAAGGAGACTTTAGCCATTAATTGCACCAAATAGACATGAAGGATATGGGCTTGGCTGATGTATTTCTTAGAATAAAGATCATACAAACTCAAAATGGACTTGTATCAAATCAAGCACATTATGTGAAAAAATTATGGATACACACAATGTCGGGCGATTCCAAATTAGCTAGAACTCCTGACAACAAGAAGCATCTATCTAAAAATAGAGGCGATGTGTTTGCCCAATTAGAGTATTCAAGAACTATTGGCATGTTAATGTATTTAATGACATGTACCGACATGACTTAGTGTATATTGTAAGCGACCTAAGTAGGTATACTAGTAATCCAAGTGATGCACATTGGAAAGCTATGACAAGGGTACTTCATTATTTAAGATATAGTCGCGATTATGGTCGCATTATAGTAGATATCCATTTGTTATCGAAGGATACAATGATGCATATTGATATCCGACATAAAGGATTCTCGATCGACTTGTGCATATGTGTTTAAACTAGAGGGCGCTATATCTTGTAAGTCTTCCAAGCAAACAGTTATAGTTCAATCCAAGATGGAATCGAAATTTATCACGTTAGATAGATACGAAGAAGAGATGGCATGGCTACGTAACTTTGTAGAGTACTTCATTAATGATTCAAGATGAAATCACTTATGTGAGAGAAGTGGGTCGCTCAAGGGATCATGGGGCACAATTCCTAAGAGCTCTTGCAGAACCAGTGCTAGTGTTCATGATCATAAGGAACACGACTACGAGGACTTGACAAGGCCACGAGGAGTCTTGTGTGAAGTGTAGTGTTGTCTATTAAAACAAATGATGAGTTCAAGGACATCGCGTCTAATCACAGCGCCAAGAGCCCGTACTCTTGGTGAGTACTCAGACCAAACCACCTAGGTTATAGGAACACCATTGAGCTTCCCGACCAAGCCCAAACTACGGCCTGCGATCCGACACCATCCGGTTGGTGCAAAACGGATGTGCATTCCATGGACTTCGCTCGAAGATCCAAATCAAGATCGAGGATTTCTCAAAATTGTCGATTCCATCGACCTTGATGCTACTACTGGAGACCACGCGCTATGCCTCTTCCAATTTTCTCTACGGGACCAAGCTAGTAATTGGCTTGAGCGACTTCCCGGCTCCATCTCAAGTTGGGATGATCTTACTTCTCGCTTCCTTGCTCAATTTTTCCCACCGGGAGAACCACTAAGCTTAGGAATGACATCTTGATGTTCCAACAACGTCAAGGTGAATCTCTCTGAAGCATGGACCCGATTCAAGGACTTACTTCATAAAGTCCCTCATCACGGCATTGATCTTTGGCTCCAAGTCCAAATCTTTTATGATCATGTCAACTTTCCCACTAAGCGATCCATTGACCAAGCGGCCGGTGGAAAACTTAGTGATCTCACCGCGAAGAATCATGGGAAATAATAGAGGACCTTGCCTCTATGACAACGAAAGTTGGATGACCCCGTGAACTTCCCAAACCGTCAAGGCAATCTCCTTGCCTCCTCCCGATCGTGGGATGATCGAACTTGAAGATCAAGTCAAATTCCTCATGAGTTCCTACGAATCCTAAGTCCTCGCGCCATATAAACAAAGTTTCCTCTTCGTGCGAGCCGCTTTGTGATCCTCATAACACGCGCACTAGCACCCTATCCCCGAACATGCTTCCGTTGAATACGCATCCTCGTAATAATGGAACGGAGGAAGATTCCTACAACGCCTTGACCTAGGAATTTCAATGAAACCCGGAGGCATGGAAAACAAGCCCGACTTTACCGGGGACAAACCAAAGAATTCACCTCCAATGATTTCTGTGGCCCCACCTAACGGTCCTAACCAATGAGTATTGAAGGATGTTGCAAAACATAGTTGCGTCCCAAGAAACCCAAATGACTAAGCTCTCGGACCGCTTTAACCATCAACAAGCCGAGATGGATAGGAAAATAGACAACCTGTTGAAAGCCATAAATGGTGATAGGAAGGTTAGTGCTATCTCGACTTCCGAGCCTCCACGTGTCGAAATTAAGGATCCAAGCAAGCTTATTAAGCACGTCCAATTCGTCAATGCCATCGCCTTAGTGGAACCGGATGAAACCGATGACGAAGATGACCAAACATTTGTTGATGATGAAACACCCGAGGAAGAAGATGAAGTAGACAATGACTATTTCAACAAATTTCCTACGGAAGATGAATTATCCCGCCACCCTCACTTAGTGCGTGACCTCCGTCACATGTATGTTAGGAAAAGCCCTAGAATCAAGTTTGGGAACCCTTGGAATCTTAACATACCATGTTGCATAGGACACCTTTTGTGGCAAAGGCTTACATTGATCGTAAATCCCCAATTAACATAATGACTAGCACCTATTACAATTGGATAATGAAGAAGCCTATCCCAACTAGGCAAGACCTCGATAATCCTAGTGATAAGTGTAATTTTCTTGGTAGAATTAAGGATTGCCCGCTCATGTAGGTAGTTTCACATTCCCTACGGACTTCATAATTGTGGAAGATATTAGCACGGCCATGACCCTAGCTTGTCCCACGTTATTCTAGGAAAACCTTTCAGAAAGCACCGGATGACCTATGACCCATCGTTAGGAGTAGTGCGATTCAAGGAAGAGACCGACGACGTAGCCTACCAAATGCCGCTTAAGATTGAGAAGTTTTCATCACTCTCAATGATGAAAAGGAACTTAAACTGTCGGTCTATTACGTGAATGATGAGGATAGGGAAAGGGGAGTAGATTATGTTATGGCTAAGCTTTTCGGGTTCTATAAAGATTGTTTGAATTTAGGACCAAATATAGGACGAGTGGGGAGAGGTGAACTCTTAGAAAGGAGTATCATGGGACACTTCTACAACATGGAACCCCCGATAGAGACCGCCAAGAGAGCGGTGATGCAAAACGTAGGAGTAGGACTACGAGTCTAGCTACAAGACTCTTAAATAAAGAAAAGCGCCGTGGGAGGCAACCCATGCTTAATTGTTTGCTTGTTAGTGTCATATATCTTTTATTAATTGTTTGTCCTCATGTTTAAATTTGTAAAATGCTTTATTTTGTTTTTAACCTCGTCTTAATTACATATAAAGGTATTTTACATAAAGGATAAGTGTAGGAGGATTACACGTTTTCATAAGAAACGTAAACATGAGAATAACAATTAACTAAAAGATATATATGTTTGTTTGTTCGAGTCAAATGCTTGTATCGAGTCATAATGGATGTTTTTGCGAAGTTTTTCCGATTCTAAAGATGTAAATTTTCCGAATTTTTTCCGAAAATCGCACCGCTTTTGTCGGGATAACTCGACGGCGTCAGATTGCAACCGACGGCGTCGTGAAGGAATAAAACTTCACTTACTTTTCTCGTTTTCGAGCTACTTGTAAAATTTTGGAATTTTCCGGATCTTAACTTTCAAAACAAATTGTAAACATCCATTCCACAAGCATTATATCCTAGTTTAAATCGAGTCTTATGTATATTATTACATGATTTTACGCCAAGGTTTCGTTTGTTTTCTTCTAGTGTGCGGTTTAGTTTGTCAAGAAGAAGTTACACAAGTTTGGAAGGAGCCTTTCACGCAAAAAACTCTTCTTGGAAAAGATTTAACCACCACTTTTACGGATCCTACCGAGCTAATCGTGGAGTATTAGTTTCTTCGCTTTTAATTACCTTCTATTATCATAACTTTGATACTTTCGGGAAACATTGGGGACAATGTTCGGTTTAAAATGTAAGGAGGAAAATAAACGGAACTTTGAAACTATGCTTATCCTTGACTGCTTGCTTTGTCCAAGTGTATTTGTGTAATAAACCATGAGAAAATGTAGGTTAGGGTAATTTTAGCCAAATTTAAAATTTTTCATGACGATAAGAGTGGGCCATTAGTCTTAACAAAAGCGTCTCATGGATAGGAAGTTGCATGACTAGCACAAAACCCTTACCACCTAAATTCCACCCAAAATGTGAGGATCGCCTTAGATTAGTAGGAATTAAAGCATTCATCTTTAATGCTTAGAGTGTGAACCGTAGTATATTAGATTCTAGAACTTGTTTTGTGATGCATTCCGAGATCGCTAGTGAGACTACACTTGTGTAGTTAGGATTAACTAAATGATAAGAGGCATTAGGATAACCCTTGTTTGATACTGTAATATAATTACTTCTTCCATATCGGTTGAGTAATTCCCCACACCCTTTGCGTTGTACTCATCTTTAGTACACGATACCCTAGTTAACCCCTCGAGCCTATCCTTTTCGCGGTTCTTGTGATGTTTCGTTTTTCCGAATATCAATGAAGAGCATTGTTTACACCCCACCCCAAATATACACCCAAATCGCTTTAGCCTACCTTTATTGCACTCACTTTAGTGCAAATTTATGTTATCACCCAAAACCCTTAGTTCAATTATCCGTTGCTTGCATGAGTTGCTAAGTCGAGTCATATCCCTTGTATACAGCTTTGGGATGATTGGGATTCATGGAAAAGTTAAAGTTTATGAAACATAGGAAAGAGAACGTTAAACTCAAATTCCCTTTGTTTGCATAATAATGTACTCCAAGTGTTTTGATCTTTTCAATTGGGTCAAATTAGTGTTAGAGTAATAAAACTCAAGTGTAGGGATGTGTCTATAAATCCCTATCATTTTGATGTACCGTAGAGGATGGTAGAGTAAAAGTGTATGCAAAAAAAAAAAAAAAAAAAAAAAAACAAACCAAACCATACGGGCTACCATCCTACATCTATCTTTTAAATTATGTTTGTTTATTTTCGTTGCCTAGAGTTTTAGAGTGTCGAGTCTTGGCTTAGCAACGCCATTCTTCGATACTTGCAACATAGAGATTTTGACTATCCACCAATATATAGCCTATCCCACCAAACCCTTATTTCCTACCGTAAGCCTAACGTTACAACCCTTTAAAGACCTCTTTGATAGTCTTTCCTAGGTGCTTACGCCAAAGCGACGGAGGTTTGATCTATTCTCAAGCCTATGGTAATCTATGTACTAGGACCGGTTAATGAGTGTTTATCTTCCATTTCGATTTGTTATATTTCATATATACCCGAGAGAGATGTGAGTATCCAAACACCCCATGCGAGGTGCTAGTATGTACTTCCGTGCTTGTTATGACTTTTATGGGGCTTATATGTGTTGTGGACCGTTTTGAATGGATGCTTCATGACCCTAACTTATAAATTAATTGGCTAAAAGCACATTTGCTTGAGGACAAGCAAATACCAAGTGTAGGGATATTTGATAAGGTTTTAAAAGGTACCTTTTGAGGGTCATTTAAGCCCTTATTCGATCACTTTTGTATCCGTTATTGCTTAATATCGCTCCTTTTCACTTTTTAGGTCTCTTGAAGGCAAAATCTTGGAATGATGCTTATTTGGACGAAAAGGCGCGAATATACGAAGAAAATGGCCAAAGTCGAATCGAGACACTCAAAGTCTTTGAAACATAAGGCGACGGCCATCAAGATATCTCGCGACGCCGTCGGGAAGGAATTTTGCACGGGTCGGCGAAATTGCATGTTTTCAAGGGACGACGCCGTTCTAAAGAGTAGGCCGTCGTTATCAGACGGCCTAGATTCACTAAGACGGCGCCGAGTGAAGGGGACGGCGTCACAATCATAAGGTGACGCCGTCGAAGGTTTACGTGGCCAAGACGAAACCCTAATGATGGCGACACGACAATCCACGAAACATAAGGTGACGCCGTCGCAGATGTAATCTTATATAGAATCCGAATTTTTCGGTTTTGTGTGTAGTCTTTTGAGTAAAAACCTAAAACCGAACCAAGGCTTTCTTGTGCAGATTTTAGGGTTCTAAACCCTATTATACATCAAGATAAGTGTTTACTTCATTAATTTAATTATGTCTTTGATTATTTGTGTGTATGCTTGCATGTTCTCCATGTCCCGCTAATTTATTTGTGTGTTTGCTAGGAATATGAAACTTAATTATTGAATATTGATTGGTTGATACTTATCTTAGTTGACTAATGATCTAGAGTGCGCTAGATTATTCGTTGTGTACTTAATGCTTGACATTTCTTTGTGAACTTTAGAATATAATTATCTAGGTAATTGTAGGATAAAGTATTCAAGGACAACCAGTAGAGTAGGCGTCTATAAATCACTAGAGGATTTGTAAACAAGACCCTTTGGTAATTTCAAAGAGTTAGGAAATAAGCACGCCCTATAGCCTTAGAATCACAACGCAACTAGGAATAAGGACGTGACAAATCAACCATCAATAGGAGATAATTAAGGAGTAGTAAAACCTAAGTAAACACATCTTTAAACTATCATACGAGTACACATCAATTAGACATAGACTATCACAACCTTAGCTTAGATAATTAGATAATAGTAGAGTAATCGGTAGTAATACCAACCCCCAAATCCAATACCCGAGATTCGTACTTTTCATTTTCTAAAAAACATAAAAAGATAAAAATAATCTTCCTCAACCTCAACCTTAGCGTAGTAACTTCTCACTAGCATTCCTATTCCCCAGAGAACGATATCAATACCGTGGCTTACCCTAATTACTACACTACAACGATTAGGTTCAACGCCTAGGGTGTTATAAAACTTGCTCAAGAAAAGGAAGTTTCCTTGACCCCGAACGACGCGTGTAGCGTTATCAATCACCATTGCTGAAATCTGTCATCAGATAGACGGATCCCTGAGATTTTCCTAGACGAATCCCTCCAAGGAGGGAACCGTGGGATCCGTGCAACAGAAGAACAATTTTCTACTAACTTAAGTCTTATTTGCAGGAAATTATGCACTATACACTTGTTTTCTAACCTTTGTTTTGTAGATTTTCAAAATACACATGAAGACTTTGACACCCTAAGCTAAGGGGAGCTTTGTGTCAAACCATACATTGGAAAACCATTTGCAATATAATCCTCATATGGATTACATTTCGTTACGTCCCCTTGCAAAGTTGCAATCATCAAGGGGGATCATTATCGTCACTAAGACGAAACCATTTGCAAACATAGTTGCAATGCATTAGCGTAATAGTGTCTATTTACTTGACGCCCTCACAAAGGGATGGACTCGTCAAGGGGGAGTTAAGACGAGAACTTTTCCCGTCACTTGCTCTCTAGATTTGTTTTCTTTTACATATTTTTTTAAAACATTGTGTTAGTTTCTTTTCGACGCTCTTTTTGTTTCGACAAAAGGGGAGAAGAGAGTAAAACTCAATTCGAACTTTTACAATTTTAGTTTTCCTTAAAATAATTTTATGTTTTGTCATCAACAAAAAGGGGGAGATTGTTAATACAAATAAGCCGTAAAAAACGTTTATTTATATTTTATGATCTTCTAATGTTTTGTCGATAACAAACATAAAATCATTTTAACGAAACAAATAAAATACGTAAATGGTTTGAGCCAATAATTTTCTAACACACTTACGTTTTCACATAAAACACTAAAACAACTATAAGTGATTTTATGATACATATGTACAACAACTAGTATTTACATATTAGGCAAATATATATATAACTAGAATGTATTATAATGGGTAATACAATTGGGTAGAAACTTAAGTATTTGACCCATTGACCAAATACATTGAATGTAGTTGGGTATAACCCAAATTCCATGACCCATACCCATGGAACTTGACCCATAACCCATTGCATGACCTCATGCTTAAGTCATACATGGTTTTAATCCATGGCCCATAGTTTTAATCCATAAACCATGGACTAGATGCATTGCATCTTGGAGATACATTATATCTACTTTGATACCATGATCCATAACCCATGACCCATGACCCAAAACCCATGGGCAAGGGCGTCCCACGGATCCCGAAGATACATTGGACGGATCCTTCAGTGAGGGATCCGTGGGATCCGTGGAACAAGAGTTGTTTTTCTTCTATAAATAGTGAGCCATTTCTTCCTTTTGGGTGCCACTCCACACATACTTTCCCAAGTATTATAACCTTCAACCATATATCCTAAGGGATCTTTCTATGTAGTTTGTCTTTTGTTTTGTGTGATTCTAGGTTCCTCTTAAAGGTGAGATCACCACTTCTTGAAGTCGAGCAAGCTCAAGTCCATGAGTTGCCATGTCATCATATTCAAGACCATCGAGGTTCTCTTGTTGATACTTCTTTCTTCCTCCATAGAAGTGTTGTTTCCAAGGCATTAGTGAAGGATGCCAAATAGGCAAGACGAAAGCATTAGTGAAAGGTGCTTAACGATGTGTCAAAAGCATTAGTGAAGAATGCTAAAGAGGTCAAGACGAAGGCATTAGTGAAAGGTGCCACGCGTTCATGTCAAGGGCATTAGTGAAAGATTCCTAGGAGTCAAATCAAGAGGCATTAATGAAGGATGCCAAGGTCGTATAATCGATGAGGTGCATCGTTATACAAATAGTGATAGTTTGTTTCCAAGGATATTGATATCCTTGATGGTGTTGTAATAAGGAGTGGATCTCCTTTGGGGATAGGTGTCGTGTAATGTTGGGTAGTAGTTCCTCCATTGTAATGGAACTCGGTACTTAGCCTAGTACCGAATAAAGGGTAGGAGACGTTGTGGTAGGTGTGGTTCACCTTGGTGAAAGAACCCGGTGGTTAGCCTAGTATCGAAAAAAGAGTATGCGACGTTGTGAAGGCTTCTCTGCAATAAGGAGTTGGTGTCATGTAGTGATTACGAACTCTCGAGTAGGTGACTCGGGGAGTGGAGTAGGGCAAGGAAGGTGTCCTTGTAGCCGAACCACTATAAATACTTGTGTCGTGGTTATGTGCTTCTTACTCCTTATCTATCATTACACATTTATATATCTATCTATCAATGTCCAACATACACACCTAAGTAGATTGACATAAGTCGATCTACATATTTTAAAATGAAGTTTTAATTGGTAAAACTATTCAACCCCCCCCCCCCTATTCTAGTTTTCTACAGAACGTATTGTCGACACTCCTCTACAATTCGAAGAAGGTATCAATACTTCATTCCGAACCATAGGACTAGAATGTCTTCTAGAAATTAATGAGAAAATATGTCCGAGGTTTGTATTGGAATTCTTCCGTCAAGTTGAACTCGCTCAGAACGAGGATCACTCTCTATCTCTTTGGTTTTGGATCAAAACCAAAGTTTGTTCTAACCCTTGGGTAATTTGCTCACATCCTCCGAATTCCAAATCATGGACAATGTGCCTTCACCAAGATTAGTCTCTTGATTCTCTCTTCAACCATCGTGAAGAAAATAGTTCATATTGTTCACACATACCTTCCTTCAAGACTTGACTGCATGTTATGCAAACCTCGACCCTATTACTCGGATCCAAACATTATCTATACATCGGATATCCGAGATGAGTACAAGTCTCGCGACTCATCCTACGTGAAAATGTTTGGAGTCTTAGGGAAATCGAGAAATCCTTCCGCTTTGTTGTGCTCTCATAATGTATTGTTTGCTAACACAACAACCATACAATCTCGCCTATTTCTTCGCAAGGCGAATTGTAAATCTTCAAGGCTCCAAGAACAAACTAATCCCTTATGGAATGTTCTTAACACATCTTTATCATCACATCATGTACTTCCACCCTTAATTTCAAAGTCCGTTGTACGTACTTGTGAACAAGATGATGGAACCTCTAAACACATCTCTCATGAAGACTTTCTTCATCCCTGAATAGGCAAATACTCATCAACCATTTGATGATCCATCTAGCGAAAACGCTTAAGAAACTTAGGTTCCTTTCAAAATAGGGTCAAATCTTAGTATTCATGCTCTATCAATGTAATCCAATTTATCTCATGAAATAAAACATCTTACATTTGATATTTCTACTATATTAGTGTTAGAACTTCTTAGAAAACACTAACCTTGAAATATGATGCTTTGTGCAATGCTTGCATACCTTTTGTAAAGGTGTTGTTTAGCAGGGAGACGGATCCCTAAGTTTGTGCTAGACAGATCCCTACTCTTAGGGAACCTTGGGATCCGGGCAAACAGAAATGCAGTTTCATTCTTTATACTTCAAACCATGTCTTTAGATCACTTCACACTAGCTAAACATAGTGCCTTAGGACCAGTTAAGTCCTTCTCAAGCTGAGTAAAATTTCATAGTCATTCATAACTCACTTAGATCACACTCAAGGGGCTTTTCGATTACTCTTCCTCTCTTACACTCACACATCATCACTCACATGTTAATACATCTAGCTTTGGAAATCTTTCAATCTTTGCAAAAGATTTTAGTCATCCTTACCTCAAAATGGGTCAAATTCTAGTTTTTCCATTTTCTATAAATCTTTAAGATATCTTCCAAAGTATTATCTTAAGTTACTATCTGGTCTCTAGGATCATTTAGCTCAATTGGACACGCTCAAATTTTTTAGTGTCATCCTTGGTCACTCATTGGTACTCATAAAAGTTCTATTTTTTTCCATAAAAGGCAATCGTTAGCTACATCACTCATTGACCTTGAACATTTAAGTACCCTTTCATTTAAGATACTTAGGAGGACTAAAACACTCAAAAAGGTATAGGCATTAGACCTTACAAACATCATTTTTACCCTTTTCTAGCTGCTGAGAGCCGGATCCCTAGGATTAGCCTAGACGGATCCCTCATTGGAGGGAACCGTGGGATCCGGGTGACAGATTCATGTCAACTCTAGCTAAAACAATCATTTCAAGCTCATCTTGTTAACTTGAAAAATCCATCTTATCTTAATTAAGATCCTAGATCGAAGACAACTCGAAGTTGACTCTTGTGCATGCTAATCATCACATTCCAAGGGATCTTAGTGGCTTAAGTCTTGAATGCACTTGCCAAATCCCTTTCTTTATAAACCACATTGTTAAGACTCTTAAAGTCATTATCCTCATCCTCATTTTCAGCAACTAGAAACCTTTACAAATCTCTTTGAATCATCTCATCATGAGGAAAGCTCCTAGTGGTAATTCATCCACCAAAGGACCACCCAAGAAAATTGCTCGTGTTGTACACGAAATTTCTTCAACTGAATCATCTCCCGTTAAATCCATAAATGGTTGGATCTCCCCTCCACCTATCAAACCAATCCCAAAAGGACTGTTCCCACAAAACTACCAATGCCAAACACCACCATACCTCCTAAACCAAACAACCCCATTTCCACTAAACCATCACCATTGGTGCCTAGAGCCCTATCATTCACCGCTTCACTCTCATCACCACACCTCTACAATCTAGAGGATTTGCCTCCTAGGCCATCTCATCCTCCACCACAGACAACCTTCTCCTCTTTAGGAGGAATAGTGGAACAAAATCAAGGTGTTGAGTCAACACTAGCTCCGGCTTCTTTTTCTCCGTCACCATCAAATAATCCCTTTTGGATTATGAGAAATCATCAAAGTCAACCACCCGACCACATGGAAGTTGACACCTCTCTACCACCATCATTCTTAGTTGAGTCATCTTTGAATGCGCCTCCGCCAATCCCTCCCTCTTTTGAGGCTCCTCAACCCGCTTCACTTGATCCTTCACATCAAGCAATTTCCCTTCTTCCATCACCACTACCAAGCCATGACAAAGATTGTTATCATTGTCAACATGTTGAAAGTTTGATACATGAAGTACGTGAAGATCAACGTTTCATGTTTTATCATCTCCTCGAGCGTTTAGGCGAGATTAAACCTAAACAAACTTGAGCTACTGATTCTAGTGGTGTCCTAGTATCTAGCGACTTAGATAGTCTAGTAATTCAAAGTCATGTATTGTTCATTTTCTTAGTTTTAGAGTCATGTATATCATATCTCTAGTTTTATTAAATGAAAATACATGATATTTGCTAATTTTGTTACGAGTATATGATTATTGTTTTAATACATATCTCATTTTGATGCTAACATCGTTTGGTACATCACATTTCTTTGTATTAAAGTTACGATGAGACGGATCCCTATATCTTGTTTAGGCGGATCCTCGAGGAGGGAACCATGGGATCCGTGCAATAGAAGACTAGTTTTATACTAACTTGAGTCTTATTTACAGGAAATTATGTATTATATACTTGTTTTCTAACCCTTGTTTTGTAGATTTTCAATTTACACATGAAGACTTTGACACACTAAGCTAGAGGGAGCTTTGTGTCAAAGCAATACATTGCAAAATCATTTGCAATATTAGGATTACATATCATGACATCCCTTTGCAAAGTTGCAATCATCAAGGGGGAGCATATTCGTCACATAGACGAAATCTTTTGCAAACTTAGTTAAAAAAGAACTAGCTTAGGATATTTTTCTTGACGCCCTCACAAAGAGATGGACTCGTCAAGGGGGAGTTAAGACGAGAAATCTACCCGTTACTTGCTCTCTACCTTTTTATATTATCTTTTTACTTCACATGTTTTCTTAAAACAATGTGTTAGTTTCTTTCGTAGCTCTTTTGTTTCGACAAAAGGGAGAAAAAGTAAAACTACAATTCAAACTTTTACAATTTTAGTTTTCCTTAAAATAATTTTATATTTTGTCATCAACAAAAAGGGGGAGATTGTTAATACCAATAATCTGTAAAAACGCTTATTTATATTTTACGATCTTCTAATGTTTTGTCGATAACAAACGTAAAATCATTTTAACGAAACAAATAAAATACGTAAATGGTTTGAGCCAATAGTTTACTAACACACTTATGTCTTCACATAAAACACTAAAACAAGTATAAGTGATTTTATGATTTAGTAATACATATGTACAACAACTAGTGTTTACATATGGGGTAAATATATTCATAGCTAGTATGTATTATAATAGGTAATATAAATGGGTAGAAACTTGAGTATTTGACCCATTGACCAAATACATTGAATGTAGTTGGGTACAACCCAAAGTCCATGACCCATACCCATGGAGCATGACGCATGACCCATTGCATGACATCATGGTTAAGTCATATATGGATATTATCCATGACCCATGGTTTTAACCCATGACCCATGGACTAGATGCATTGCATCTTGTAGATACATTGTATCTACTTGGAAACCCATGATCCATAACCCATGACCCAAAACCCATGGGCAAAGAGGAGCGTCCCACGGATCCCCAGTAATACACTAAACGGATCCCTCAAGTGAGGGATTCGTGGAACAGTAGCTATTTTTCCTCTATAAATAGTGAGTCATTTCTTCATTGTTTCTCACCCCCTTTCTCACATATTTTCCCTTTGAGTTATAAACTCTCTAACTTCAGATCCAAGTGATCTATGTATGTAGTTTTGTTTTTGTGTGATTCTCCAGGTTCCTCTTAAAGGCGAGATCACCACCTTTTGAATTCAAGCAAGCTCAAGTCCATGAGTTGCCATGCTTCGTTATCATCAAGACTACTGAGGTTCTCTTGTTGATAGTTCTCTTCTTTCTCATAGGAAGTGTAGTGTTGAAGACATTAGTGAAAGATGTCTAAAGGGTCAAGACGAAGACATTAGTGAAAGGTGTCGAACGTTCGTATTGAAAGCACTAGTGAAGGGTGCTTAGAAGTCAAGGCTAAAGGCATTAGTGAAGGGTGCCTAGAAGTCAAGTCACAAGGCATTAGTGAAGGGTGCCTTGAGATCGAGTCAAAGGCATTAGTGAAAGGTGCCTAAGGTGTACATTCGATATGGTGTGCTCGATGTACAAGATAGATTTGTATTGGGTCAAAGGATATTGATATCCTTGTTGATGTTGTTATAAGGAGTGGATCTCCTTTGGGGTTAGTTATTGTTGTAGTGTTGGGTAGTAGTTCCTCCATTGTAATGGAACTCGGTATCTAGCCTAATACATGATAAAGAGTAGGCGACGTTGTGATAGGTTTGGTTCTACCTCGTGGAAGAACCCGGTATCTAGCCTTGTACCGGATAAAGAGTAGGCAAAGTTGTGAAGGCTTCTCTGCCATAAGGAGTTGGTGTCGTGTAGTGTTTACAAACTCTCGAGTAGGTGACTCGGGGAGTGGAGTAGGGCAAGGAAGGTGTCCTTGTAGCCGAACCACTATAAATACTCGCGTTGTGGTTTTGTGCTTCTTACTCCTTATTCTTTCATTACATATTTATATATGCTTATCTATCAACATCCAACACACATGTTTAAATAGATTGACATAAGTTGATCTAAATAGTTGAAAATGAAGTTTTAATCGGTAAAACTATTCAACCCCCCATTCTAGTTTTCCACAAATGGATTCTTTAGTTAGGTTTGAAACTTAGTCATTTTATGATTAACTTTCTTATCTTGCATGTTTTAATTTTATCTTGTCACCTTGCATGAACTTTTATTTATGTAACTCTTGGATGATAGCTTATTTTGTCTCTTTAGATTGCATGCTTATGATTAATCTTGATACTTGCATGCTCACCTTTATTGCTAGAAGTAGGTCGATATGGTTCATATAAGGCGATTAATCTTTAGTGGTTTGAGGCACTAGAATTTCTTTGCAAATAGTTCTCATAGAACACCCTTTTAGTTGCACAAACCATGCAAATAGAAAAATTAGTGACTAGCGGTCACGAGATGCAATTAATACGCCATGGTACCGTTAAATTTAACGATGACGTGTGACATTTAGTGGTACCGTCGCCTGGTTTGACGAATGTTCCTATTTGCTATAGATTCCTGCATCCCTAACCTCAAAACCTGCAATGTTTTGAAAACTCTCATAACCTTAAGATTCCCCTAGGCTACCATAGAACACCTCCACTTGCTTTAATTCAAATCACACCATTCTTGCCTATATAAGGCCTCACCATTGCAAGTAACTCTTGCACTTCATCCTCAATCAACTCATCTCCTTCACCATGTCTTTAACTCAATCATCCTCAACCCACATCTCTAAGAAACCTAGGATAACCATTAGACCATCCACCAAAATCACACTCAAACTACCACAACCACAAGACACCAAGCTCATTGACCTAACTCTTGACAATGATGATGATGAATCAACCACAACACCTTCCCAAATAACTCCTTCCTCTCCAACACCACCATATGCTCCACCTAAATCATCATCTAATGGAACCACCTCATCATACTCCTCATCCTTCAACACTCGTCTATCCTTTATAGATATGACACTCACTCTCACACCCAACACCCCATTGTACTTTTCCATGCAAACTCCATCACCCACATACTCACCTCCCATCATGGGACAACCCATCCAACTTCACCCGGTTGATCTTCATAGTGCTAATTGCCTATGTTATCTACACAACCGCAACCTCATCTTCTCTCTTAGGGATGAACTTCACTTCATGTTATCCTATGTGGAGCATCTCCTAACACTACCTCAAGAACCCATCATTCCACCTCCTCCACCAAAAAATAGCCTAACCAACTAAGCATCCCTATGCTTAGTTTTCAAGAATAAACATCTAGGACCTCTTTTGTAGTTGGAGCAAATCTAGGGCCTCTCAAGCCGTTTTTAAATTATTTTGTGCTTCTTGTAGTTTTATTATCTTATCCTCACACTTTAAGTGTGAATTTTAATTCATTAATGAATGAATGTCTTTATTTATTTCATGGTTGGACTTATTTTTGGCTACTTAGCCTCTTTATATGTGGTTGGATATTTGTCAAAGTTGCTATATGTTAGATATTGTTATTGTTTCATCTAACGTTGTTTTGTAGCAACAACCATTGCTCGATTCCTTGTTGCCCTCCAAGCGAGGGGGAGTATACATCAAGAGGGAGCCTTAGTGTCGTTTTGCCAATCTTTTTGCTTCGACAAAAAGGAGGAGAAATGGGATATACAAATTAAAAACTTGTTAAAATTAATTTTCACCTAAAATGAGTTTATGTTTTGTCATCATCAAAAATGGGGAGATTGTTGATGCAAATAATGTCTAAAAATGTTATTTCTATCTTTCGATATCCCTACATTTTGATGATAACAAAATGTAAAAACATGTTACATTAAAATTAACGTAAACAAGTTTTTAATCGAAATATCCGCTTCTACATACATCACTCTAGGTAAGAACAAACAAATTTACAATTTGACAAGTGATCAAAAAGTGAATTTGTGTTTCAAACTTTACATTTTAATGTGACAAAACATTTTTCAAAAATACATTTTACAAATTATTTTGAATATTAAAGAAATGTTTTAATGGAAAAATAAGTTCAAATATTCCCAATAGCTATTTTTCTCCCAAAACAGCTCTAACTTCCCCAAATAAACTTTCACCACTAAAGACAAACAATGGAGCATTTTTATTTGGGACGGTACCACTAAGTACAACTAAATTTAGTGGTACAGTCCTTTGTAACGGACAAATTCTTTGTCCCTATAAATACCGACCCATTTCACATATTTTTCTCATCTTTTCACACAAAATTTTGGAGTTAAAGTATCCTAACACACACTCTCCTTTGATCATTTAGATAGTTATCTTTTGTTTTAGAGTGATCCTTCTTTCAACCAAGTGATCACCTTCATTCCTCTCCTAGTGCAAGAGAAGAACACATTGTATCAAGAAGATACTTAGTGTTGTAGTTATAGTAGTGTGCACTTGTAACATTTGTTACACACTTGTTGCATCTTGATATAAATCAAGTAGTCTTAAGTCTAGTTTAGATAACTTGTGTGGATCATTGTGATCTTGTCGAGATCTTACAGATCTCTTGTAGTTTGTGAGTTAGTGTGTTGATCAAGCGGATCAAGTCTAGATCGTGGTGATCTAGTAGTTCGTGTGATTAGCAAGGATCGGTTAGATCGTGAGTGAGATTGGTACTCGACATTTAGCTTAGTGTCGGAAATTGTGATAAACAACGTTGTATAGTTTTCTCCGCCGCAAGGGAGTTTGTTGACATAGTGCTTAGAACTCTCGAGTTGGATAATCGAGTGGAGTCGGGCGAAGAAGAGCTTCTTGACCGAATCACTATAAATCTCTTGTCTTTGTTTGATCTTTTCATCTCTTACTCTTTACTTTCATTACTTACTTTCAATTGTTTTAGTGTATCTATTATAGTTTTGTTAAGAAAAATTCATATTGTTGTGGCTTGATTTCACAAAGGACTCAATCATTGTTTTTCACAAGTAAACTTTGAAAACTAAATTAAAGAGCGGTAAACTATTCAACCCCCCTTCTAGCTTCCCACAACAGAGGTAAGATTGATTAGACCTTGTTCATCAAGAGGCAAAAAGGAGATATTTTTCTTGTACAGGTCTATGTAGATGATATTATATTTGGCTCTACTAATAAGGAGTTGTGTAAAGATTTTGAGAATGATGCATGATAAGTTCCAACCGAGTTCTATGGGGAGCTTACTTTCTTTTTAGGACTGCAAGTGAATCAGAAGCCGGATGGGATATTTATCAGCCAAGATAAATATGTTGATGAGATATTGAAGAAGTTTGGTTATGCGGATGTGAAGACTGCAAGCACTCCTATGGATAATTCCAAGCCTTTGCTCAAAGATGGAGATGGTGAAGAAGTTGATGAGAATTTGTACAGATCCATGATTGGATCTTTGATGTTTCTTACAGCTACTAGACCAGATATTATGTTTGATGTATGTGCATGTGCTAGGTTTCAAGTCACTCCCAAAGCTTCACACCTACATGTTGTGAAAAGGATCTTTAGGTACCTAAAAGGCCAACCCAAATTAGGCCTTTGGTATCCTAAAAACTCTCTCTTTGACTTGATGCCATATTCAGATAGTGATTATGCTGGAGCTTGCTTGGATAGGAAGTCAACAATAGGTGGTTGTCAGTTCCTAGGGTGCAGATTGATATCATGGCAGTGTAAAAAGAAAATTGTGGTGGCAAAGTCTTCTACTGAAGCTGAATATGTGGGTGTTGATAGTTGTTGTGGTCAACTACTCTGGATACATAATCAGATGCTAGACTATGGGTATAACTTCATAAACACTGTCATTAATATTAATAACAACAGTACTATTTGTATAATAAAAAAAATCCTATTTTACACTCTAAAACAAAACACATAGAGATTAGACATCATTTTATACTTGCAAATTGATACCAATACTCAACATATTTTAACATACGCGATTCGTCCGCATCCCATGATTCATGACGCGTCTTGCCGTACTAAATTAGGTTGTGTGTCGGAGCCACTCACTATCAATATTTAAATTGTCCACTTAAGACTGCTAATTGCTGAATTGAGTTTCATAGCCCCACTTTTTAACTATTTTATATCTGTTTTGGAGTAAGATACATGCTAGTTTTACTTAAACTCAATGATTGTTTTACTGAATATGTGTATTTTCATGCAAACTGTGTTGCATGACTAACGTAAATGGTTTTAAAATGCATGATGTGTTTACCTACTACACAACTGATTGTTTTATAGCAAACACAAATGTTTAAAGATACATACGTGAGGATTCATACAAAATGTTTTCTGGACCACACGAAATGTTTTTATTAATTAAACTAGCCTAAGACTATAAATCCAAATTTTTTGCCAAACGTATGAATCATCAATTTCTGCTGGGAAGCGTGAATGCTATAAATAGATATGTTGGGGGTGACTCCCCCGTTTGGGTTGACCGGATAGGCAACCGGACGTATATCATGTCGAAATTCAAGTGTTTAGGGATTTCAACACTTGCTAGGCCTTATTTTAACATGCTTCTCGAGACATGCACAATATGGTTAAGCTTCAGTTGCATGAACTTAATGCTAACGTAATAGTCACACTATATGACATTATATTCGTTGTAATGGTCATATACCCACACATGGTTCACAAATGAAGTTTTATTTCAAACTAAACACGATGATACCATGGTCACAAAAACTGAAGGGTTACTTCACCACTCTTGAACTACAAATGTATTTGAATAAACCTATGAACTCGCTAACCTCGTGTTGACACTTTTTAGCATGTATTTTCAGGTTTAAAGGTGATAGCTTAAATTTGGAGGTGCAAGGCAAAGGCATGGCATGGTCATAGATTTCTCTGATAAACCTAAATGGGGACCGCTTTATTGTGGGCCTGTTTTCCGCACTAAACAATGATGTAAACTCTGTTTTCAATAATGAATGAAAATTTTCTTAATGAAAATAAGTTATCCTATACTTGTGTTGTGATATCAATTTAGTAGCACCCGTGGCATATGTGCTTCCACTGTACCATTTTTGGAGGTGTTACATATTGGTATCAGAGCCTAGGTTATACAGAACTGGGTATTTTTAAAACCTAAACTATAACCACTTTTACAAAAACTTAACCCTATGACTGACACATGCCTGCCTGCCAAGTTGATGCCTCACTTATTAATTTGTTGAGGTCATACTAGATAAGATATGTGTTTTATTATCACTCACCTAATTTCACTATATCTTATAATTATTTTTCCTATACGTTTGTTTACCTATCACAGCCTACGCCTTTTCCCTCACATAAATGGAACACTTGTTTTATATCTTTCAAGACAACTTTTAAAAGCAGTGGGACATATTACTAGTGTAACTGAGTTGAAAATTTCAAATTTTATTTAACTTTGGTTGAATATAGACTGATCACCTATATTTAACCAGGGACAGTGGGACATAGCCTGATCACCTATGTCCGACTCAGAGATGAATTTTGCAACACTTGAAGTAGTTATAATAGAGTTATGTTCAGTTGGTTTTTGGTGTGCGTAAATGAGCATGTAATATTTTAAAGTCGCACACGACACACTAGCGTCACACTACTCCCTAATCATAAATTTTATTTTCTTATATGGAATAATTTCCTATCACGATCGAGTTATGTTATAGTCATCACTACCCGAAACCTTACAATCCACGGATGAACCAAGTTACATTCCTAGCCGTTCTAGGAAACGACCCTCCGTAGTACCTATGAGAAAGGACTTTTGATGGAAGTAAGAATGAAAGGAACAATAAACCTTTAACAAGGACAATGAATACACGATAAGTTGATTTATAGCTCAACGAAACCTTAAAACCGTGCAGTAACTCGAACCACTATCTTTAGAAGGAGACACTTAAATTGCACACCAAATTTCCTACCTTCACTACCCACCTTTTTGTAAACCAAAACCTGTGTCACTATTGAGACACAAAATTGTTTTCAAAATATCCTACAGACCATTATTGTGATTATTCTACAAAATGTTTTACTTAGGCCATACCACCATTTTATAAACAATGTATTGCTTCGTTTTGTCCTATAAATGGATTTACAAATTAACTTATAGGTTCCTTTAAAACCAAATTATTATCTTATCACTACATCACAAAGTGAACTACAATTTTGCTACTATTTTGCAACTAATAATTTTTTTTCTTATTACTCGAAAAACCGTTTTACCAACCATTTCATAAACTATTTCGTAATCACTGTAAATCACCTACTTCCCGAAAAGAGTTTTCGTGTTACACCTCACAAACGAATAACCCACCATTTCCTTTGTAACTAAACCGGACCTCAGAAGAGTATCCCACACCTTTGCCTAAAACTGTAATGTTAAATATCTAACCCTACACGACCTAGACAACTAGACTTTACCCTTAGATGTACATGTTCTACTACACTTTGTTAATAATCTTATCTTTCTTTAAAACTCGTAGTAATATCTTTTTGAATTACTCATTCTGATGAAGATAAAACTTTATGGACAAACCGTGTCACATTTTTGCAAGCAAAGAAATAACTAAACACTGAATTTCTGCAAAATCATCTTACTCACACCAGGATTAAAAATCTGTGTTACAAAATTTAAAATCTTTTGAAACTGTGTCTTTGTACGAAACTATTGATTTCAAAAAAATGAATGTTTACTTCTTGAAATATTGTCTTGGTCAAACTCGTATAAACATTTACTCAAATGAAGGTTTCGAAAAAAAAATCTTGATTCCTTAAAGAAGAAAACACACAAACCCGTAGCGAATCTTAAGAGTCAACCACCATGCCTTGGTATCACTAAACATCATAACGAGTTGGAGTTTGTACCGCTAGAATATATATCACATATAGGATTAAGACCAAGAATAATTTAGAGGTGCCCGCACTAAGATAATCGTCAAGCATTGTGACGTTAAAGACTAGAACCGACACCTAATGAACTTACTCCAAAAAAACATTGTACCTTAGTTAGAGGATGTGCTACTGGCAGAACATTTAAGTACCCATACACAAAGGGAAACCCTGGAACAACCTAGTGAGACTCAAAAGTCTGTTACAAGTAACATCACCTCTTCCCAAACACCACCCTATCGAGTAACATAAACTGAGATCCGAGACGGATCTCCTGTAAGGTGGGTAGGCTATAACAACCCGTAAATTTCCAGATTATTATAATACTATTCATTACGCTAGAAAATTCAAATCGGTTATTTTCTGACAGTTATTGATATTTATAATTCAAAAAAGATATGTCATCTTGTTTTTTTGAAAACACGACACCACACACACGAAAATTCTCTCCTAATAAATATAAATTTATTATTTTCTGATTTATATGTTTAAGCATACGTGAGCTTAAGCTGTTGTTTTGAAAAGTTATCTCGCACACTACAATATGCAGTAACACACAGAGCTGATGTTTTACATTAAGAAATGTGTAATGATCACTTTTTAACACTTACTAATGATTTACGAACAAAAACGAGAGGTTATCTCGTGATTTCAAAAAAACACGGCACCACACGCATACCGACACCGACTTAGAAACGACAAACATATATAACCTAATTTCTACGTAATAACGATACCATATTATTACGCTTATGAAAACGTTCCCAAAAATATAATTTTTATATTTTACGGGCACCGGAAGGGTACGTCTACGCTGGGACACGATAGAACACGGGGTACAATTAATACACTAATTATAATAAAAACATAACCTAAAAACCTATCCCTACCCTCATCCTCGCCGACCACCTCTCACTTTCCACAGATAATTTTTTTTGTGTTTTCCTCTCTTTCCCTTTTTCTCCTCAGTTCTTCCTCCACCTCAAAAACTTGAAACAAATCTGTCATCTCTCCTCCTCCCAAGAAGAAGATCACGAGTCTGTTATGGGTATAAAAGAGAAGAGTCAAACAAAATCAAGTCAAAAAATTCAAATAAAACAACTGTATTTCCTGCCAACATTTTACATTCATTCATCATTTATGTAAAAATACATTCACTAAGTCTCATTTACATTTAGCTAATCATTCTGTAATCCAAACTCTATCTTGTACAATTCATCTTCTGAATAACAAATCCCTTTGATTTCAATTCGAGTTCTTATCTTACAATCTTGAGAATTCCTGTTGTTATCATGATCTTTCTTCATTTCTACTTTTGATTTCTAGAAAGATCATAACAAGTGGTATCAGAGCCAGGTTTCTGGCTAGATTCATCCGTTCCAATTTTGTTACAATTTTTTTGATCACCTATAAATACCACATTCATCCACCAAGAACCACCACTTCATTTCTTGCATTTCCCAATCACAAACACACATAATGATTCATTTTACTGCTTTTGAATCGCCTTGTTAATCGATTCTGATTAGTTACATTTTGTTACACTCGCCACTATCCATTACATTCGGATTATGTACCAATAATCATGCCTAGTCAAACTCGTTCCAAGACGGTAATAGTGAAGAAGATGGACTAAGGGACACCATAGCTAGGCTTATGAGGGAGGAAATGGAAAAGATGAGGCGAAATGAGAGAGCAATCACACCGAAAATCCGAGGCGGTGGTTAGGAATCTTGGGGATAATCAGAGGCAGAACATGTAGTTTATCAAGGCCACTAAGATTGAATTCCCTAAATTTGGTGGTGATGATGTGAGAAACTGGATGTTTAAGTGTGAACAATTCTTTAGAGTGGACAATGTGCCTGATGAGAACAAGGTAAATCTGATCTCTATACATCTTTATGATATTGCACTAATGTGGCATAGGCAGTTAATGAGGCTTTTGAATGATAATGTCACTTGGCATGTGTATAGAGAAGCAATTTTAGCAAGATTTGGGGTTCAATGTGATGATCCTTTGGTTGATATTAAGAAATTGAAACAAACAGCTTAGTGAATCGAGATATTGATGCTTATGATAGATTGTTGTGTAGAGTTGACTTGACGAAGAAACGACCAATGAGTTTTTACGTCTTTGGTTTACAAAGTGAAATTGAATTGGTACGTTAGAATGTTTAAGCCCAAGAACTTAGCTGAATTGTATGGTTTGTGTAGGCTACAAGAATCTCAACTGAATGTTGTTAAACAGAAAACTAGACCGCCATTGCTACCTACACCTAGATATAATTACTCTAATAATAATGTGATCAACAGTCCTAAACCATTAGCTTTACCTGCCCCTAATGCTAATTGGAGAAACAAACCTTCAACTTCACAATCTGTACCCTTTAGAAAACACTTGACTCAAAAAGAATTGGAAGAGAAAAGGGCTAAGAATTTGTGTTTTTACTGTGATGACAAGTATACACCTGGCCATAAGTGCAGTGGTCAGGTATATTCATTGGAGGTTAGTGTTGGGGAAGAAGAGGAGGAATAGTCTGTTAGTGAGGAAATTGGAAGGGAGTGTTTGGAAGAAGAACCTATTTGGCAACAATCACAACCCTTAGACCAAGATGTAGTCCCGCAGATTTCATTGAATGCTATATCAGGAGTATACAGTTACCAAACAATGAGAGTCAATGGGTATGTAAGGAAGTCTGAATTACACATTTTGGTAGATTCAGGTAGCACACACAATTTCTTAGACATGGGTACAACCAAGAAGTTGGGGTGTGAGATCAGAAAAACATGGCCTTTGCAAATCTCTGTAGCTGGGGGAAGAACATTGATGTGTGATACTATGTTCCCAAATTTTACTTGGACCTTGCAGGGTGTGAAATTTACTACTAATTCCATGGTATTACCTTTGGGGGGGGGGTGAAATGGTGTTAGGAGTTCAATGGTTATCCACCTTGGGGGAAATTAGATAGAATTTCTTGGAGTTAAGGATGGCCTTTATGTACCAAGGGAAGCTTATGACTCTTAGGGGAACTAAGAAGTCAGCAGCTCAATGGATGACTGGTAGGCATTATGAGAAGGCTCATTGTGCTACTATGGCCCTTTGTGTGTATCCAAGAGGAATGTTGAATGCTATGTCTATGTCACCCAATACCAGTTTCTTGGATCCTTTGCTAAGTGAGTACCAAGATGTCTTTGCAGAACCCAAAAGCTTACCTCTCACTAGAAGCCAAGATCACAGAATACCACTAAAGGAAGGTACTCCTGCTATCAATATCAGACCCTATAGATACCCACCCACCCAAAAAGATGCCATTGAGTTCATGGTTAAAGAACTGTTGGATTCAGTGGTGATTAGGCATAGCCAAAGCTCTTTTGCATCTCCAATTGTGATGGTTAAGAAAAAGGATGGTACTTGGAGAATGTGTATTTACTACAGGATGCTGAACAAATACTCCATCAAAGATAAATTTCCCATCCCCATTATAGAGGAACTGATAGATGAGCTTCATGGATTTGAAGTTTTCTCTAAGTTGGACTTGAGATAAGGGTATCATCAGATCAGGATGTATAAGGATGATATAGCCAAGATAGCATTCAAAACCCATGAAGGTCATTATGAATTCCTGGTCATGCCCTTTGGCCTTACAAATGCACCATCCACCTTCCAATCTTTAATGAACCAAATATCAAACATTACTTGAGAAAGTTCACCCTTGTGTTCTTTGATGACATTCTGGTATACAGTCCTTCCTTAGAAACTCATGTTGAACATTTGAGGATGGTTTTGCATACTATGAGAACTAACCAGCTTTATGCAAAGAAGAGCAAGTGTATTTTTGGTGTGTCACAGGTGGAGTATTTGGGCCATATTATTTCAGATAAGGGAGTGGCTACAGATCCTGCAAAGGTTTTGGTTATGCAGAAGTGGCCAAGTCCAAAGAACTTGAAACAGTTAAGAGGGTTTTTGGGTCTTACTGGATATTATAAAGGTTTATCGAGACTATCTTTGCTATTAGCCAACCCCTCACAACTTTGTTAAAGAAGAATGCTTTTGCTTGGAGTGAATCAGCTGAATTTGCATTTGAAGAACTCAAGAAAGCCATGACTCATGCTCCAGTCTTAAAAATGCCTAACTTTGATGAGCCTTTTATCATTGAAACTGATGCTTCTGGGAGTGGAATTGGAGTTGTACTTCAACAAGGGGGTCATCCTATAGCCTTCTTAAGCAAAACTTTGGCACCAAAGCACCAAACCTTATCTACCTATGAAAAGGAATTCTTGGCAGTCATCCAAGCTCTTGAAAGATGAAGGGGTTATTTATTGGATAGGCACTTCATTATCAAGACATATCACTTTAGCCTCAAGTATTTGTTGGATCAGAGAATCACTACTCCAACTCAAATGAAATGGTTGCCAAAGCTCATGGGTTATGATTATGAGATAGTTTATAAACAAGGAAAGGAGAATGTGTCTGCTAATTCCTTATCAAGATTGCCAAAGACTGGTGAAATTCTGCAGATGGTCACAACTACACTTTCTAGTGATTTTTATCAAAGGATAGTGGATAGTTGGACTAAAGATGACAAGTTACAGTCTTTGATTCAGACACTACAAGGACCTAACCCTACCTCCAAACACTACACTTGGTATGCTAATAGTCTAATGAGGAAGGGTAAAATGGTGGTTGGGAATGATGATGCACTAAAACAGGAGTTATTGTATCAATTTCATGCCACTTCTCAAGGGGGACATTCTGGAATGCAGGCTACTACCAAAAGGTTGTGTGCTCAATTGTACTGGAAGAAAATGAGGAAGGATGTCAAAATATTTGTGAGAAATTGTGTAGTTTGTCAAAGGTTCAAACCAGAACTTGTGCAACCACCAGGATTGTTACAACTCCTTCCCATTCCAGAACAAATTTGGACAGAAATATCCATGGAATTCATTGATGGTTTGCCTCTCTCTAAGGGTAAATCAGTTATACTTGTGATTGTGGGCAGACTCAGTAAGTAAGCCACTTCATCACTCTAACTCATCCTTATATTGCTCTAAATGTGGCTCAAGTTTTTCTAGACAACCTTTATAAGCTCCATGGCCTACCTGAAGTCATTGTCAGTGACAGGGATACTGTCTTCTTAAGTAAGTTTTGGAAAGAATTATTTGGTATGCTACAAGTCAATTTGCACATGTCTACTGCCTACCACCCTCAAAGTGATGGTCAGACTGAAATAGTAAATAAAGCTGTGGAATGTTATCTAAGGTGCATGAGTGGGGATAAACCAAAGGACTGGGCTCATTGGCTTTCATTGGCAGAATATTGGTACAACACCACATTTCACACAGCCATTAACCCTTGTTAGGTAGTTTATGGACAACCACCACCCACCCACATTGCTTACATCCATGGAGAGAGTAGGTTAGAAGCTGTGGATAGATCTTTATCAGCTAGAGAAGAAGCTATTCAGTTTCTTAAGTTTCATCTGCAGAGAGCTTAGGGTAGGATGAAGGCCATGGCGCATGCATACCTGAGAACAAATAGGGAATTTGAAGTGGGTGCATTAGTTTATCTTAAACTCCAACCATATAGGCAGTCCACCATCAGAAAGACTAAGCATCACAAGTTATCTCTCAAGTATTTTGGTCCCTTTAAAGTCATTCAGAAAGTGGGTAAAGTGGCTTATAAACTTGAGTTACAGATTCTACACAAATACATCCAAGATTTCATGTTTCACGCTTAAAGTTGCACATAGGTGATCCACCTACTACTCCAATAGTGTTACTGCTTTTAACAAAGATGGGGTGATTTCGGAGAACCCTATGCTATCTTGGATAGAAGAATGGCCGGAAAGGTAATCTGATGCAGTTTATGTTCTTGTTCAATGGCTTAATGGTATTGTAGTGATGTAACATGGGAGTTATATGAAGACATAGTGCACATTTTCCTCATTTGATATGGATGTTTGATGTCGATTACTTGTGGACAAGTAATATTTGAAGGAGGAAGCATTGTTATGGGTACAAAGAGAAGAGTCAAACAAAGTCAAGTCAAGAAAAGTCAAACAACACAACTGTATTTCCCGCCAACATTTTACATTCATTCATCATTTCTGTATAAATACATTCATTAAGTCTCATTTACATTTAGCTAATCATTTTGTAATCCAAACTCTATCTTGTACAATTCATCTTCTGAATAACAAATCCCTTTGATTTCAATTCGTGTTCTTATCTTACAATCTTGAGAATTTCTGTTGTTATCATGATCTTTTTCATTTCTACTTTTGATTTCTAGAAAGATCATAACAGAGTCTACTTAAGAGACCACCAAGAGATGATGACTTTTGCTCAAAACGGCCTCCCCAAGGTCCCATGGAAGAAAGAAGAGTCAAAGTGTTCTTTCCCGTGTCTCCATTTAAACCGGTTCGTAGCCAAGTGTTTCTCACAAGTTTTCCAATCAATTGTCACCAAAACCTAAATAGGTTTGCTTGGGTTTCATTTATTTATTTTTGCTTGGAATCGTCCGAGTGTAATTAAGTTCCCGTTTGGGGTTTTTCTTCTTCAACCGACATCACATCCCCATTGAAAAGGTTTTTCTTGATTTTTCATGTCTTGTAATTTATTGTTATTAAGAATTGCTATTTTGATTTGGTAACATTGTTTTGAGTTTGCATATATAAACCGATCGGTTTATACATATTTATGGGTTGAAATATTGTCGTTGTTTAATCTTGTGTGGCATACCATAAACAAAAGAATTAAGATTGGCTTTGATTGGAAGTACTCACAACTAGAAACTTGGTATTGGCTTAATTAAGTGCACTTGTTAGCTTTTGCTTATTTATTGGCTTAATTGCTTCATTCGACCGGAAGAAACCCACATCGTGGGTGTTTGTTTTCATGTGAGTCGTACCACCCCAAAACCCGTAAGGGTGATTGGTATCGAGTCTTTGCTCGTGTCGAGTCGAGTCCTTCAATGTTGTTGTAGTTATTTCAATATCGGTGTGTTGTTACTCTTGTTACTCAAAAAACGAAACCCAAAGGGATGTTGCTTGCTTCGAGTCGCAAAGGAAGAACTACTCCGAAGGATGTTCGTTGCCGTGACTGTCCCAATACCACAAGTGTGGTCGTGTGTAAGTCTCTAACGTTTGCGTGCTAAATTGAAAAGGGTCTCATTGTTCCCCGCGTTATGTGTGTATTCGGTTAAAGTGACAAACCCGCGGGGGTTACTTGTGTCGTAGTCATGGCTCGACAAACACCCAGGAGGTGTTTGTTTTTTGCTCTCGGGTTAACAGGAAACACCCGCGAGGGGTGTGTTTTGCTTCGGTTCAGTAGCTAAACACCCAAGGGGGTGTTATACCTTTGAATGCTCTATACTTGCAAATTGATAGTGTTTGTTAAAAATTTGTTTCCAGTTAAGTGTTTGAATTGTTCACTGGGCCGAGCCTATGATAAGGTGCGTTTAAGCTAAAGCCCATGAGGGGTGTTTAGTTGGTCATGCAAATGGGCTGCTATCCTACTAAAATTCTATCAATATGGCACGATTAGTTTGTTTTGGTGTCGTCTTAAGTGTCCCACGACTTGGTTCCCGTCTTGTCTCGACTTCACAACCTCGACACCAATACTCAACATATTTTAACATCGCGATTCGTCCGCATCCCACGATTCACGACTCGCCTAGCATTACATCGTTGATACTAATAAAAGCACAAGTGCGAAGCGAATAATAAAAATGTAAAGCAAAACTTGAAAACATGTTTGATTCGATAAACTTATAGGCGTAAATCCTTATAACAAAATTAGAATATTTCTATCAAATTGTTGGAAAAATAAACTTGTAGACAATCACATACACTTATTAAATTGAGTATTTAAAAGTTTAGTAACCTTATCATGAAACTTTGGCGTGAGTTACCTCGAGCAAATAAAAGCATATACATGGGTTATGCCCAATTTTAAACAAATATATCTAATGTAACGCTTTAGTCTAGAACTATACTATCTCATTAAACGTCGAATATCCCTAGCCAGTAAAAAAGGAATGAGTCTACTTCACATATCATGTTTTTACGATAACAACTAGAATGATGTATCGAAACTTACATTGTCTTTTCTAAGTACAAATTCTAATTAAATCAAGTAATGCTTAATAGTTCTTTTAAAATAAATACATTTATTTTAAATGACATGAGAATATATATATGTGTACACTTAATGTATATATATATATATATATGTGTGTGTGTGTGTGTGTGTGTGTGTATATATATATCTCCTTCGTTCATGATGTTCACTTAATCCGATAACGTCTTATAATACACTATTTTTCGTACATCACCGTTCGGTTATCCTCAAACCGAAACCTCGTTCATCCTCGGTATACTTTCTACATATACACTTCCATAAGCCAATACACACAAACTTTTGAATTTTTTTTTTCAAATTTAAATGATGCCACACAAGAAACAACAACCCAAACGCTGAAAAACTTATTAAGTTTAGTTAAAAAAAAATTAGTCTTAAACATGGAATAAAGACTAAACTTGTCGTACTAAATTAGGTTGCATGTCGGAGCCACTCACTATCAATATTTGAATTCTCCACTTCAGACTGCTAATTGCCGAGGTAAGTTTCATAGCCCCCACTTTTTAACTGTTTTATATCTGTTTTGGAGAAAGATACATGCTCGTTTTACTTAAACTCGACGATTGTTTAACTGAATATGTGTATTTTCATGCAAACTGTGTTGCATGACTAAAATGAATGGTTTTCGAATGCATGATGTGTTTACCTACCACATAACTGATTGTTTTTTAGCAAACAAAAATGTTTAAAGATACATACGTGAGGATTCACGCAAAATGTTTTCTGGACCACACGAAATGTTTTTATAAATTAAATCATGTACGCAGCATAGCATAAGAATATAAATCCCAAATATTTGGCCGAACTCATGACCGTCAATTCTTGCTGGGAAGCGCGAATGCTATAAACAGATCTGTTGGGGTGACTCCCGTTCGGGTTGACCGGTAGGAAACCGGATGTATATCATGTCGAGATTCAAGTGTTTAGGGATTTCAACACTTGCTAGGCCTTATTTTAAGATGCTTCTAGAGGCATGCACACTATAGTTAAGCTTCGGTTGCATGAACTTAATGCTAGCGTAATAGTCACACTATATGACATTATATTCGTTGTAATACCCACACACGGTCCATAAATGAAGTTTTTATTTCAAGGTAAACACGATGACAAACATGGTCACAAAAACTGAAGGGTTACTTTACCACTCTTGAACTTATAAATGTATTTGAATAAACCTATGAACTCACCAACCTCGTGTTGACACTTTTTAGCATGTATTTTCAAGTTTAAAGGCGATAACTTAACTTTGGAGGCGCAAGGCATGGCATGGTCATAGATTTCTCTAATAAACCTAAATAGGGACCGCTTTATTCTGAGCCTATTTTTCGCACTAAACAATGATGCAAACTTTGTTTTCAATAATGAATGAAAATTTTCTTAATGAAAATCAATTATCATATCTTGTGTTGTGATATCAATTTAGTAGACCCGTGACATGTGTGCTTCCACTATACTATTTTGGGGTGTTCAATACCACCCACCACCTCCATCACCCTAAACCCCACCCATCATCGTCATCATAGTGTAGGATGGTGGTGGTTAGTGGTGGTGACAGAGGTGGTTGGTGGTGCTGGTGGTAGGTTTGTTCGTGGTTGTGGTGATTGGTGATGGTGGTGGGTGCGGTTGGTGGGGTCGATGGTGATGTCGACGGTGGTTGGTGGTGTTCAAGTTGGTTGGTGGTGGTGGGTGGGGCTAGTAGCGGTGGTTGGTAGTGTTAGTGGTTGTTGGGGTTGGTAGTATCGGAGGTGATTGACGACGATGGTAGTGGAAATGAAATATGAAACTTAACAGATAATCGTTAAATATTTAATGAGAAGTCGCAAATTGAAGGAAAAAAAAAAGTTTGCATTTTCATGCCAAAAAAAATGGTTTGATACTTTGATAGGAAATTACTCCTAACTTGAGTACCATTTGCCATTACTGATAATGACATGGCCAATGTTAGTTACATGCATAAGTACATTTTATACAACAAAGTGATCTCTCCGTTCCAGCATTCCTAGACTGGTATTCAGAACGTTTTCCATGGGCTTTGCGTATTTGCATACCATTATTTACATTCCTTCCATATTACGCTATACACCATCCTTCCTTATTCATTTTTCATTTGGTTAAAGCCTAGAACCGAGCTCGTGCTTAAGCCCGTTTGTGTACCACTATAGTATGGTAGTGATATAGGTCATATAATGTTTAGCTTCCTATATAGATAGCCTTGGGGCTTGGGGTGTTCGTCGGTTCACATAAATAAAGATGTTCGCTGTTGAGTTTCAATGCTTGGTAACTTAAGCTGGAAACGTAGTTCCATTCAAACACTATTTTTTTTGCAACTTTTTTTTTTTTTTTTTTTTTTTTTAATGTAGAAAAATAGTTTTCATCACAAGGTTAGAAGCTGCTTATTTGTATTGTTTTTCCTCTCATACATAACATAAAGCCTTTTATAAATGAACTTGATTGAAAATTTCTATTGAGATTATTATTTTCACTAAAATGCATTTTTGTAAAATAAGCTAATTCAAACACTAGTTTCAAAAGTACTTATTTTATAAATACTTATTTTTAAGCAGGGGCATAAGCAGAAAAATAAGCAATCCCAAACACCCTCATATGGGTCACAAAGGGCATATAACTTGTGGAAAACTTGCACCAATGTGTTACAAACTTTATACTTAACATTTTTATTTAACAAACGTCTCAGATTCAAAACTTGAACTATACAATACTCATGTCACTTTTTCTGTTTGGTAAGTGCCACAAGACACGCCGATGGTTCAATCAGTAAGCGAAGTCCATTGGTTACGCAAATACCATTTGGGCTTGTAGCACATAGAAGATGGTAAGTTGTGAAAATAAAAGTTGATCAAAGTACCTACTCGACTACTTGTGAAATATTAATTAGAGTGACAAACCAAGTACAATCCTTACTCCTTAGTTACTTATGGTTGCGACTTACCATTACAAGAACTAAGACCGGATCACTAAGCAAAGAATACTTGGTATGGGTGACTAGTACCTCAGATGAGAAGCGTCTGTTGAGCCAATACTCACCTTGTATCATAGAACAAATTGTTTTTTCTCCTCTGATATCAAAGTATACCTGTAAACCATATCACTATATATGACGTTTCGAAGTGGATCGGAAGTACATTGTGCAATTCGATCTATGGAGTCAAAAAAGCGATAGTTAAAAATTATCTGTTATAAATCAGATTCAATGCTTCATAAGCAAAACCTTTGCCAAAAAATATGTTTATTCAAATTATCTGTAAAATATACAAACACTTTTTACTATCATGACAATAAAATTTTTTTATTAAAACAAAAAACTTATACTACAGTAACAAAAATAGTATTAAGAAGTTTTTAACAATGGTTAAGATAATTAACTTTGCCAGCACACAAGGAAAAAGTAAGCACTTTATTCAACTAGCACACAAGGATAAACCTTCAGTATCGAATTCGATGGTTCAGACGGATTTTACCTGGCCCCATGAGAAACACACAATCGATGAACTTATTTTATTGAGCATTTGGACCACCATACAAAATATTTTGATTGTTGCAAAAATAGCAAATCTATTTAGTTTTAGGTATAAATGATATTTGTTGTTGCTCCTCAAATTGTATACATCAAATAATACATAAAATGTTCATTTGTTTCAATCTCATATTTTCCATAATCTCAATAAATTGTTTTATTTTATGGATAAATTATGATATCCGACTTCAAGTGTTCTAATACTGTTTACACCAATACTTTGTTCTTGTTAAAAATGGATTCTGCAGTGATTAGATTTCGTGACAATTTATGATTAAAAAAAATAAAAAGATAAATAAAAAAGAAAAAAAAAAAATCATCAAAATGCAGCAGTGTTAATGATGACTAAATCATGTCACCAAATTTTAAATTTTCCATATACTAATCTAAACATATGAATTTGGTTGATAGACGCATGTTTTACCATCTTCCACTTACAACCGGTGTTTTGAAACCTGGGTCGACTCGGTCGGGTTAACCGGTTGAACCGGTTCCGCCAAAAACGGTAAAAACCGGTTTTAAAACCCGGTAACTGATTAGACTTCGGGTTTTAATCGACCTTTGTTCTTAAACTCGTTCGGGTTTGGTTTTTTTTTTTATTATTTTTTTTATAGAAAACCCGGTTGACCCGGTGGTCAAACTGGTTGAACCGGTAGTCAAACCGGTTGAAAAAAAAATAGCTTTTATAAAATAGAAAATCGGGTTGACCCGACGGTCGAACCGGTAACCCGATAACTCGACCAAATCGATTAAAAACCCGGTTTTCAAAACATTGATTATAACTACTCAAAATCCGTAAGATATTAGATACTTGAATAATATACATATGTAAATCAGTACAACACTTGCACCAATATATTCCAAGAAGTTTAAATTGAAGTTACCAAATAACTGTTGGAAAATTAGTTGGTAAAAGTGACTTTTGACCAACTTTGGATACAATTATCTATATGTATATGTCACATATATGAGTAATAGTTTGTAGGTTCGCGTTCTCAAGAGAGCATGAATAAGCTTTATGTGTCCAAAATAGAGTTGATGTGAATGAGATATCGGTCTCAAAGTTAGGCATTCTGCACCATGCCTAAAGAGAAAAAGTAGTTTATTTTCAATCCCACATCGATGGATGAGTAAACTTAGAGTCTATCTATCAGATAAATAGAGCCTAATTACAAGTTGACACACATCAAATCAATAGTTATTATTGATTTCAACATATGAAATCGATCTCTTAAGATGAAATTCTCAGCTTTTGTTAAGTTCGACAAAGACAACTTCTCGCTTTGGTCATTGTCTGGGAAATGACGGCGAATCTGTTTTAAGGGAAGCGTGTCAAACACGTGCCTCGGCTTTTAGTGCTTCTTTGTTGATCTTTATTTGGTGATCAAGTAAGTCTTTTGACTATTTTATTATCTCATTTAATTATTGTTTACATTCTGTTTATATTTAATTTTATGTTATTTATTTAATGTTAATTTTATTTATTGTCATTTAGATTTTATTTGTAAAAGTGTAACCGTTTCCTTACAATCTTAAAACAGATTCGTGTTACGTAATTAAAACACTTTATTAAAATCGATTTATATAATTAATGATTTTATACAAACTGCTTTTCTTTGAAACCAAGATTGAGTTTCTTTGAAAATCGACTTTATAACTAAACATAATTTTAATTAATGATTTGGTATAATGATTTATAAACGATTTTAAAATAGTTTATTAAATCGCTTTATATTGAAACCATGATGAGTTTCTTTTTCAAACCGATTTATTTAGTTTGTTTATTGCATATGTTATCATTTAAATCGGATTCGAAACCAAGCTTGTGTTTCTCGAATCATATTTGGTACAAGTTTACATAAACCATGTCGAGCTTATTAGATACCATATTGTTTTTACGCTTTTAACTGCTTTTGTGTTTAAATATTCACAAGTTAACCGATGGTAACATAATTTGTGACCCTAGTAGATCTTGCGAATGTAATTGGTGCGCCAGCTTACTAACATGGTTAAAAATCATGATGAAATCGATTCATTGAAACCAAGTAGAGTTTCTTTGAAACAAATCTCATAAAATACAAGTTGTTATTTTATTAGATTACTAGAACGTGTTTATTGAAACCAAGATGAGTTTGTTTGAAACAAAATCGATAATATACAAGTCATTATCATATTTTGTGGAAAAGTTTCTTTGACTTGTTTAGCTTATTTAAACCAAAGTTGAGTTTAATTATAAACTAATATAGTTCTTGAAACTTTATGCATTTGAAAGTAGATCTATAGAAACCTTGTTGAGTTTCTTTGAAAGAGTAAATCTATTTTGAAACCTTGTCGAGTTTCATTGTAGAATTATACCATGTGATGCGATCTATTAAGATATTGTTAAAGAAGATTGACAAAATCATATTACAAATGTGTTTTTGTTTAAAAACATTATGTAATATGCGATATTGTTTAATTGTTTAATCGAAGACTTGTTTAAAAGCGGTTTTGTATAATGGATCTTACAAAACAAAGAGTGTTTTAAACAAAATTTGATGTTATCGTGTTTGTTAAGAAACACTTTGTGATATAGCAAGTTGTTAATTATTCCAAATTTAGTGTTACACTAATAACGAAATCTAGATTTACAGAATGTTCGAATGTCATGAGTGACATCTAAAGGATCCGCTCCCGAACTTGATGAAAGGAGACCGATACTCGAGTTATGTGTACGGTAGATGCTTTAAAGTATTCGATTTTATGTGCCATAACTATGGGTTAAATGGCCTCGAATGAAATGGAAATTGTTGCCAAGGCATCCGACATTAGAAAATGGTGGATTAACACTGGGCATCATGTCATGAGTATGATGATAAGAGTTTGGTTAACTCTTTCAAAGTAGCATAAAATAGAGATGCAATTTATGGGCAACTCTATAACGCTAATAGCAAGGGAAAAGAAATGTGATGTTGAAATTCACATGTGAAAAGAGCTTAAGTGAACCAACACGTTGTATGTGCCGTAGATTCGTAGGAATCTTGTGTCGGATGGTTGCTTAATAAATTTGGCTTTATTTTTATTTTAATCAAATAAAATTGAGTTAACATTGAACAAAATTTTGGTCGATGCAGGTTATGCCCTTCATTAAATGTTTAAGTCGAATCTATTTTTGGTTGTTTTAATAAAATGAGTATGAATTCACTTTATTTGATCCTTTGAATGTATAGCATGGCCAACTCGGACATGTTAATTTTAACTCAATCGTTGTTTAATTAAATAAACGAACACGGATTACAAAAGTAAAACTTATGTTGAAGCCAAATTGACAAGATTGTCTTTTCACTCGGTTGAGCGAAAATTAACCGAACCCTTGATTCACATAGTTTCATATGATTTGGAATCGATACCTACTATGGTAGCAATTAGGTACTTCATCATAATTGTTGATGGTAGTACAAAATATTGCGACTTTTACTTACTTGAGAGTAAGGATATAGACAAGATTGATCTATACAAATAAGTTAAGAATCAACTTATTATCGAGAACAAGGCGATTCGAAGTGATATTGGAGGTGAATATGTGTCTCTATTTCATGTATGTGCTAAACATGGAATAAGACATAAATTTATTGCTCCTTATACGCCACAACATAATTGTTGATAGGAAAGAACCGTGCTTTAAATATATGGTTATGCCATGTTGTTAAAGTCATGGTTTAAGCCATGGCATGTGGGAAAGCGGTTTTATTGGCTACTTATCTTTTAGATAAGATCCCTGTAAGGAAAAGAAGATAGTTCTATGAACTATGGATGGGAAGAAAACCATCCTATAAGTACTTATGAATGTGGGGTGTCTATCCGTCCGACACCCAAGGATCAATATATTGGACCTAAAACTGGATTGCATAATTTTGTGATATGCTCATTACAAGAGTGCTTATCATTTATTTGGATATGATTCGTAAAATCAATATATACAAAGATACGATAATGGAATCAAGGAAAATTTCATTGTTTGAAACTGTGTTTCCTTATTTATCCGAGGAAAATGGAAGTTCATCTAGACTAGATGATATAGTTGTCCATGATGAGAGGCAACTAAATGATGATGTCTTTCATGATGAGAGACATCAAGATGATAATGTTGTTCGTGATAAGAGACAACAAAGGAGTTGATAATGATCTCCAAGATGAGAGACAAGATCAAACCGAGGAAGAAGAGGTTGAACCTAGAAGAAGCAAAGGCGAGAACCAAAAATCGTTTGGACCCGATTGTTTCTTTTATAGTTGAAAACGAACCTACTTCATACCAAGAGGTTACTTTCTCGGAAGGCCTCAATGGAAAGAAGCCATTAAAAGTGAAATAGATTCTATTTTACAAAATCATACTTGGGAGCTCGTGGATTTACCTCCGTTGTAAACCACTAGGCTATAAATGGATCTTCAAGAAGAAGATGAAAGCCGATGGCACCATTGACAAGTATAAAGCAAGATTAGTAATCAAAGGATTTGACAACGAGAAGGTCTTGATTACTTTCATACATATTCGCTTGTTACGAATACCCTCGATTAAGATGATACTTGCTATTGCCGCTTTAAGAAATTTGGAAGTTCACCAAATGGATGTGAAACGGCATTTCTAAACGGAGATTTAGAAGAAGAAATCTACATGAATCAACCCGAGGGTTTCATGGCTCCTCGAAGAGAACAAAGTTTGTAGGCTTGTTAAGTCATTATATGGCTTAAAGCAAGCTCCCAAACAATGACATCAATTTTTTTTCACGTCATGTCGAACGTGGATTTAAAAATAACGGATGTCCGTGGAAAGAAATAATTGCGGTATATATGTAATCATGTGTCTATACATAGATGGTATACTTATCATCGAAAGTGATAACAAGATGATCAAATCCACTAATGAAATGTTGGAGTCAAGATTTGACATGAATTATATTGGTCGCTCGATATGGTTCTTGGAACTAAGATCATATGAAACCAAATGGATTTGTTTTGAAGTCAAAACACTATAAGGACAATATTCTTGGGAGGTTCAATGTGGGGATTCGGGCTAGCTAGAACTCCAATGACATCTTTTAAATCTATTTATAATAGAGGTAGAGGTGTTGCCTATTTTGAATACTCGGAGAATATTGGGCGTCTTATGTGTCTAATGACGTGTGTAAGACTTGATTTAGAAGTTATAATCAAGTTAAGTAAGTATACCGAGAATTCAAGTGATGACCATTTGAATAGTATTACACAAGTACTATGATACTTACGATATTGCATTTTGAAGATATCCAACTGCTATCTAATGATAGAGTAATGCAAATATGGATTCTTACATAAAGAATCTAGATCCACTAGAGCGGATGTATTGACTCTATGTGGGAAGTTGTGTCTTGAAATCTTGAAAGTATTTCAAACAGACTTTTATAGCTAAATCTATGATGGAATTTGAATTTATCATTTGAGATAAATTTATAGAATATGCGGATATCTGCGTTAATTGTAGAGGACATACCAAGATGGCGTAAACCGTAACCACCATCTATATAAGTGTGATAGTCAATTGTAAATTGACAGAGCTCATATCACAATGTAAAACGGTAAGTCGAGACATATCCATCATAGATGTTGATTGGTGCGACAACTACTCTCAACTAGAGTTATCACGATTGACTACATAAAGTCAATGGATAACATCGCGGATCCGCTTACGAAAGGCTTAAGCAGAGAGTTAGTTAGTAAGTCGTTTAAAGGAATGAGACTAAAGCCCTTAAAGGAATGAGTTTATATGAAGGAAAACCTAACCCAATTAACTGGAGATCCCAAGATCTGGGTTCATGTGACACACGGTAAATTTTCACCAAAATTTAACTGATAATTAGTAATTTAATTATTACTAAGCATAAGTCATTAAGCATGCATAAGCTTACCAGACCCTTGGAGTAGTTAACTCGCATACTGTAGACCATTGCATCACTTTTGCATTCATATCATTTTATGAATATTCCATTTTTGTCTTATGATTTGAATTTGAAAGACGAGAGGCTATCTCGATTACCACAGTGAACGACACTGCACGCGTACCGACACCATGATAAGGACTCGATAAAATGAATGACAAATGTCCGTGATATGAGATATTACAGAGTTAAAAATATTTCAGACTCGTAGCTATAAAATACCACGTTATAAAAGTTATCAAACAATAATACATCGGTCCCAATTTAATATCGCGGGACACAAAATATTTAACACGCTATCACTTAAATTGAACTTCTATAATACTCAAACACAATTAAAATATAAGTGTAGCACGAGTACATCCAACAAATAAATCCTAAGTATACATTACATATACATATACTTTACTTACATTATTTTCTTTACATATAATACTTTTAAAAGAATAATGCTTTATAAAAGATGAGATATCACTCTTTTGTCTCTCTCCCCACACACGACAAGAACAGCAAGAGCAGAGAAGGATAAGATTTGAGGATCTCATCTTCAACCTCTCACTTACCCTGGGCCTGCTCCTCCATCTTCACACGCCTTCTAGGCGAATCTCTCCAAAAACAGTAAACCGACACCCCTCATCTAAATACTCCTCATCTTTCATACCATATTCATGAAAGAATTTCTTCCCCAAACCTATCTTGATGCGCCGCTATCTCTAAAAGAAATCAAAGGGAGGATCAAGTTAACCACAAGAATAAAACAAATCTCCCACCAATCTATCTTGAGATTCCTTTGGTTTTGGAAGTAAACCATTTTTGGCTTCAAACAAAGGAGTAAGATGTAAAGACTTGGTCAAAGACCCTCCATGAGTATTCTATATCACTAGTTTGAACCTGGAAAGTTTCTCCCATTCACCATTTACTCACCACACTCAAAGCACTCTCTTTCACTAGTGGCGTTTAGTGTCAGCCTCTGTTTGAGGTTCGAGCCAAGGAAGGTTGGATTTGGGTTTAGTTTTGACCTCAAGTTAGCTTCAATCCTCATCATCTTCATCTCACAATTGACAAGGTTTACTCATTTTTCTTCTTTCTTGTAAATATTATAGTGTTATGAACATTGATAATGAGATAATAAAATCGATACCATGTATAGAATTGTTGTAATGTTCGGTTATAAAATTTATCATCGTTCATTGTTGATAAGTTGGTTGTTAGAGCGACTGTGAATCCACTTTGATGTACGTGGTACTCATCAATCGACATCTATATGGTACAAGTTGTGTCGATAAGTATTTTTTCAAAAAGGAAACACCACTTTGTTATAATAGGTTATTAAGATAAGAAGAAATATGGTATCGACGAAGTAAGTAGCAACAGATGCATCGCAACCTTGACCTTAACATATGAAATTAATTTTTGTTAGATCGATGTCTTGTGTCTAGAATGGGTCTCTCTTACGTGAGTCGTGTTTAATCTCTAGTGTGGGTCGAAAACTCATTATGGGTATCACAACAGTGGGGTGACCTTGTGTTCTAAATTGATTATAATGGGTAAACATGAGTCATGTGTACATGCTTCCTTTCCTTTCAAGCGGATAGTATAACTGAGGTCCAATTGTTATGTCCATTTTGTGTCGTCGTTTCTACTACACTAGACATCGCTAGCTAAAAATTTAACACGTGTATCTAATCATACCCGGGTAGCGAATTGACTCTATGAGTCTTGAACGAGTCGAGTTCTTTGAGGAATCACCACCGTGTGTAAACTTAGTAAATACTTAAGTAAGGAAAAATTTGTCAAAGTTGAAATACTTGAAAAGTCGACCCGCAACTAGTAAATCTAATTCAGTCTTGGACCTTAAGCTTGGTTGTCACACCTCTAGTCATAGAAGCTGTAGTCGTATTATCATGCCTCCCTTCCGGACAAGCTATCATCTTCGGGTAAGCCATAAACCATACATTTTAAAATAGGCTTCTAGTAAAAAGGATTGTGATTTGTTTAAACGCTAAACATGTGTATTTGTTACCCGGTCAAGAGGTCTCAACTTCAGGACCAAGGGCATGTTCTAGTGGAGTCGAGTCACGAGCCTTGAAGTATCTCGCTCAGAAACTCTTGCGTCCAACTCTAGCACCAATAATTCAGAGATTGAAATATTCCATCTAAGTCTTGTAACAAAAACCACTAATAAAAACTTCTGGGCCACAGCCCAAATCGTAAACCTTGTCTATCTAAAAGAGTTTTGGTTGGTTTTGGGCTCAAGCCCAAACCGAGTCCCCTACCGAGGTAGACACCGGGCCACAGCCCACCGTAGTAATGGGATATCCGTTTAAGTGAACTAAGCTAATCAACGAGTTAAAACCCGAAATGTAAATTGGAAGGCAAACATAAAACTAAACTTGTACCTGCGTATTTAAAAATCTCCTACTTAGATATATGCATTTATCGACAAATAAACAAGTGTACATATCTAAATACAAGAAACAAGTGTTTATCAACATAATCTACTTAATTTTTACGTCAAGATTAAATGTCAAATGTGTTCGAGTAAACATGTTTATGTCAAGTAATCTACTAGTCGTAAATTGTAAATGATAAGAACAAATCTTGATAATCAAATAAGGACCACTATATCATTTGATCATATATTAAATTTGAAAGTTTTCAAATTTAACTCAAGTATTTTCTAAATACAATTAGAAATAAATCCATTATATATAATTTTGACAATACTATTTTGTGTCAACTTAAATAAGTATATATACATTTATATACTTACTAGTGGAACATCATAATTATTTTTCAAATCAAACTTCGAATTTTAAAACCATTATAGTGTCAACATGAAGAAGTATATATACACCCATATACTTACTAGTAAAACCATATAATCATTTTTACAACTTAGGTTTAGTTTTATTACAATTATAAAAACAATTGAACTATTTTAAGTAAGTGATACTTAAAACAATGAACTAAAACATTGTCCTCCTTATCTAGGTCGCGTGTCGGTGCCGCATCACAACATTCATTAAATCCCACTTTTGGATTGCACATTTGCTAAGGTGAGTTTCATAGCCCCACTTTTACTTGATAAATTGTTTTATACACTTTGGGGTGAGAAATATGCAAAACATTTTATGGACCAAAACTATAACATGATTACTATTACGTGGTTTAGCCTAAGCCCTTATGTCCCTGAGAATGCCCTTTCTCATGAACCGTCAATTCCATTGGGAAACGCGAATGTTATAAATAGATCTATTGAGGGTGACTCCTCCGTTCGGTTGGCCATGCTTAGGCCAAAGCGAAACGTATACCATGTCGGAACCAAGTGTTGAGGACAAAACGCTTGCATGGGCCCCTATATTGTATGACATCTTTTAGCATACGAAGCCGTAGTAGTATCGGTTGCATGAACTTAGAGCTAACGTAATAGACTTTCATCCATATATCATTATATTCTTGATAATGATTATATGTCTGTGCTTATGGTCCAAACTTACTATTTTAATTTAAACCTATGAACTCACCAGCTTATAGCTGACCTTTTTAGCATATTTTCTCAGGTGCTTAGTCGTGATCATGGATGTAAGGCAAGAGGCGGATAAATGGTCGTAGAAATTTCTAAAGAAAAGCTTTTACAAATAAAAGATGTTTTTATATTGGGACCACGAAAATTATGGGATATGCCCATCCATCTAAACAATGTTGTAAGATATTGTTTCGAAATATTTTATGAAGCTTAATGGAGTATGTATTCCGTTCTGTGTTACTTGTGTTATGATTCACCAATTTCGTAACGCTCCCAAATAACACGTATGCTTCCGCTAAACCAAATTTGGGGGTGTTACAGTTCAATAGGACAACCTAATCATATAAATGTGGGGGAAGTCACGTCAATATGGGGGAGTTACTTAACATTGTAACTTCCTAGTCCATTCCTATAACAAATGTGACTTGTTGAGAGGTTAAACATATGGCTTTAATGATTCGTGATGAAATCACAAAGCATAATGATTCGAGATGAAATCACAAAACATATGTTTTAATGATTCAAGATGAAATCACCTATGTGAGAGAAGTGGGGTTGCTTTGAAGGGAATTGTGGGGGCAAATCCCAAGAGCTCTTGCAGAACTGTGCAAATGTTCAAGACCATAATGAACATGACTATGAGGACTTAACAATGTTAGAGAGTCTTGTGTGAAATGTATTGTCGCTCACATAAACAAGCAGCTCGGTTCAAAGACATCGCGTCTCATCGACTAGGAGGCTAAGTGCATTTCACGAGGAAGGTTCAAAGGGTCACACCTACCTATCCTTTGCAAGATTCAACTATTGGAATTTCATCGTAATTTTTGTGTATTACGACCGATCTCCATTCATGTGGGGATTGTTGGAAAATTAGTTGGTAAAGTGACTTTTGACCAACTTTGGACACAATTATCTATATGTATATGTCACATATATGAGTAATAGTTTGTAGGTTCGCTTCTCCTCAAGAGAGCTTCATGATAAGCCTTTATGTGTCCAAAATAGAGTTGATGTGAATGAGATATCGGTCTCAAAGTTAGGCATTCTGATGCCATGCCCAAAGAGGAAAAGTAGTTTATTTTCAATCCCACATCGGTGGGATGAGTAAACTTAGAGGAGTCTATCATGTATAAATAGAGGCCCAATTCCACAAGTTTGACACACATCAAATCAATAGTTATTATTGATTTCCAACATATGAAATACGATCTCTTAAGATGAAATTCCTGCGCTTTTGTTAAGTCCGACAGACAACTTCTCGTTTTGGTCATTGTACCGGGAAACAGATGATTAACTGTTTTAAAGGGAAGCGTGTCAAACACGTGCCTCTAGCTTTTAGTGCTTCTTTGTTGATCTTTATTTGGTGATCAAGTAAGTCTTTTGACTATTTTATTATCTCATTTAATTATTGTTTACATTCTGTTTATATTTAATTTTATGTTATTTATTTAATGTTAATTTTATTTATTGTAATTTAGATTTTATTTATAAAAGTGTAACCGTTTCCCTACAATACCAATAACCTAATCTCAGTTACTCTATAACTTATAGTGTAATTTTTTATTTTATTTTCTTTTTCTTTCCAAAAATAGACATTCACAATTGATGGACTCATGGTGATGCAATGACCCAAACAAAAAATCTAAGTAAAAATGACGTAAAGCACTCCTCTTCCCCACACTCTCACTCTTAGGGCTTCCACAATGCTCCATGGTGGAAAGTGTAATGAATGGTTCTTTAAGCATGTAATGCATTGTGAAGGTGACACATATTCACATGGTATAATAACCATTTCTCTCTGACTGAACCATGTTTATACTTTCAAGTGGGCCATCTTTCTCCACTTACTTGAATTTAATATATGAATATATTGTCTTCACTATTTAATGTCTTCATTATTTAATGTCTTCGCTAACTTTAATTTATCACATATAAATTAGAAACGTATATTGATGTTATTTGAACAATTAATGTCTCCACTAACTTTAATTTAGTATAACATACGGAGTAGAAATTAATGTCTACACAATATATATCTTGATGCTATTTGAACAATTCATGTGTTTTTTTCTACTTATTTTTGCATAACTTATGCAAACATAATAAATTACGACACAAGAAGCTTAATTTATACTTGAACAACACAAATAAATTAAACAACAACAAAAAATTCTACTAAAGTTAACTTAATTCATCTTGCCATAATACAAAGAGACTCGTTAATTTTGATTGCCTTCTTGGCAAAAACGTTCCCATATATGTTCGGTCAAATCTTTTCGAAGCTTGTGATGTGTTGTGCGATCGCGAAGTTGAGAATTCCTTTGTATTTGATATCGAATTTCTTGTGTTGGTCCTCGATGAACACGTATTGGAGGATCTACATCATCCGACCAATCACTAATTGAATTTTTCTCATCTTCTACAATCATATTGTGCAATATGATGCATGCATACATTATATCCTTTATGTTTTTAATATGCCAAGATCTTGACGGACCTCGTACAATTGCCCAACGAGACTGAAGGACACCAAAAGCTCGTTCGACGTCCTTTCTTGCAGCCTCTTGTTTTTCTTTGAACTTGCACTTCTTTGGGTCATATGGATGTGAAAAACTTTTAACCATTGTAGCCCATTCAGGATATATACCATCTGCAAGGTAATATCCTTTCGTATATGAGTTACCGTTGACAGTGAAGTTACACTCTGGAGCGTATCCTTGCAATAAGTCGTTGAACAACAGAGATTGATTAAGTACGTTGATGTCATTGTTAGAACCCGCCACACCGAAATAGGCATGCCATATCCAAAGATCTTGTGATGCAACGGCCTCTAGCATAATTGTTGGGCACCCTTGATCACCTCGAGTAAATTGACCTTGCCATGCAACAGGGCAATTTTTCCAAGGCCAATGCATACAATCAATACTTCCTAACATGCCGGGAAACCAATGTTTTTCTGAATGTTTTTTCAGTAACTTCTGAACATCATTTTTGTTAGGTTTTCTTAAATATATTTTTGAAAAAACTTCAATGACACAACGACAAAAATTATTTAGACATTCGATTGCAGTTGTTTCACCAATATGTATATATTCATCAATTGTGTCAGCGGCTGTTCCATACGCCAATTGGCGTATGGCAGCAGTGCATTTTTGTATTGGGGAAAGGCATTTTTTATTCAAACCATCATATCTTTGTTGAAAATAAATAGAATGGTTAGAGATACCATTAACTATTTTTAAAAATAACTCTCTACGCATACGAAACCTTCGTCTGCATATATGAGCTGGGAATCTCGGTGAACTATCGAAATAGTCTTTCCATAGGCACTCATGTGCTTCTTCGTGGTTTCTAGGTATGTGTGTTCGGTTTGCGTTTGGGCGCCTTGAACTTTCGGCATCGGCTTTTCTTCTTCACTTCTATACTTTTAGCTCGAGATACAAATTTATTGTTGAATTGTCATCAATTTTTAAACATAAAACCAAATGAAGAAGAAGATGAAGATGAATCGATGAACCCATAGAAGACATTTTAGTTAGCCAACATCTTGAGTGAAATTGAGTAAGATAGATGCCAAGAAATATATTTCATAGTTATGCTCCAACCATTCACATTTATTTACTCATAGTTAATACTCCAACCTCCAACCCCCAACCATTCATAGTTATTGCTCATAGTTAATACTCCAACCTCCAACCCCAACCATTCATAGTTATTGCTCACAGTGAATACTCCAACCTCCAACCCCCAACCATTCATAGTTATTGCTCACAGTGAATACTCCAACCTCCAACCCCCAACCATTCATAGTTATTGCTCACAGTGAATACTCCAACCTCCAACCATTCATATTTATTTACTTTCCAACGTTCATTTTTACTACAAAGTCTTATTAGTCCAACCATAATTCATTCAAGTTATTATTACTCACAAAAATCATGAATCCCAATCCTTCTAACCCAAATTATTTCACTAGCTTGATGACTTCCCAAGATCTTGAAAGTCCAAACAATCAGCTGCATACTAATCCATATCCAAATAATATGTACCCGAATAATATGTACCCATATCATATGTACCCAAACCCTCCATACCCAAACCCTCCATACCCAAACCCTCCATATATACATCCAACTACAAACGAAAATACCACTGATAAAAAGTTGAAAGGTACAAAAACCGAATGGTCAAAGGAAGAGGATTTAGTGTTAGCGAGAGGTTGGTTGCACGTTTCAGAAGATAGCATTACTGGCAAGTCTCAACGCGAGAAAGATTTTTGGCGACGAATTCATGAATACTATGAAAGTAATAACACTTCAGGCATTACAAGAACTCTTAGTAAAGTCAAGGGCCATTGGCATTACATGAATCCACTTGTTGTTGCATTCAACAATCAATATTTAGTGTTAAAAAGCCAAAAGCTTAGTGGATGGTCCGAGGAAGATTTCAAAAGTGGCACTCAAGATAAATATAAAGCCATTTACGGTTCTAGTTTCAGACACGAACATGTTTGGAATTTGGTTAAACATGAATCGGAATGGATACTCGGGAACACAACATCTGAGACATCTAGAGTTTCATGTGATTCACAAACTCCTATAAACCTGGATGATGTTGAAGATATAGTACGCCCCATAGGTACAAAAAAAGCCAAAAAATACCAACAAGAAAAATTTGTTGCCTCCTCTTCATCTTCAAAAAGCCGACTTGACGAGATACTTGAAAAACATGTTGAAGAGAACAAAAAAGCAATCGACCGACACCACATGTTGAAAGAAAAAAAGATTAAAGTTGAAGTTGAGAAGTTAAAAGTTGAAGCCGCCAAAGCAAAAAATAAAGAGATTTCAATCTTGTTTAAAGATCCTAACAAAATGGAGGATTTTACACGAGAGATTTGGAGAAAACGTTGTATTGAGATTAAAAAAAAGTATAATTTGTAGTTTAGTTTATTGTAGTATGATAATTTTAGATTATGGTAGTTTCTATTTATGCAACTAAATTATGTCTTTTTAATTTATATGTAACTTGTCCTTTATTTTTATATTAATGTAGTCTTAAAAATGACTAAATTTATAATGATGCTGAAACGTATTAAACCGTAGAAAGCTTCAATTCATTGTGGTAGTTTATATAAAATAATAAGATCTTGATGTGGCGATGCATCGAACTTTCAGATTGCACTGCATTGGAGATGCCCTTATCATCCACACTCCCTTAAAACACTTGAACCCACATCTTCCTAGTATCCTTGATTTTGAGAATCATATCCAACCAATCACAGCCCACCAAATATCATCATCTCAGATTACACACTCTCTCACACACTAAAAACACACTCTACAAACACACACAAACTCATGCACCAAGCTTTTCCTACGTGTCTTTTTCTCACACCATTAACTCTGCAAAACTCTGATTTTTTCATTCCAATAAATACTACGTACTTCTCTCATACTTGCACAAAAAACAGACAAAGTATCTCAAATTCACCCATTTTGACAAGAAAATCTTACACTATTAACCCACATTGTATCTCAAATTCACCCATTTTGAAAGAAATTAGTGTAAATATCTTTAAGTTTTTGTGGGATATCAATGGCATCATTGGTATCAACACCATTTACATTGCCCGCAAATAAAGCTGATCAACTGTCTTCATTCTCTCAAAAGCACTACTTTTTACATTCTTTTTTGCCTAAGAAGTCGTCAAATGCATCAACTTCAAGAACACAAAGTTCGGGTGTGAAATGTGTTGTTGCTGGCAATGGCCTTTTCACTCAAACTACACAGGAAGTACGTCGAATAGTGCCCGAAAACAAACAAGGTCTCCCAGTTGTTAAGATTGTGTACGTTGTGTTGGAAGCTCAGTACCAGTCATCACTCTCAGCTGCAGTTAGGACTTTGAATAAAAGTAATAAGTTTGCTTCATATGAAGTTGTGGGCTATTTGGTTGAAGAGCTTAGAGATGAGAATAATTATAAAAGCTTCTGTTTAGACCTTGAAGATGCAAATATCTTTATTGGGTCTTTAATATTTGTGGAGGAATTGGCTTTGAAAGTGAAGGCTGCAGTTGAGAAGCAAAGGGATAGAATGGATGCAGTTTTGGTGTTTCCTTCAATGCCTGAAGTTATGAGGTTGAATAAATTGGGAACTTTTAGCATGTCTCAACTTGGTCAATCTAAAAGCCCATTTTTTCAGCTTTTCAAGAACAAAAAGAAGTCATCAGCTGGCTTTTCTGATCAGATGTTGAAGTTGGTCAGGACTTTGCCAAAGGTTTTGAAGTACTTGCCAAGTGATAAAGCTCAAGATGCTAGGCTTTATATCTTGAGTTTGCAGTTTTGGCTTGGTGGCTCCCCTGATAATTTGGTTAACTTTGTCAAGATGATTTCGGGTTCTTACATTCCGGCTTTGAAAGGGATGGATATTGCGTATTCAGACCCGGTTGTGTTTTTGGATAACGGAATATGGCATCCTTTGGCTCCTTGTATGTATGATGACGTGAAGGAGTATTTGAATTGGTATGATACGAGAAGGGATACCAATGAGAAGCTAAAGAAACGGGATGCGCCTGTTGTTGGTCTGATTTTGCAGAGGAGTCATATTGTGACCGGAGATGAGAGTCATTATGTGGCTGTGATCATGGAGTTGGAGGCAAAGGGTGCAAAAGTGATCCCCATTTTCGCAGGTGGACTTGATTTTTCGGGTCCAATTGAGAAGTATTTGGTTGATCCGATCACAAAGAAGCCTTTTGTGAACTCAGTTGTGTCGCTGACTGGGTTCGCACTAGTGGGAGGGCCAGCAAAGCAAGATCATCCAAGAGCTATAGAGGCTTTGATGAAGCTGGATGTACCATATCTTTGTGCACTGCCTTTGGTGTTCCAGACAACTGAAGAGTGGCTTAACAGCACTTTGGGACTTCACCCGATTCAGGTCGCTTTGCAAGTTGCTCTTCCAGAACTTGACGGAGGAATGGAGCCTATTATTTTCGCTGGACGTGACCCAAGAACAGGTAAATCTACAACTTTTAAAGATATTTCAGAAGTACAAATTTTAGCACTAATAGCTTACATTTAATTTTGCAGGAAAATCACATGCTCTTCACAAGAGGGTGGAACAGCTATGTACTAGAGCAATCAGATGGGCTGATCTCAAGAGAAAAACAAAGGTACATTGGTTCTCAGATAAGTCAATTTTCTTTTAACCAGAGGTGTCAATTTCGAACCGTTTTGTATAAATGGTTCAAACTGGGTTAAAAATTTATCTCAAACAGATTGAGTGTATAAATTTCTAAAAATAAAACAGGTAAATGGATTTGACTAGATGAAGTCACCAAAAGTTTATTTGTAATGCATAAAGCCTTTAAACCGGTTAGTATTTTAAGATTGATCACTATTAAAGCAATAATAATATATGGAGTATTTATTTATATCAAACGGGCAAAAAGAGTGTATGTGGGTCATCCTGAACCCAAATTTGACTCGTCACCCAAGCCCCGACAAGCGTGAAAGAAGCTAATGTAAACTCGGATTCATACTTGCAGAGTGAGAAGAGGGTGGCGATTACTGTATTCAGTTTCCCACCAGACAAAGGCAATGTTGGAACTGCAGCTTACCTTAATGTGTTTGCATCCATTTTCTCTGTTCTACAAGATCTCAAAAGAGATGGTTACAATGTAGAAGGCCTTCCAGAGACTTCCGCAGAGTTGATTGAAGATGTTCTTCACGACAAAGAAGCACAGTTCAGTAGTCCAAATCTGAACGTTGTTTACAAGATGGGAGTGAGAGAGTACCAACAGTTAACTCCATACTCGACAGCATTGGAGGAGAATTGGGGAAAACCTCCAGGGAACTTGAACTCTGATGGTGAGAACCTTTTGGTTTATGGAAAACAATACGGAAATGTCTTCATTGGTGTCCAGCCTACTTTCGGTTACGAAGGTGATCCCATGAGGCTGCTTTTCTCTAAATCAGCTAGCCCACATCACGGATTTGCAGCTTATTACTCTTATGTTGAGAAAATCTTCAAAGCTGATGCGGTTCTCCATTTTGGTACCCACGGATCGTTAGAGTTCATGCCTGGGAAACAGGTCGGGATGAGTGATGCTTGTTTCCCCGACAGTCTTATCGGTAACATCCCAAATGTCTACTATTACGCAGCTAATAATCCTTCAGAAGCCACCATTGCCAAGAGAAGAAGTTACGCCAATACCATAAGTTATTTGACTCCTCCTGCTGAAAATGCTGGTCTTTACAAGGGTTTGAAGCAGCTGAGTGAGTTGATTGCCTCCTATCAGTCTCTCAAAGATACAGGTCGTGGTCAGCAAATTGTGAGCTCGATCATTAGCACTGCTAAGCAATGCAATCTTGACAAAGATGTAGACCTACCCGAAGAAGGTGTGGAGATTTCAAGCAAAGAACGTGATCTTGTTGTTGGAAAGGTCTACTCCAAGATCATGGAGATCGAGTCTAGACTGCTGCCATGTGGTCTTCATGTTATCGGTGAGCCACCATCAGCCATGGAGGCTGTTGCGACTTTGGTCAACATCGCAGCCTTGGACCGCCCGGAAGAAGGGATCTTGTCTCTTCCATCAATATTGGCTGAGACAGTTGGTAGAGAAATTGAAGATATATACAGAAGCAGTGATAAGGGAATCTTAAAAGATGTCGAGTTGTTGAAGCAAATCACAGATGCTTCCCGTGGTGCTGTTTCTGCTTTCGTGCAGAGGAGCACCAACAGTAAGGGTCAAGTGGTTGATATGTCTGGAAAACTAAGTTCAATCCTTGGGTTCGGTCTGAATGAGCCATGGATTCAGTATTTTCTGACACTAAATTCTACAGAGCTGATAGGGAGAAGCTTAGAGTTTTATTCCAGTTCTTAGGTGACTGCTTGAAGCTCATTGTAGCTGACAACGAGTTGGGCAGCTTGAAACAAGCTTTAGAAGGTAAGTATGTAGAGCCAGGTCCAGGAGGAGACCCGATCAGAAACCCAAAGGTTTTACCAACCGGAAAAAACATTCATGCGTTGGACCCACAATCAATCCCAACCACAGCTGCAATGCAAAGTGCAATGGTGGTTGTGGACAGGCTGCTCGAGAGGCAAAGGCTGACAATGGAGGAAAGTTCCCAGAAACAGTTGCATTGGTCTTATGGGGAACTGACAACAT